>OZ020532.1:24489597-25089597 GCA_963971445.1 Ornithomya chloropus
TCTCATATTTTCTTTTCTTAGTCCTTTACCATACTAATAATTGATAGTGTGTGTATGCATGTGTGCTTGTATAACACATACATACAAGTGTATGTTTGCATGCATGTTCATCTGATGTTTACTCAGTTTACTTGGGGTCAAAATGGCAAAACATACACAATAGACAACATAAACGATTATCGAGAAAGATGTGAACATACTCACACACATACCGTATAAGAACTCGTTCCCAATTACACACCTTTTGTTAGCAAAAATCTCATAAAAAACATTTTATTGATTAAATTTGTGATTTGTTAAAGGTTAAAATGTCTATTGTCTCTCTATAGATGTGTGGGTGTGTATGTGTGTGCATTGTGTGACATTTTGCTTTCCGTTAATTTTCTTTCTCTCTCTCTCTCCCTCTCACCCGCCCTAAATTTTTGCAATTTGCTACGATTTTTATGACTTTTATTTAGTACCACCATTGGCTGCAGCAGAAAAACTTTCTATTGTTGCAAGAATTTCTTTTGTTGTATTTTGTAATTTATTTTTGCCAGTATCATAAATTATTTGTCATGCAATAAATTATAAATGTTTTATATAAAATCAGCAGAAATTGAAAGTAAACGAGTAACAAATAACGAGTGTAGCGCAAGATGAGAATTCATCTTATTTGTTAAAAGCTGAGAAGTGTAGACGGAAGAGATCCGTTTGAAATATTAATCATCATCAGCTTTAAAGGACTTTGATGGGAAAAAGAGAGAGAGAAAGAGCGAGAAAAGAAGAGGGAGGAAATATTATTTAAACTATCATTCTCTTTTAATTTTTTATGAATTAATAATAATTAATAATCTTTACACTCCTTTATAACCCCCTTGATATATATCAAAGATTTTATAATGACTATATAACGGGCTTTTCAATAAGGACATAAGAATGTTGTTTTTAAATAAAACACAAAATATTTGAGAAATATTGGCCTGAAATTTATTCCACGCTTAGTAAACATGTTACATTTAATTGGGAAGTATTTATCACCACCTTGGCAGCGATCGATTTTTTTAAGGTAAATATTCTTTAATCACTCTTTCACACATATTGCCCGGAATGTTGGCATTTACCACGTTTGATATTGTTTCTGAGCTTTAATGGCATAAACAAATAGTGGGCGTGGCTTGCAGCTAATATCAATTTCACAGTCGACTTCTACGGCAATTAAAATTTTTTGTAGCAGATAGTTATAATTTTGAAAGCAAATTTTATTTAACCACGCCCATTTTTAAAATATGTAGAAAATTTCAGATCAATGTATCAAAATTTGCGACCGTGAATAAACCAATAATAGATGGACATACGGACAAATTTTATTGCTGAGAATTGAAAACGGAACAACAAACTTAGTATACCTAGTGTTTTATGTACAATGAGGAGTATTGATACTTATAGCTTTCTCTATTCAATATCAATTCATTTGTGTGTGCGTGTGTGTGTAATGGCAGGATATATGATTTAATCCATTGAGCATTGTTAGCATTGTTAAGTGTCGATTTTGTTATTGGATCTAAGCTGAACTAACTGGCAAATTGCTGTTGTGTGCTGTAATAAATATATCAAAAGATGAGTTAGTTGTTATATCAATAATATAAAGTTTCAAATATCATTTTACGCCATTCACCAATACATTCTAAGCCAACAATGACCTTAATTGTGTTTGCTACGTTACAACTTAGTTGCGCAGTCAAGCTTTAGTGCAATTTTAAATATTTTTCCATATGTTTTCAACAATTTACAGCAACAATTTATATTTAATTTCACACATTCCATTATGACCGCTACCTACAATTTTTTACATTGCTTTGTGTACATTATTACATATGGGGGTAGATACTCATATATTATAAAAAAGTGGTCTTCTCAGCTATTAAAAAATAAATACGAAAACTAAATTTGGCTTTGGCCAAACCTTAAATACCCTTCGCATGCACAATAGTGGGCGTGACAAGTATGTGATTATGCCCTCTAATAGTGTACGTTTTACGTACCAGCTTACAAATCTAGTTTAATGATAAATATGTTTTTTTATAAATTGTGGGCGCGTCTCTTATTCGATCACGCCTATTTTTGACACATCGACGGATGGAATAATTGAAAATACATGTACGAACTTTCAACTATATAGGCCAATTTTTGTTGCAGATAAAAAGGTTTTAATCGATTGTGGGCGTGGCTCTTGACCGATTTTGTCCATTTCAAATAATGATTTGCGTGCAAAAACTAAAATTGTTCTGTACAAAATTTCACCTCAACATCTCAAAATGTAGGCCCGCGAGAATGTCAACAACAGACAGACGCACGGACGCACGGACTCACGCACATAATGTCTAAATCGACTCATATTTTGATGCTGATCAAGAATATATATACTTTGTAGGGTCTCTAACGCGTCCTTCTGGGTGTTGCAAACGGAATGACAAACTTTCTATGTGGAAAGTATAAAAAAAACGCATAAAAATTATTTGCAAATTTTACAAATATGAAAATATTAAATTTTCATAACATAATAAATCGGTCATAAAATAAATGACATAAACATATATATAATCATGTGTGTTTTTGTGTGCGTAAGTGTTCATATTGCACATAAAAACCCACTAACCTGCTCTTATATGTGTGCGACTGTGTCATTAAAGTTCCTTTAATGGCCACAAAACAGCCATTATTGGTATTAAAAAGAACCAACAACTACAATAACCAACAAACTACTCACAACTAAAGAACAGGAATGTAATATTTTATAATTTATATACATATGTGGCTATATAAAACATATACTACATATGGATATGTGTACAGAAATATGCAAAAAATATGTATCTACGGGCATGGGAGGAGAGGGTATAAAAAGTGGTAGGAAAACTCTATAATGCATCATACAGTGCATTATGAAAAATATGCGAAATGCTTTCGAATAAACAAGTAAAAGTTTTCTATAGCTTAGGTAGAATTTTAAGCACTGTACACTTTTGTTTTTGAAACAGTTTGTGGCGTTTTTATTGTTTAATCACGCCCTCTTTTTTTTAATCGAGTAGAAATTGAATACTAATTGATGCTTAAGAGAAATCAATTTGATAGTTTAAATTTTCACTGCCATAAAAGATTTTTTCAGTTGTGGGCGTGGCATTTATATATTTTAGACCTCTTGTACTAACTAAATAAATAAGCGTTTTATTTTACCTTAAATGAAGTCTTTTTTTTATATCTTGAATAATTTTTTTTGTAAATCAAGGGCGTGGCATTTATTTCATCCTTCTTGCAATTTTAGCATATAAATGGATGAGATAAATATTAACTTGTACGCAATTCTTTTCTTATGATGTAATTTTATAAAATTTAAATCTTTACTTAATTATGGGCGTGGCATTTTTTGAAAACCCCTCTTTTTTATTTCTTTAAGTGAATGGATAAAGAAAATACTAAGGGGTATGGAATTGTGTACGTGTTTTTGTTGGTACTTAGACTTTTTTTTAATAGTGGGAGTGGCATTTATTTCATACGCCTTTCAAATTGAGCACGTGAGTGGATATAATCATTAAGATAGAAACGAAATTTTATTATTAATGATGGAATTTCAGGAAAGTTAAATTTTTTCCTAGTTATGGGCGTGGCTATGTACAAGTTTGCTTATTTTTAGCGACTATTAATAAATCTGTTAAATTTTATACCATTGAACCAAAAGAAGAATATTTATGAATTGTGGGCGTAACTATTACGCAATAACGCCTCTTTTGAACACATCCATACCTAAAACGAATATTAATATGGATAACAATTTCATCTCTATAGATCAAGTGAGAGATTTTTTTCAAGTAATTTTCAAGTCATTGTGTTGGAACCTTTTTACACGAAATAAATTTTTCGCCACCATGAGCATTTCAACTTTGATATCGATGCTGACCAAAATATAAACATAATACTTTGAGGGATCCCGGAAGATTTTTCCATATAGTTACAAATGGTGTGACATACTCAGTATACCCTTTATTTATATGCACAATATGAATGTGTATGTATGTATGTACGTTCTATAAAATTTTCTACTCATTTCATTGCGGCATCACTACCATATATAGCGGACCCCATTATGGTTGAGAAATTATGTATATGTATGGATATGTGCCAACGTTATATTGCAGTTAAAGATATAAGGAACACTTCATAAAATGTGTTGGGTAAACTCCTCTACATACACACACACACATATATATACCATTAGCTACGGAACTGTGAACATACAAAAAAAAACGCACATTTTCAACATGGACAAAAAAAAATTGAACCAAAAGATGAAAAACAACAACAACAGCAGCTCAATCACTAACACATAACAAACAGCTCCCTATGATTATAAAGAATAATATTGCATATATATGAATGCATATGTGGGTGTGGGTGCCTATATATACTTTTACCCTTCTTTATACGCTACACATATGTTGGGGCGGTATACCAAGTTTATCATTCCATTTGCAACAACCAGAAGGAGGCGCCAAATACCCTACAAAGTATATATATTCTGAGTGAATGAGTCAATTTAGGCAGGTCTGTCCATGTGTTCGTCTGTTATTGGCATTCCCACTGCCGTACATTTTGAGATATTGAGCTGAAATTTTGTGCAAACGCTTTTCAATCATTTCTGCACGAAGGTTGTTATTTAAATTGCACAAAATCGGTAAACAGCCACGCCCACAATCGATAAAAATCTATTTATCTACCACAAAAATTAAATGATGAAATTGAAATTTGGTATTTTTATGTCAATTTGCTTAATTGAATTGGGCCACGCCCACTTTCAACAAAAATCAATTTTGAGCTATAAAGTTAAACCCTATACATCGATGTGTTACAAAACACTATAAAACTCTAAACAGCGTAGAGCCTAAGTTTGCAAGCTGATGCGTAATATATGCACCATTAAAGGGCGTCATCACGCCACGCCCGCTGTTTTGTATGCACATGTGGAGGGTATATAAGATTCAAATCATATCAAATTTAGTTTTTTTACTAGTGTTTTATGGCACATTATTGTCATAAAATGTGAACATATTGAACAATGGAGGAGAACATATATTTGGGTCACTAGACGTATTGGTTCAGTGACCGGATATATCAAAGTAAATTAATATCATGCAAAAATGTTGTGTTTGCTAGTTTACAACTCTTTTCAGAATGATATGGAGGTATATTGGTAAAGGCCCACAGTTTGTATGCAGATTTTTTTTAATTTTTTTTATTTTTTTTACTTGTTTTTTAGCTTTTAAGGTTTTTTTTTTGTTTCTTTTTCGTCTAATTAAACTTTTTAATCAAAAATTTTAATAAAGCTTCTTAGAGCATCGGTTCCCAGCTACTGCCACATACATCATTCACATATTGCTCTACTTACAAAAAAAAAAAAAAAAAGAAAACCATTTTGTAGTTGTTTCCTTAAATCCAATAAGACAGCATACATGCTCTCATAACATTTTCACACTACGCGTTATGTGGAAAATCCTATAAAGAAACTATAGCAATATAAAAATGATAACAACAACAAGAATAATAATAGCAACAAAGAGCAGACAACACAATATTGTTACAATGTATTGCGTGCCTTATCCTCGACTTAGCATCATCAGTAGCATGAAAAACAGCAACAGCAACAACAACAACAACAGCAACAACATTTTTTTATACCCTCCATCCACAGTAAGAAAGTCACACTAAGTCTGTCATTCCGTGTGCAACTTCAGGGTTCATATATTTTTAATCAGCAACAAAATCTTAAACGATTTAGCCATATCCGTCCGTCCGTACGTCCAACGTACGAACGCAAAAACTCACCTAAAGTTTAGTACGAATATTCTCAGTTTATATATGAGAAGTTAAATGGGAACCAGACACGCTCATTATTACCAATAACTACATATAAGAAAAAAAAGCTACGCCCACAAATTCAAAAGCTCACTTTAAACATTCCACGCCCACAATTAATATATATAAATTTGGAGGGTATCCATAGCTTCATCTAACTTGCTTTTTAATAACCGCTGTGTAAAAAAATAAAACTTAGCCCGCTTCAGAGGGAAGCAACTGCGTAGAGATTCCTGTTATGTGCATATATGAGGAAAAAAACAACAATATGTAAAAAAGTTGAAGTGGGAAAGTAAAGAAAAGAAATTAATTAAAAAACTTGAAATATTAAAATAAAAGAATTCAAAAAACAACAACAACAACAACAACAACAACAATGTAATGGAAGCAACTACAGACAATTAAGTGGAGAATCTGATGTCATAAGTGTTGTTTTATAGTCAGCGGAAGGATATGCACACGTACAACAACAACAATAACAACAACAACAACACACCAGCAGTAAAGTAAGAACCTATGAGAGTAAAAATGTAAATGACGCATTCGTTAAAACTGGGTTAATAGGAAAATCACGGCGGCCGAGAAAAGAGAACAAGAGAGAAAGATAGAGATAGAAGGAAAGAAAAATTTAAGAATAATTTTTTTTATTGCAGATAATTAAAAGATCGTTTTTGTATAAGAGATTACATTTAATTCAACAACAAGAAGAACAACAACAACAAATAACGAAAAAACAACTCTCGTCATCATCATTTTCTCTTTCTTTATTTAAATATTATTTAATCCGAATAAAAGTGTAAGAAAAACATTTTAAAAATATATCTCTCTACACATATATTTGACAAGTGTTAACTTTGACATTTTGCCTGCAGAGCACATACGTACATGAAAAATAAAAAGTTGATATAATCTTACGCATCGAAAGAGATTATACAGCAATGGGTAGCCGGAAAGGGGGAGGAGGGGGTGATACGTGTATTAAGCTGTGTGTCAGTTGGAAAGTTTATATGTGTGTATGGGTGCATGTGTTACCTTGACGTGCTATACCATACCTTTTATGCATCATGCGTCTACAGCCACTGCTGCTGGTATTGCAGCAAGTTAGGGTGTGATTATCCTGTCGTGTGAACTTCTCTTCTACTTACTTGCTTACAGTTTTAAACACTTGACATATACGACAGGTTGAGTTTGTTAGTGATTGCCACGCACGTCTACAACACGTACCTTACTACGTAACCTATACAAACTCACACACACACGCGCACACGTGTAAACACTAAAGCAATACTTCAATTTTCAATTCCATTCTAATAAACAAAAATAATAAAAAAAATATTTGAAAAAAACTCTAGACAGAAAAAAGTAACCGTATCAGGTAACATTTGTATTAGGGCGTAGAGGGTGCGAGTGGGTCAAGTGGCGTACAACACTCTACTCCATAGACAGCTGTGCAGCCGTTATATTTTCAAGTAAGTAATAGGTGTGTCACCTTCAAATGACAGTTTTATTGTTCCAATTGGCAGGACAGAAAAGGAATGAAAAGCAAAAACAAAAAAAAAAGCTTAAAATCTACATAGAGTTGCAACACTTGCGTGTCAATTCCTTCTAAAATATTATTGCTTCAGCAGATGTTTGATTCTTTTCTCGTTTCCCCCCATCTTGGATTGATTTCAATCAATTTTTCTACGATTTTCATAAAATAAAAGATTGACATAGCAAGATGGAGAGAGAGAGAGAGAGAAAGAGAGAGAGAGAGAAAGAAAGAAAGATATTGCCGTATATTCTTGGATTGTATTTGTTGTTGTTGTGGCTTTTCCTGATGTTGTTATTATTATAATTGAGGTGTTGCTGCTGCTTCTTCTGCTGATTATGATGATAATGTTGTTGTTGTTGTCGTTGTCGCTATCGGATTACGGAAATGCTCACAATTTACAAAAAAAACCGCACACAACTTACAAGCTGATCCGTAATGCTTACACTATTAGAGGGCCTAATTATATAACCATGCCATGCCCCCTGTGGTGGCAAAGGTAGAGAATATGTAAAATTTGGCTTAAAACACATTTAGTTTATTTGACTTGTTTACTATTTTATTATTAATATAATTTTTATAGAAAATTTCTTTCTCGCATAACTACTGTTCTTGATTCTTCTTCATTTTCTTCTTCTTCTCTTCTAATTCTCCGTATGTATTTTATTGTTATTTTTTATTTTATTCTTATAATTATTATTCTGTAATTGTCGTCATTGTCATTGTTGTTATTTTTGTTGTTGTTGTTGTTGTTGTTGTTGTTGTTGTTGTTGTTGTTGTTGTTGTTGTTATTGTTGTTATTGTCTTAATCAAACCTAGAACACACATATGTCAACCAGTACTTATGATTGCAGCCAATGTAACATATTGCTCATTAATAACCCTCTAACTAAAACACCTGTTCAATAGCTAGAGTAATCGAAGATTTTCATACTCATACATATACCCATGAGTGTTTATGTGTGTGATTATGTATATCAATTTCTCCAATATGAAAGGTTTTTACTTATAAGAGATTAAAAGACAAAACAATTTAAAAAAATCGACATTTGTTTAAAGACAAATCAAGAGTTTTACATTATATCGAATAAGTAATATATGGGCGTGGCATATAAACAATAACAACTTCTTATAACGAGCTTTAATATATGTATTGCACAAGAAGTTAAAAATTGTAATCTTGTAACAAAAGTTGACACTTTTCCAAAAATGTGGGCGCAACCGTTCTTAGGATATTAATGAATGAAGTGAATTTTAATAATTTATTCATTTCACTATCTGCTTTATGCAAACACTAAATATTTATAAAAAATCACTCATTATCTTAAATTAAAGATTAATAACAATTGACAGGAAGACAGACCTACGGACGGATATATTTAAATAGCTTTATATGTTCATTTGTATAGAAAGTTTTATAAATTATTTAATGAAAACTTTAAACAACATCATGAATGGTCATGTTTGTGCTTGCATTCATACAACAACAAATCACTGAATGAACTGAAGTGTGTTTTAATCCCTTTTACTTTTAATCTTTGCTTAAGTACTTGTGTGCGGCTAGCAAAAGGTAAACATATAAATTTCCACCACTATCTATATATATATATAATCATATATAAGTAAATATTTCATTGATATGTATCAATGCTATGGTAGTCGTTGTAGTCGGAGTAAAACCCTCTTATGCTGCTTAAAAAATTAAGTTGAACGATTTGTGTTCTATACGGTGTGACTTGTTCAACTGAATGGAAAAAAGGACGGAAAGTACCAGCAGACAAAACAGTAACATTAAGAACAGGAGTATATAAAAAAATGTTTATAACAGATAGAAAAATACCCTACACGGTTAAAAATGATTTTAAAGTAAAGGAAACAAAAAGGTTTTTTATCCCTTTCTACTGTGTGTCCTAAGGTTACAAATTGAAACTGTTGTACTGAAAATAAATATGAGAAAATATATTACTTGGAATTGTTAAACAGATTTTATCACGTGTGGGTGTGGCAGTTGTAGGTATTTGCTTTTATTTTAGTTAAACATCTAAAGCTTTAAATGACTACATTTCTTCTTCAACGGATTAGATTAATGTAATGGAATTATATTGTGAGCGTAGCTATGGTACTGGATATATATAAAATCTTCATCTGTCAAAGTATTTTTTAATATAATAAAATATTACAATCCCTCAACTTTTAAGCACATTTTAAAACAATACGTAGACAGACGTAAGGACAAAAATTCATTAGATGGTTGATGTCATGTTCTAAGGGTGGCAAAAATATAACCAAATTTAGTATATCACCTATTCAAAAGTAAAGCACCGAATAGAGGAAGAAGGAAGAGGATTTTTTCAATTTAAATGCACTTAATTTACGAGTACGAGAAAGTCAATGCGAATCGGTTTACAACACATCCATTTAACTGGCAGAGCAAATAAATTTTCTGATTTCTTTCCCCCCGCTCTTCGCACTGCGCTGGTTGTTCGGCATTACATAAATTTAATGGAAAATGTTTGTCGACATGTACGTCGCGTTTTTTTTTCTTCTTCTTTTTTCTTTAACATTTTTTTACACGATTTATGTAAATAATCGTAAAACAATTAATTAATGTAATTACCTGATAGGTGGAACTGGTAGAAATAGTGGAAATGTTTTATAATCATATGAAATGGTTGTGAATGAGATTTTTTTACACAAAAATGTTGTAAAAGAATTTCGGGATATGTCATTAATCAGGAGGCAGAGATTTTTTCCGTTTTCAGAAGTGATGGAATTTTTCTTTCTTCACAATTTTGAAGAATTTTTATTCGATTAAGCTTTTAGGTTAATTAGCCTAAATGTGGACTCAATAAAAACAAGTAAGAAAACTAAATTTGGCTTAGGCCAAATCTTAAGTACCCTCCACATCTATAATAGTAGGCGTGGCAAATATATTACTACGTTTGCGAATCTAGTTTTATGGTGAATACGGATTTTGTAATTTGTGGGCATATTTCTTACTCGACCACGCCTATTTTTGGTATATCGATGGATGGAATACCTGTGTATACGTGTACCAAATTTCAACTCCATAGCTCAATTTTTGTGGGAGATATACAGAGTTTTGTCGACTGTGGGCGTGTCGGTTATCCAAATTCGCCCACTTTCGGCACATCGATGAAAGGAAACATATGCACTAAATTTCAAGAATATAGCTCAATGCTTGTGGCCACGCCCACAATTAACAAAAATCTATGCTTAGGTTTCCTGTTCACCAAACAGATAGTCATCTAAATATTTTGATATAAAATAGTTTCAATAGGGCCCACGCTCACAATTTAAAAAATCCATATATCGCATACAAAAATTGAGCTGTGATGGTGAAATTTTGAAAACATATGTATAATTAGCGTATCCATCGATGTGTCAGAAATAAGAATGGTCGACACGCCCACAATTTACAAAAAAGCCGTTTTCAACGTAAAACTTGATTTGCTAGTTAATACGTAATACATAGCTTATGAAAGGGCATAATTATGTACCTGCCACTCCCACTATTTGTATGTAGATGTGAGGAATACTTAAGATCTAAACCAAATTTAGTATTCTTATCTATTTCTTACTCATTCTCCTTCTATACGCTAACGCAAGAGTCTCCAAAGGTACAGTCCGCCATATATTTTTCTCAACATTAAATGAATCCTTGACACAGTTAGGAATATATATATATTTATGATTAATGTTGCAACTATACCACAATTACAGTTCCAATGCATCTCAATAAACATAAAAATGTGTCATAAAACATGCACTTCATACATTATTATGAGTTATCTCTTTTTACGTTACTCTGTTGTCTCCTACCTCACTGCCGCCCCCATTCCTTTCTTTTCTGCTACATACGCACATCTAATAACGATCGATTTTAGTGGTTATGGGGAAGCAACAACAACAAAAAATGGGAAAATTTTTATAACGACAGGTAACACATATCATTTAATGACATTATTCATGCTTCACAACTGCCAGCACTGGCAACAGCAACTAATAATGGAGAATATTACGAAGCGCTGCTTGGTGCCATTTGGCAGTAAAGCTGAAACGATGGCTGCTGGTAACGATTTCAATAATAAATATTTTTCACAAAATGTGCACTTAACCATTTTTCGTGTATTCTGCACTAAATCATGCCCACCAACCCCTTCTTGTAAACATTGTCCATATACCGTAGACTTTTTTTCATTTAAACGTTTAAGTAAAAGTTCATATCAAGTATGTTTGTGTGTAGGGTATATTCTATTAGTAGTTGCCCTTAAGGTAGAAATGGGTTTTTTATATTTAGAAGAAAAAAAATTCCAATTTTATTTTATTTTTTAATATTTTTTTTTTTTTCAATTTTTTTCTTTTTTCTATTTTATTCTATTTTTTATATTTTTCGATTTGTTTTAAATTTTTTTTTTCTTTTTTTTTTTTTGTTTTTCTATATTTTTTATTTTTATTTTTTTTCTTCTATTTTTTTCCATTTTTTTTCATTTTTTCCTTTTCATAGATAATTGAATTATTAGCTTGTCTTTGGCATTCGACATGCTGTGGAATGTGGAAATGGAGCACAAAAATTTGTTAGTAATTTTTCTTCATGTTGCCACATTTGTGAAAGGATTGTAAATAATGGATTTTTCTCTCCCTATCCTTTATATATATATACATATATTACACATACACACACACACGCAAAGATTATTATTAGTGTAGGCCATTTTCATGTAGTCCCTGCCAAGCTACAAGTGCTGATAATGGCTGAGGTTCAATACATGCACACATACATAGTTAGCCAAGGACATTGTTACTATAACCACACAGCTGGGCTTTGGTTTTTGAAAATTTTATAGTATAGCAGCGTAGCAAGTATTAAATTTGGAAAATAAAACATAAAATAAGTTTGACTAAGGTCCTCCTCACCTATATACAAAATGTGAGCGTGGCTTTTACCTCATTACGTTTTTTCATTTTATGTGTCATATTAAGTTGCCAGTAAGATTCTAAGCCAAATTGTGGGCGTGTCTATTATGTAAGCGGATTTAAGTTGCCAGACGTACTCTATTTTGTAAATTTATTGACAAACATAAGTGAAAATAAAACGTATTAATAAAAAATTTTGTGTATATGTCCGGTGTTCATATTATTTTGTCCATCCCCGGTGTATAAAACTTATTTATATAAATAAATAAATAAATAAGTAAATAATTAGTGTAGGGTAATAAATGGTCGGACTTAACCCGCTATAATATTTTCACTTACTTTTAATAAGACAGTAAGAATTTAGGTGTAATTGTCAACCGATTTCGTAGCCTTTGATGTATCATCCTTTAATCAAAGATGATAGTAGGTTATAACCACAGTTAGTCTTCAGTAACAACTACCTTTTACTTGCATTCTGAATAAAAACGTTGCCTTCATTTACCCTTCCATCCATCGTATGGTCTCCGCTCTATCCCCAGTCGGCTACATTCTTGATAATCTAACTCAAACCAGTACAAATATTGCTCTCATATGGTAGTGGCAGCAAAGTGTCAATATATTGTGTCTCACATACAGTTAAAACCTTTACATAGTCTCCAAAAAATACTTCAAATAATCTGCTTCAACTAACTAGTTGTGCACTAGTTCACAATTGCTCTTGACTGTTGATAACCACAGAGAAACAAACATTTACAAAATGTTCTCATGTCTTACTACTTACTTGGTGTTTAATTATTTTGTAATTGTTAGTAGTACAATATTAATTAAATTTGCCACATGAAAAGCTGAAACCTCATGCCTCCTGAACGATCTATAAATGAACAACAAAATATTTTCTTAAGTTTGCTTACAAGCATTTGCTGTATGTTTGTTATTCGGTTGTTAACATTTTATGAACATAATTGTCTACTGGGAACGTGTAAAACCATTAAACTGGCATAGATAAGCTTAAAAGAAAGGATGCAGGAGGGAATGGTTGAAGAAAATATGACTTAATTGCCATTTTCATATATACTCGAAATACTTCTACAGCACATACATACATACATACTTATAATGGTTAACCTTTCATGAGGCTTTGACTGATGATGACTGTTTGGAGTTTATTGAAATGAGGTTAAGCATTACATAACAAGAGAAAGAAAGAGACAAATACAAAGAAAGAAAGAGGGAGCGAGGGAGAGAAGGAAAACAAAGTCCGTAATAACGAGTAAGAAAACTAAATTTGGCTTAAGCCAAATCTTAAAAACCCTCCATATCCATATACGAGTAGTGGTCGCTGTAGGTTCATGGGTACGCCCTGTAATAGAGTATAGATTAGGTTTAGAGTCGAATCTTTTTAAATATGGACTTATCTGTTATTCAACAACGCCCATTTTTGACACATCTATTGATAGGATAATTATTAATTTATCATACGTCCCGAATTTCAAGTTTAAAAATCAATTTTTGTGGCAGATATATAAATTTTTCCTAATTGTGGGCGTGGTTTTTGACTAATTTTGCGATTTGTGTGTAAGCATTATCAAAATTTTAAATTTACGATCGCGAGAATGTCAACAACAGACGGACAAACGGTCATTTATGTCTAGAGTGACTCAGATTTTGATGTTGATCAACAATACATATATATATATACTTTATACGATCTCTGACGTCTTTTTCCGTCTGTTGCAAATGGAATGTCAAAACTTAGTATACCCCCCGTTTTGTGTAGGGTGTAAAAACCAAAGTGGCAATCAGTAAGAGTAAATATTCAATAAAATAATAACGAACTGTATTTATACTCTTAGAAAACCTCAACTTTATCTACTGCAGCCTTCTAACTACAACTTTACACGTTTCACTCTACACTTCACAACAACATTTAGTCGGAATATTGTGAAAGTTTTTTAGGGTTTCAGTAAGTGTAAACATGTTGTAAAACGCAAAAGCAAACTTTCCCGTTATAATACACTTCAACTTCAACTTCAACTTCGACAACAGACTTTTCCAATTGTATAAATTGAAGAAATAAATGAATTGAATGTGACTGATACCCAAACCACAACAATGAACACCAACGAATACAAAACAAAGTAAGTGGGTTAAGTGTGACCATGTATATACCCTACACCAAAATTACCAAAATTTTATTGAAATATTTCCAAAAAAGAAGCTCTTAAAAGACTAACTTGTACAAAAACATATATGGACTGACAGACGGACATGATTAAAATGCTTCAGAAAATGACTCCAAATGAAGAGTAAATCTCCCTTTACCTTATATTTATGTTACAAAGAACAACTAACACTCTATATAACTTCCATTACAACCGATATAGAGATTATAGAGAAAAGTCATTTCAGCTTACAAGACAAGCTGTGCTGAGCAACTTTTAGCAAAATTTGTTTCAACAAGAATCCATTTTTTCTGTTATAACTACATACTTACGTACAAACAAGTAAAAATGTCTAGGCTGAACATTTAATACCCTACATTACAAATCAGTAAGTGCGATCCATTGCCATATAAGTCATTTTGTGATATATCATTGTATGGGAAGGCCTTTCAATAATTGTCCTATCGACACCAAATTTTTCTTAGCCAATTATCAAGCTAATTAACTAATCGAGGTTTCACCATATAAAGACTTTCTTTTTTGAATAAAACCTTAAATGGGAAGGAGTTCTAAAAATGCTCCAATTTGAACCATTTTTAATGAGCTTCCTACAAATAACCTTATAATAAATTTCGTGGAAATATATTTAAAAAATGCAACCTGTAGCTTAAGCATTAATTTACATGGACAGCCAGACAAACGGATAGGCGGATGGGCAGACAGACATGATTAAATTGATGAAGGTTTCGATTCTGAAACGATTGAAGTCACAAACTTTCTTACAAACGGAATTTACCCTTTTCTCCAAGTACTGTAGATTATACAAACACCAAAAAATCTTACTTGTAACCGAATTAAAGAGGTCTCGAAGAGAGAGACAGAGAGGAAGGGAAAAATTAGTATGACCTTACAATGTGGTGTCATGTAGCAGCCACATTCACTAAATGCCTTTACGTTGAATACTTTTTAAACTTTAAGTTGTTGTTGTTGTTGTTATTGTTTTCAGTGGGTTTTAACTAGCTTGGTATGTCTATGCTAAATCCTTGATAAAATGGCGTAATCTTCTAAATGGTTTGTTTGTTGACTAAGCTGTAGCGGTGATAACGAAGTAAGGGGCCGCCCCCCGCATCTCTTAAATGCAATTTATTTAATGTTTTCATTTTCCAGTTGATATTTATTAGTTGTTTTAATAACTCCGTGGACCTTTCAGTTTTAAAGATCAACTCATTCCTTCACTGTTAAAATGTTTGCCCAGACTACCGCACAACTTAATTGTATGAACGCTAAGGCAACCGAACATATTTCAAAAAGTCTTTTGCTACCAATTTGTTTCAAAATTTCACTTAACATTATATAAGTAAGCGGACGCCATGTTGTTTAGAAATATGCAAATTATTCAGCCATCAAGCATTCATGATGATGATGAGAATGATGAGGATGCCACTAACGCGACTAATCCGGAGAACCATAATTTAATCAACATTAAAAATGGCTACAATGGCACTTAAGTTTATCAATTTCCATTACAGCGAAGTGAGAAGAGCGGCAGAGAACGGTTCTAATTTATAACTCACTAAATAATAATATTAATAGAGTAAGGAATTGAGAAAAAATTAAAAATAACAAAATTTTCATTTATTTAGTAGTAAGATGTAAGTATAAAAAATTAACCTTGAAGTTCGGATAATATTTAGAAGCTTTGTCCACCTAAGATGGGGAGGTTTATTAAGTTTGTCATTCTCTCTCCATTTGCAACAATCAGAAGGAGGCACTTTACAAACATTATATATTCTTAGGCAGTATCAAAAATTGACAGGATCTAGACATGTATTACTCAGTGTCCGTATGTCCATCCATTGTTGACGCTCTTTTTGAGATATCGAGCTGAAATTTTGTACAGACTTTTGTCCTTTGTCGAGTTTCTTTACGCAGATTGCTTTTTCAATTGGTCCAAGTTGATCAAAAGCCACGCCTACAAACGACAAAAATCTATTTATCTGCCACAAAAATTATGCTTCAAAGTATTAATTTGGTAAACCCTATCCATTAATGAGCTAAAAGTAGGCGTGGCCGGATAATAGGCACGCCCACAATTTACAAAAAACCCTAGTTAGCGGAAAAGTCGACTTACAGGTTGATGCGTAATACATACACTATTAAAGGGTGTATGTATCATATATCTGCCACGCCCACCCATTAATTAAACTAAATTTAGATTTCTTACATATTTTCACTTGTTTTTCTACCTCGTTCCAGCAGCATTGCATTTCATTGAAATGAAAATGCATAGAAAAGAGGAAAGGAATGGAAAAGTAAGTAAAAGTTAAAAAGTTTAAAATGAGAAAAAAATGTAAAAATATATTGATTACAGGACATAAAGAAAGGCAGACACATAAGTACGCAATAAATAAATAATACGTAAATAATAGTGTGTATGTATATATTATATATGTATACATTTTATTATATATGTAGATATATGTCGTCATACTGATATATGGCATAAACAAAACCCAGAAGTTTGATGTTGTTTTTGATGATGATTATTTTAATTATGATGATGATGATGTTGTTGTTCTTTTTCTACTTTCTCTTATTCTTATTATTTTGTTTATTCTTCTTCTTGATTTTGATGTTGATAATGATGTTTTTGTTATTGTTATTATTATTATTGATTTTATTGATGTTTCGTGTTGTTGTTATTGTTTTTTTCTCACAATTTCTCTATAACTTTTAAATGACATTTCACATAACTTTACACATACACGCACACACCCACACAGAGCAAAAAGTATAGAAAATGGAAATTTCAAAACAAAAAAGAAAGCAAAGCAAAACTTTCACTTGTATTTCCACTTTTTCAGCTATTTTGTACGTATGTATACATTGGCTGCCATGTTATTATTTATGAAATGTTATTATTTCAAGATAATGAGCATGAAAAAGTGCCCAAGTTCACTAACGTACATAATAAAACACAATACTCGTATACGACGTAATGTTGTTGTAGTTGTACGATACTGTAGCACTATAGAACTTTTCCAGGGTTGACTTGTTTCCTTGTGCAAAAATTTCACTCAAATATGCGCTAAAATTTCTAGCTAGATATTGAACACAACAAGCGTGGACTGACGGACATTTCATATAAACTGTAAGAAAAACTCAGACTTGCTCGATTCATATGAAAACAAAAACATCTCAAGGGAGTTAAGATAATGGATGTATCTTAACTCCCTTGAGATGTTCTTTTTAACAGAGAATTACAAATATGTGTGTATGTGTACGCCTCCAACCATAATTTAGTTCTTATTACAATTTTTGTTCTGCTCTTTGATCCCTTTCATACAAACACACACACGCGTACATACACCAGATGTTTACAACAAAATTTAATGTAATTTGTAGTTAATTAAAGCTTATTATCGGAAATGGCAAATAAATTGTTTATATACCATATACACACACACATATATATATATATACACTAGCCAGCCATCGGGTCGTATGTTGAACACAAATTAATTAAAGTTGACATTGGTTGGTGAGTTTTTTTCTTCTTCTTTCTGTTTGTTTTGCTTTTAGCGTCATTTATCTGATATGCTTAGCAATAAATGCGTTTGACAGGGTAAACTTAAAATTGAATTAAATGTAGCTTTACAGTTAAGTTACAGTTAAAAGCGTCCAATGTAATTAATGTTTGTGTTGTACGTGTGTAGGTGTGAGTTTATTGTCAATGTTTTAAAAAAATGTTTACAAAATTGAACTAAAGATGAACTGTTTAATAATATTTTAAATTTTAAATCATTTTTCATTTTCTACATCCAAATTCCAAAATTATGACTTGGAACACTTTTTTGTTACAAACAAAAATCTAAAATTTCATTACCCTAAAATCTCAAACACTATACGAAAATCGACTTTAAAATATATATATATATATATATGACAAATAAAACAGAATTACTTGCCGAACAACCCCATAAATAATTCATTCAACATGTATACGCAACGCACAATATTTTATTAATCCTTAAGCTAAGTCAATGTTTTAAGAGAAAAATAAATATAAAGAATGACCAGATTTTATACAAGTCACATATATAGACGTATATAGACAAATGCACACGGATGTCCAAAACAACATTTAAGTTATTTTTACACCCTACACATAAGATGGGGGTAAACTAAGTTTGTCATCATGACACTTTTGTCTGGTTTATGCATTCAGATCGCTCACGCCCACGCCCACAATCAACAAAAATCTCTGTATCTGCTACAGAAAATAAACGATAAGATTGAAATTTAATATATATTTATAATAAATCTGTCCAATCAATGTTCTAAAAGTGGGCGTGGTCGAATAACATATACGCCCACAATTTACAAAAAACCTTACTCTACTTGGAGGTTGATACGTAACACATACACTATTAGAGGGCGTAATCATGTACCTGCCACGCCCATCGTTTGTATGCAGATGTGAAGGGTATTTAAGATTTGGTTTGAGGTAAATTTGGTTTTCTTACTTTTTCTATTATACGTTTATACACATGTTCCTACTTATACCATAATATGGAGGGAGTTGCTTTTAAGCTGTGTGCATAAGAAATTATGTTAAATGTTATGTCATGAATATTTAAAAATGATTCCCTTAACAAGAAAACGGACTGAACAAGCGTTAGCAATACAGCTGGATAAACAAAGAAAAGAGAAGGATGGAGGACAATTGTTTTAGGACAAACCTTAAATACCCTCCACATAAACGGTGGGAGTGGCAGGTACATGATTAGGCTCTCTAATAGCGTATGTATTACGTATCAGTTTACAAGTCCGGTTGTGTGGATAAAGTTTTTTGTAAATTGTGGGCGCATCCCTGAGCATTTTTGGCACATACATGGGTGGCATAATGATAAATATGTGTAATAAATAGATTTTCGTTTATTGTAGGCGTGGCTTTTGACCGACTTTGTCCAATTTAAACATTGGAAAACCAGTGAAAAGTGTCTGTATATAAAATTTCGGCTTAGTGTCTCTAAATTTACGACCGTGAGAATACCAACAAGAGACAGACATGCGAAGATAATCGACTCAGTTTTTAATGCTATTCAAGAATATATATATTCTGTAGTTGCAAATGGAATGACTAACATGGTGTACTGCCATTTTATGTATAGAGTACAAAGAAAAGCTTCCATCGGATGCTATTTTTTGTCGTATGTATGTTGTGCTGCTGTTGTGTTGTGTTTTGTACTATATAAGGCGCTCCTCAAGTTCTTCTTCTTATTATTCTGTTTATATTCTACCGTTTTTTTTTTATGATTGCATTTCGTTTTATATTGAAATTCAAATAAACAGATCAAGATTTTCGAGAACATATGGAAACGGAAATCGTTGTATGTATAAAGTATATGTGAAGCCAGCAGGATGTACAGTTATCTACGACTGCTATTACTAATGCAACCAACAATAATAATAACAACAACAACAACAACACTAACAGCATATATTAAGATATAATATACGATAAGCGTGTACAGTAGACTTCAGTTGTAATAAAATATTTGTACGTAAGTTAAGTTAAAAGCGACTCCACTTTCCATCAACGTACGTGACTGGAATACATCACCACCACCAACCACCACATCACACAAAACTTCTGTACACATCTACTACTTGACTTGTTTAAGAATATTGAAGCAATATATAGCCCTCTCTTTCTTGTCCCCTATCCATGCATATCTGAAATGCACTCGTGCACATTAATACACGTGTATGTTATATGACATTAGACAAATAGTTGTCAAAGTCACTGAATTGCACAGTTACACAGTCTAGAGAGAGAGAGAGAGATTTTACAGACTCTATAACTACACATGTGTAAATAGGTAAAGAAATGAAAAACATATATATGACATACATGCATACACAAAATATAAATAAAAATTTACAAGATTTTTCTGTTTATGTGTAAATGTTTAGTTTAAAGGAAAATTTTTAATAAAATCTGATTTTAAATCATGTTTACGCAGCCTACCGCCCTCCCTCTCTCCCACCCCATCATTCTCTTCTTCTATTTTCTTTTATGTATATTTACAAAACAAAAATTAACAAAGTAGAAAAATAACATTTGGTTTATTTCAACTTTTAGATACCCTTCACATTTGTAACTAAATTATGGGCGTGGCTGTTTATGAAAAATGTTTTGCTTTTAAACATGTTTCTTATGTTATCTTATTTCGTCACTCAATAAAAATTTTTTGTAATTTGTGGGTGTAACCCCGCCCACTTTTTCGAAAATACATTTTCAACGGGGTTGATATTTGTACCAAATTTCATTGAAATATCACAAAAAAAAATGCGACCCATAAAAGCTATAGCTTAACCATACATTTACATGGACAGACGGACATGATTATATCGTTTCAGATTTTGTTACTGAATCGATCGGTATAATTAAAGGTGACTGTTATAAACATCCCTAAGTGATTTAGGATATTAACAGTTCAAACAGTATGTACAGTACTTATCCTTAACTTTAAGCTTTAGGGTTTTTTTCTTCTCCTTTTTGGTTTAACAAAAAGCTGAAGATCTGCTAACATTGGAATTTTCTATAGTACAACTGCCAGACTATAAAGTGCGGTTATTATGCTTTTTGTCTGTCTGTCTGTCTGTCTGTCTGCTGTACATGATTGTTTGAAATGAAATGAATTTATATATCTCTGTCTCTTTCTTAATATATTTTACTTAAGATTAATGGAGAATAGTAAACGCATACCATTCATGAATCACTTTTATATATTTGTTAACTAATATTGAATAATGGTGGGTGGTGTTATAGTGTACCAGACGTCTACACGTTTTTCTTCTTCTTATTATTATTTTTGTATTATTGCTTAAGAAATATTTGTTGAAAATGCAATTTAAGTATGAAGACGTTGTTTTTGTTGGTTTTTTTTTTTATTTTTTTTTTTGTTGTTGTTGTAATAAAATGCTTTTGGCTGCTGCCACTTAAAATGGATGACAATTTCTTTGCTTTCACATGCCATGAATGATACCAAACTCCTTAAACACATACACCATCATATTCACATATAAACAGCTCTCTCTATCTCTCTCTCTTTCCCCCTCTCTATTCACAAACACACACTCAGGCACACATGAGAGTTTTGTTTTATGTTCTTTGGCTTTGAATGAGAGACAAATTTTTTTGTTAACTAATTTTAACCAGAGCATACCATACTTTCATATGATTGTGTGTACACTTCATAGCTATTTATCTAGATTTTTATTTGCCTTTTTTTCTTTTCCTTTTTTTGTTGTGGTTGTTGTTATTTATTCTCCTTGTATATATACATATATATATTGTAGACGACTGCATAGCTTGTTACGAATAGAAAACAAAAAGCAAGAATTCCAAAAATACTCCACTTTAGACTATTTTCCTTTCAGGATAATTGCTTTCAAACATTAGAGACTGATTTTTTCCTTTTGTATTTTATTTTATTTTTTCTTTTTTCGATTTTTATCTTTTATAAGTCCTTTTAGACTGTAAAGGTAAAATATATCCACCAATTAAGATAACTTGATAAATGGTTGGGTATAATACATAGAAAAGTTATTTAAAAGAAAATATGGAGTAAGTAAACGCCATTGTTTCATGTTGTAGTTAAGGCCATAGACAGGTAGAGAAGGTTGTATAAAGTTGGGCGAGAAAGGTACATATATGTTATTTCATTTACAACTCTCTTAAAAACCTTTAAATAAATGTTTATTCGTGATTATTAAACAAAAAACTGAAGCATTGTTCGTACATCTGACTATTATTGGTCCTCCTACGCTTGTAATAATTGACAAATTTCATACAAATATCTTTAGTTTGTTAAAAGCCACGCCCACAATTTATTAAAATCACTCTATTAGTAAAAAAGCAACCAGGTAAAAACTTTCTTTAGATACTTTGCATAAAATCATTGATTGATTAACTAAAAGTGGGCGTGGTCGGATAATAATATAATAAACATGCTTATAATTTAATGAGATAACAACTTACATGAGAGATTTTGCGATAAAGAAGGTTTTTTTTTTGGAAATCTTGGGCGTGGTCTGATAATGTACATCAATATATGGGTAAATTATAAGTATGTACGAAATGTTATCTTCACAGGGACAGTTTTGTGGCAAATAAATAGATTTCTATCGATTATGGGTGTATTTGATGTCCGACCACGCCCATTTTTTGGCACATCCATTGATAAGATAATTATAAATATATTTTAACTTTATAGCTAAAATTTTGTGACAGGTAAATAAATTTATGTCAATTGTGGGCGTGGCTTTTGACTGATTTTTTCCAATTTATATAAATATCTGCCTGCAAACTCTAAAACTGCACAAAATTTCAGCTGGATTTATCAAAATTTACAATCGTCAGAATACCAACAACAGATATACATACGAACACATGGACTAAGTCTACATCGACTTGGACTGTGTTCGTAATCTAACTAAAAAATATATATACACTGTCTCCAGTTCCATGTTGCAAACGAAATAACAAACTTAGTATACTTTTGTAACTAAGATAGAGCCTTGGCAGACCATCAATCTATATATTAATAATGCAACCTTATTTCATATACAATCGAAAAACATTTCAATTAACAAAAAAAGAAACTGTTTGTATAAGAAATTAACTTTTCCTTTTCTCTACCCATTAACGTTTATATCTTTATGTGTAAACATGAAAAGAAGAGAGAAAAAAAACATATTTTAACAACTCATTATGCAAATTTAAATGTTGTTGTTGTTGTTGCTGTTGTAGTTGTTGTTGTTGGTCATGATTAAAGAGAGAACGAAAGATAAAACTGTTTCTTTCACTTGCAGTTGTTTGTAGGGGTAATATGTTGTAATAAAGTATGATAAATGCATGTTCTTCACACACACACACACATACGCATATGCATGCATTCACGGGCGAACCTTAATTTAAGGCAAAACACATTTATGAGGCATAACAATGTAAAATTCTGCGGCACATGTATAGAAATGTACACAACGCTCTGCTTCTCTCTCTATCTCTCTCTCTCTCTCTTCCTGTCTTGTACACGTCTTCCTCTCATACACACTTCCCACGGGCTCATTAAAATTAATGTGGCAAATTGCAAAAACAAACAGAAGAACAGAAAATGTATGACAATGCCGTGAAATAAAACATCACAGGCGCTCACAGTTATATACACAAACAAACGCATATTCATACCATCCCTGTATGCATATATGCATGTACATTAATGGCTGGTGCATTATCACAATGACAAAAACAACATTAATTTGCACATTGTACAAATAAGGAGCACACTCCGCAATACCAACAAACAGCAGCAGCAACAACAACAACAACAACAAAGGAACAAATTTACAAACGCACACAAAAACAACGCCGAACAGAGCAAAGCCAAATGTACCATTGCATTGCATAGCATAACATATTACAACATAGCTTAATATGCAAGAACACAGGCAAATATTTTAAGTATTTACCGTTGTACTCCCACTCCAGCAATCTGACGCTTGAAAAGCTTTGTTTACTGCAGCCCAGTATACGATGACAGTGTGTATACGCATCAATATGGAGCGCATATTTAATTTATCATCTCATTTGCCACTACATATACATTACATCTCAATCTGCAAAAAACACATTAGTCTGTCCGTCTATAATTTAAGACATCTAATCTATATTATAGAAAATATTAAGCGAATGTTCTTGGAGGTAATACATAGAAATTCTGTCAAAATTAATTATATGCCACGCCCACAATTTAAAAAATTTATACAGCTATAAAAGTGAAAAGGTATAATTGTTTTTAATAAATTCGTTGATGGAATAAAAATTGATGGTATTTAAAAACAGCCACGCCTTCCATTTAGTAAAACCCTTGTTTGGTCTAAAATTAAACGGACAATTCTTATTTACTTTTATGCACTAAAACAAGGGATGTGCTAAATATTAACATTATCTAAAAAACAGCCACGCTCACACTTTATTGGAATCACTGTTTGGTTTAAAATTAAGCTGAAAAGCTTTACTTTCATTCACTAAAACAATCGATCGATTTAAAAACAGCCACGCCCATGTTTTAGAAGAACCTTTGTTTGTTCAAAATTCAACTATTAAGATTATGATTATAATATTGTATATCTAAGTATAAGTAAGAACTTAATATCCACCATCTTGTATGTCAATACGATTTACGATTTATTTCATTACGTTGGGTATTTAAGATGTGCTCTAAACCCAATAAAACATTTGCACTTGTCACTGTTATTGTTGTTGATTACATTATCTTACATATGTAGCAACCATGTTGTCCTTACTTTCCCATTATATGCAACGGAAATCTTCATACATATTCATGTTAATAATAAGTAAAAAAAAAATGATATAAAAAAAATAAAACGCTGTTGTTTATTTATTAAGCTACAATACAGCATTTATGTTCATGCAACTCATGCATGCCTTAAAAAAGAAGGAGAAAAAACAGAAAGAAGAAAATAAAGTAAAAATTCATCAAACACTTAAATCAATTGAAAATATTGTGTTTACAATGAAATCTCAAGTCATGCAAAACTTGTACCAAACACAACAGAACCTGACACAAAAGTTTATCGATACCATAGAGTGGAGAATAGAATGGCTTAGTAATTGATGTATGGGTGTGCCTATAAACTTATACCGCCCACTTTATAAACTGAAAATATTTGTATAAAATTTCAATACAACAACATGTCAATATCTGTAACAGTAACTGTTTCAAATGTTAACGGACGTACAGACACTTTATTGAATCGTTTGAAATTTTAAACAAAATAAAAAAAAAATACTTTAAAGTTGTTTTTTTGGTAATTTTAATCGATTTTGTTTTACTTTTGAGTTGAATAAGGAAATATTTTGTTTATTTATTGTTTTTATATTAAAATGTTTACGGTATCCTTCAAAAGCATTCCTTTCGCTTCAATGACTAACTCCCACAATTTTATATTATTTGATCAAATTATTATATCCTGCATCACTTGTGGCAAAGAGTATACTAAGTGGCAGATAAATAGATTTTTGTAGATTACGGGCGTAGCTCTCTACATCTAACGTTGGACATGACAGGTACATGATTATACAAATGTATTACGATCAGCTTTCAAGTCAAGTTTACGCCGAATATGGATCTTTATAAATTGTGGGCGAGTCTGTTATCCGAACACGCGCCGTTGTGTACCAAATTTCAATGTCATGACTCAACTTTTGTGCCAGGTAAATAGATTTTTGTCGATCGTGGGCGTGGCCTCGCCCGATTTTTTCAATTGTGGGTGTACCAACAACAGACGGACAGACAGACATGTCTAGATCAACTCAGTTATACTTTGTAGATCCCCCAACATCTGCTTCTGGATGCAATGACAAACTCAGTATACTGCCCCATCTTAACATCAGCAGAATCTTTTGTATTGTACTACAATTTATGTAACGGTTGTATAGAAGATTAAAAGATTTAACGGAAAAACTTTGCAATTTATATTTTTATAAGAAGCTCTGCATGAAAGGAGAAAGGAACTGCAATACATAGCCTTTCATTTTATTTTATTTTATTTTTTCATTCGAATGTAAAGAATTATAATTTTATATTTTTTCTTTAACCCAACAATAGCAACAACAAAAACATAAATATATATATATTTATATGTTGTATAATAAAAATATTTCATAAAGTTGTTGAAGTTTACTGTGCTGGCTTTTCATTTTGGGCTGCCTGAATTAGTTGCTGTCATGAACCTCCAACGACCCTTCCCCACCGCCTCTCTTGCTTTTAGCAATTTTTCATTCTTTTCTAAGAATTTCAAAACAGATTGTTTGGAAAAACAGAAGAAGAAGAAGAATCAGAAGAAAAAGGAAAGTTTCTCTCGTTCTCCTCCATAAAGTTTTCGCAAACTTACGCTTTACGAATACTTTTCACTTTTAAGGCCATTTTTATGTTGTAGTTTTTACATTTTTCATTAATATTATAACAACAACAACTACAACAACAATGATAAGAGAACACACACAAACTTTTCTAGTTTATAGTTATCCTGCAGTGTTATTTCGTTTGTCACCGGATATACCGACTGATGATATTTTATGCTCTGGCTTATCCGCATACTCCCGCTGTGCTGTCATCTGTCTACTAGAGCTGTCCTGTGCTGTGCTGTGCTGGTTGTTGTACCATAATGCATCATCATCTTGAAGATTAACACCATTTAGTAGTAAGTTGCCCTGTTATCGGTATCAGCTAGGAAAGTGACCAGGATAAGAACTAAAAACTATCACTTTACGACTCCCATTCTTTACATTATTCCTACACATAAGATGGACGGGTATACTGAGTTTGTCATTCCATTTGTAACGCTAAGAAGGAGGCATAAGAGAGCCTACAAAGTATACATCATTCTTGGTATGAGTCAAAAACTGAGTCAATCTAAACGTATATGTCGGTATGTCCGTCCGTTGTTGTTACTCTCATGGTCATAAAATTTCAGATATTAAGCTGAAATTTTGTGCAGACTCTTTTCAATAGTTATTGAACCCAGACCGTTACTTAAATTGGTGAAAAACTGTTATACGCCCACAATTTACAAAAAACTGTATTCAGCGTGAAACCCGGCTTGTAAGTTGACAAATGCTGCATACACTACTAAAAGACGTAATAATGTACCTACCACGCCCACTAAACCAAACTCAGCATAAAACTTGACTTGCCAACTAATACTTTAAACTATTAGAGAGACATAATTAGGTACCTGCCGCGCCCTCTGTTTTTTTATTGAAGGGGGCGTAGCAGGTAGGGTATATAAAATTCGACTTGAGCTGAAATTTTTGTTTTTCCTTTTTTTCTTTCTCTGAGCTTCCCATAGGATACACTCACACACACAGAGAGTACTTAGCGTATAGGACAACTGTACATACAAACTACAAGTAAAACATATAAAGTTTGCACAGTTGTAAGAGAATGAAGTGTTAATAACAGTTGTTGGCCTGACACATAGATATTGTGTTGTTGTAGTTTTCTTATGAATTATCTAATAAAATATCTTTTACTTCTATTATATTCTTCTTCTTCTTTTTCGTTTCCTTCTTTCCTTCTTCCTTACCATTTCTAAAGCTAAAAGGGAAATAAAGCCTTAACTAGCAGGCGGCACCAGCATGATGATGATGATGATGATGAAATGGCCGATGGCTTAAAAGTAACATTCATGCTATGATACCATAACTTAGAGAGCTGCTGGTTGGCCAGTTCTTCAACTTCCTGTGCTACGTTCTTAGTGTAAATGAATAATTGTTTCGTTTACTGTTAAGAAATCACAGTAAAATGAAATGAAAATATTTTTCATTGATAACGAAGATTAAGAAAAAAAGTTTTTCCTTTTCTTAAACTCTGTCAACACAATTACGATTTTTTTTCTTGTGTACAAAAGATATATTTCTATACTTACACTTGTACTTGACTGCATGTATTATATGTGCATAGGGTTTAAATAATTAATAATTTATATTTCTTAGAGACAAATATTGTAGAATTTATTAAATGAAGTTTATTCGAGTGCATAATAAAAAGCATGTATGAAAATAAAATTTTGAAATATTTTCTTTTTTCAATCTCTTTTACCCTAATATGGCTACGAGATTTAAATTTGGCTGCAACTGGTAAAAAAGTTTGCCTACCACTGTATTATGTAAAGAGTTTTTCAATAAGGACATAACAATTTTGTATTTTAATAGAAACGCGTTCTTGAATATTTTTCATGATCTATCAACGTTAAAATGTCATTCGAGCTTAACATTTTTATATTGTTAATTTTACAAACAATAAAGATTGGAATCTATTAAATATTACTACTAGAATTTTGAGTTAGTGGTTACAACTTTAAAATCGTCCCACCGGACAAGCTGTGTAAGCTATAGGGGATAAATTCACAACAAAATATTTACTATTGGATCTCTTTGTACAGTCTGAATATCGAAAACATTGCAGCCATTAGTGCTTCAGTTCAAAATTAGACTAGTCAGTTGATTCGACGCTATTCAAAGGAATCACAAGGAATCTTTCAAACACTGTAATGTTCGTTAAAAAATAATGCACTTATGTGTATTCCACGCCCACAATTTATATATAATTAGTAATGTATATAGGCCATAGTAACTTAAAAGCGGGATAGCGCGTTATTTATAATTATTATAAATCAATTTCAAAAAAGTTCATCCAGGCGTATGAGTGTTATTTTTTTTCACCATAAAAACAAATTTCTTGAACGAAATGAAGCAAAGTATCAAACTTAAACCACTCTAACTGTTGTTCTTATAGTTACTCTCTACTAATTGCCGCCTATTTGATTATATTCATTTTTTCTTCAACCTTTTGCAAAAACATCTACAATTCCAATTCTATCATTTCTACATTTCCCTTAACGTTGACGATCTTTTGCAAACCCCGTAAAACAAATATCATTAATTACAGGAAGATAGTTGTCCGCTAGCTATCTCCTTCACTCTTTATTTCTTTAATGATAGAAACGGAAAAGTTCCATTTTCCACTTTTAAAAATGATTTTTATCTTCATCTTTTTCATCTTCTTCTTCTTATTGGTTATCTGTTTTTTACATAATACATACATATATGCCACTCCTTCTCTCTAAAGCTACCATCAGTACGGTTATTAAGTAAAAACAAGTAAGAAAAATAAATTTGGCTTCAGCCAAATCTTAAAAACTCTCCACATCTAGAATGGTGGGCGTGGCAGATATATATATATATATATATGTATGTCTCACGTTTCAGCTTGGTAGTATAGTTTTGGTAAATATTTTTTTGTAAATTGTAAGTATTTTTGTTATCCGACCACGCCCATTTTTAACAGGTCAATGAAACTTCATAGCTCAATAAATAGATTTTTGTAGATTGTGGGCGCGGCGTGATCAAGAATATAAATACTTTGTAGGGTCTCTGACGCCTCCTTCTAAGTGTCGCATACGAACTGACAAACTTAGTAAAATGGGGCTTTTATCTTATGTATAATGAAAAAAAAAACAGAAAAAATTTACATCAAAAGGTTGACAGTTTCCGTAATGCTTATATTAAAGTATATAATAAAGGTAAAAAAAAGGGTGATGTCTTCCAACAAAAAGATAAACACTTACCACACATACACATTTGTTTATAATTATTTTTATATAAAAATCGTACTTGCTAACTATAGTTAAAGGAACATTAAGAGAAAGGTGGTAAAAAGGTTGAAAGAGAGAAACAGATAGAGTGGGAGAGAGAAAGGCGATGAATATCATTTACAAAGAGATAGAAAAAAATGGTGTTACATCCGTTTCCTCTTGAACTAAATTGCTTTTTTAATTTGGTCATTTTCTTAACAGCAACATCAACGCACGCTTATAAACACTACACGTACACATTTCATATATAACCACATGTGTACGTATTAGCTCTCATACCTACCTACTTACTGCTGTATTCCTCTTAAATTGTTGCTTAACTGTAAACTTTCACTTTGTACCGAAGAACAAAACACGCGCACATACATACACATTTACAGCAACCAAAAAAAAAAACCTAAAATTGACTTAAATCAAATCTTAAATACCTTTCACATCTACATACATATAGTAGGCGTGGCAGTTACATTAGTACACTATCTAATCCTATTATAATATTACACATCCGCTTGGAAGTCGAGTTGTACGTTTAATACGTTTTTTTTAATAGTGGGAGGGTCTGTTATCTGAACACGCCCATTTTTAGAACATCAATAGAAGGACGCATCATAAGTTATATAATGTCTATCAAATTTTTGGCTCATTTTTTGTAGCTGATAGAAAGATTTTTGTAAATTGTGGGCATGGTCGGGTGACGGACATCGATAAATATGATAATTATAAATATTTTTACCAAAATTTCTACTTCACTGATCTATTTTTATAACAAATGAATAAATTTTTAACGATTATGGGCGTGGCTCTTGGCCGCTTCTGTCTAATATATCAAAATTTACAACCGTGAGAGTGCCAACCAAATATGAACAGACGGACATACATGTCTAGGTCGTCTCAATTTTTTATGCTTTATAGGGTCTCTGACACCTCCTTCTCGCTATTGCAAATGGCTTAATAAACTTAGTATATACCCCCATCTTATATGGAGAAATGTTTGTGATGCTTACGTGTGCGTATGTATGTAATAATAATGTGTTGGTGCCAGTCTAGAATGAAATCCTGAAAAAAGCCTTAAGGTTTCACTAAAGCAAACATTCAACGTCCCATGTAGTCTGTATGTATATGCTTTCACACACACACACACACACACAACCTATATGTTTGTATACACACTTGTTCTTGTTTGAAGTCGAAAAACTGCTTTAATGCCAACACATTCGTTCGGCTTCTTATTCTTGTTCATTTTCCTTTTTCTAACGGGTATAATTTTTGTTGAAACACTTTGCAGGATGGACTTTTTTCTTTTTTTGTTGATAAAATGCGAAAAAGAAGAACCTGTGAGATGATTCGAAAAATGTATTTGCCAGTGTGTGTGTATAGACCTAAGAAATTATCGTTTTTCATACACAAACACACAAGCGCACAAGCTCCTGCATGAACAATAAAATGCCAACGGGTTTTAAGCCAAACTAAATTAAGTGTCTGTCGCCTAACGTTGCAAAACCATCCAAAAATATTATCGTGATTTTTGTTACCGTCTCTATAGAGAGTGTTGTTCGTTCGCTCCTCACCTGCTACTGCTGCTGCTGCTAGTATAGGTGTCAGAGACATTCACATTTGCGGTTGAGTTACTTGGGTCTGGACGGCAAGAAATATAAATAGTTTCTAGTTTATTATACCGAAAGTTTGTTTGGTCAGGCTTGGTCTCTCTCTGTCTCTCTCTCTCTCTCTCTCTCTCCCACACACTCTACCATACATTTCTGCATACTTATCATCATCATGTGTAATGGAATTGGAATGCCTGACTGTTACATTTCACATTGGTCGAATGCACATACATAGCTATGTCTGTTTGGTATACAAGGTATAACAGATTTCTTTGCATTACCATGGGTAGTTAGGACTGTGAAGGAAATACGGTTATTTGGTTGCATAAAACTTTACTCATGTAATGTAAAATTGTTTTGCGGTTCAGTGTCATTTACGGAAAACTGTTATACGTACTATTTTAAGAGGAAAACTTATGTAACGGTGCATCGCAAAAACAAATGTAAAGTTGTACAATTTAACCTATATAAAAACTGTTATCCTTTTAAGTAGGTGTTATACTAAGTGTTATACTAATAACAGTGAGCTGTAAAGGATTTATTAATGTAAACATAAAATGATTAAAAATCATTTAAAATAACTGTTATACATAATGAAACTGTTATAAACTTTTATACATATTTTTCATAACAGATATACACACTATTGTGTAAGATAAAAAAGATAAAACTAAATACTATGCAAACTGTTATACTATTAAAAACTTAAACTTTCAAACAAATATCGTGCATTTCACTCTAACAGTAATTATCAATAATATGAAAATGAAATTTTGGTGAATGCATGTGTGTGTGTGTGTAAATATTCCAAAATATACAGTGACAACAAAACTTAAACTTAATTTAAGCGAAATAAACCAAACACTCAATAATATCAACAATTGCTTGGCATTCATGTGTAAGACACAGAAGAAGAAGAAGCAGAAAACTACCAACTAACAAATAAACAAAGAAACAAACAAACTATTAACTAACAACTCATACAGCAACTTACAATTCATTGAATATGTTAAGTGGAAAAACTCGTGATAAAAATTCATAAATATTTTGCTGCTGCTCTCTCTCTCTTCTGCTTTGTTTACAAACAAAACAATTGCACAAGTCACACAAAAGTAACAATAGAGTGGAAAAAGATGAAATTGTTAACTAAACTAGAAAACGGTAGAAGAAGAAAAATAACAAAAATTAAAAAAAACTTTTTATTTCACAATTTCAATATCCTGAAAGTTTTAGGAGATGTGCAGCAATAGAAGCAGCACCAGATGAAGAAGCATTAGCACAACAAACCGGCAGTTTGTTTGTTTGCCCAACAAACTACCGGCAACTTTCAAAATGGTAGAAAAAGCAAAGAAAACATATATTATTTTTTTTTATACATATATATATTTATTTTATGTATATATATATATGTATATATGTATATAGTATATATACTATATAATATAATAAAATTCTATTATTATAATGTTTTTCTGTTAGTTTAGCTGTTACGCTTGAATAATTGTTATAACTGATGGGTGCTGAAATACTTTTAAGTACAAAGACGAGGAAAAATAGTGATAGCGAGTGAGAGGGAGACAGACAATGAGAGGAGTTTTCAAAGCTATTATATGGCTAAATAAATAGTAACAAAATCCATTCGGTTTGAGTTAAATCTAAGATACCCTTTACATGGACTTGTTTGAAAAGTGGGCGTGTCCTTTTTCTAACTTTTACAGAATGTCTCACACTACTCTATCAAATTCTGGGCCAAAGAAACGTTTTAAGTGGGCATGTCTATTCATCCATCCCATTCAAATTTGGTATAATTCTGAAACTATGAAAAAATTTCGTTAAGGGTGTAAATGAGTGAAAGCTGTTTACAAAAACTAATCTCAAAATATCGCTTTTGTGCATGAAATCACTTCACATAAAAACGAATGCGGACATACAGACAGATTGCTATATTAACTCTTGCTGTATTAATTGTATTTAGGATTCTTTAGGCTTTCTATCCTCTTAATTAATTACAAATGGATTGACAAACTTAATGCACCCTCTTGCTACAACTTGCGGGATATAAAATATATAATTAGAGGACGTACTGAAGCTAACAACTTTTGAATGACTTTTATAATTCATTTAAGCCAAACTGAAGACTGAATAATCTACAAAACGAATTAAATATTTAAATAGAATTATTTCCTTAAAGTCAAAGGTTATAGTGTTCAAAAATGCCAAAATAATGCCAAATAATTTTTGAAGATTACTTTATACGAATTGCCATTATTGTACACTGTACGCGTTTTCTATTAGTCAAATGAAGAATTTTCAAAAGTGTGGAACCATGGTTTGTATAGAAAAAATTTGGCACCAAGACATTCTTCAATCGACACAGAATATAGAAAACGATTCTGATGAATAGATTGTATAAACACATATATTATTATTGTTGTTGTTGTTGTTCATAATGTTGATGGCGATGATGATGATCTTATGTTATGTTGTTGTAGATGATGACGTTGATGTTGCTGCTGTTGTTGATATTGTTAGTATATTTGTTTTTGTAATTGTAGCAACAGTTAATGTTGATTATGTTGGTTCTAATGGATGTTTTTGTTTGTTGTCGTTATGGTTGATGGTGATTATGGTGTTGCTGTTAATATTTGTTTTTGTTTTTAATGTTGTTGTTGTTTTTGTTACAATTACAGAATTAACCAACAACATCAAGCTGCACATCAAATATTCTGCAAGTAAAATTGTAAACTGTACGAAAAGGCATGCAAGCAACGACAAAAAGTGGACAGAGAGAGTGAGAAAGATGTTGCTGTTCATTATTGTTATTGCTGTTATAGTTAGTTTTTTTTTTTTATTTCATTTTAACATATTTGCACAGAGTTAAACTTGCACAGAAACGTATCCCTCTCTCTCTCTCTCTTTTTCTATCTCGTGACACAAAAAAGAACACATTAATTAATTCATATAACCAAGCTGGGCCGAATGAAAAGTGTTCTAGGTTTTTTTTATGCCCCAGACGTAATATTTGGGGGTATACTAAGTTTGTCATTACATTGGCAACATCCAGAAAAAGGCAACAGACACTTTACAAAATAAATAGATTCCTAATCAGCATTAAAAACTTGGTCTAAACATGTATAACCAGATGTCCGTACGTCCGCCTGTTGCTGTTACTCTCATGCTGAAATTTTATACAGACACTTTCTACTAATTTGACTTGCATTTCATTATTTCAATTTAGCAAAATTGGTCACTAGCCACGCCCTTAATTGACAAAAATTTATTTATCAGCCACAAAAATTGATCAATGAAGTTGGAATTTAGTATACATCCTTGGGTGTGTCAAAAATGGGCATACGCAGTACGTACACTAATAGAGGGCGTTATCATGAACATGACACGCCCACCATTTGTAAGTTCATGTGTAGGGTATTTAAGGTGTGGCTTAAGCCAAATCTTACTTATTTTTTTTGTTTTTTGCAACATATGTATAATTACTGCACACACTTAATAAACACATATTTGTACGTACACATATATACGTATTATAAATAATAATAAGGAATGTAACCAAAAACGCTTTTACCAGGTGGTTTATTTAATATAACACCAAATGGCACAAATTAGGACAACGGTAGAGCTGAGCTATGCTAGCTTCCCAAGAGATGGAGTTAGAGAGAGAGAGAGAGAGAGATAGGGAGTGCATGACAAGCCGCAGCCTTAATAGTCAAAAATGACAAATGAAGAAAAACACCAACCAACCAACCAACCAACCAAGGTACCGACCTAAAACACCGAACACATTACAATTCATATTTATGCTGGGATTTATAGTAAAGGAAAATATAGCCAAGCTGAGCATCTCTCTACGCATCCCCACACTCATCTTCTCATCATTAACTAATCACTTTCGCTTTACATTGCTCACTTGTGTTGTGTTGTACGGTGTTGTGTTGTGGTGGCAACACATCCTGTTATACATGTGATGTAACATTTATGCAACATACGAGTTGTCATGTGTAACTGTGGTTCAATTTAAAGCTTCTCCGCTTACACACCAAATGCTTGGATGGGATAAAAACCATGTAACACAGGTTGTTGGCTTGGTTGTTTGTTTGCTTGTTTGTTTGTTCGTTTCCCTTTGGTTTGGCTTGGTGTTGCTCTTGTTTAATGTTTTCTACGCGCTTATTTGTTAGCTTTTTGTTCTACATCCAACATTGTAATTGTGCAAGAATGGTAAACTGATTCTTTTTCTTTGTGTTGTTGTTGTTGTTATTGTTTTTTTTTGTTTTTATACCTTCCACATAAGATAAGGAAGCGTACTAAGTTTGTCTATTCCATTTGATACATCCAGAAGGAAACGGAGCAAAGTATCAAAATCAAAAGTTGAGTCGATCCAGCTATTAGTGTCGGGGTGTCCGTCTATTGTTAGCTCTCTCACAGTCATATATTTTGAGATAATAAAGTGAAGTTCTGTGCAGACAAATTGCACTGGTTTCTGCACCCTCGCTCGCTATTTAAAAGGGGCAAAATCGGTCAAGAGCCACGCCCACAATTGATAAAAATCTCTTTATCTACCACCTAAATTGATCTATAAATTTGAAATTGAAATACACATATTTATAGTTATTCAATTTGTTGTGTCTGATGTGCCAAAAATGGGTGTGGCCGGATGGCTGAGACGCCTGCAATTAACAAAAAATCGTATTCAGTGTAAAACTCGTCTTGCAAGCTGATGCGAAAGACATTCCCTATTAAAGGGCGTAATCGTACACCTGCCACGCCCACCCTTTACAAATAAATATAGAGGGTATTTAAGATTTTGGGCCTAAACCAAATTTAATTCTTTTTTTACATGTTTTGTTTCATTGTCGTTGTTGTTGTTTTTGTTGTTGTTGCTGTAAAACCACAATGGAAACGCATGTAAAACGAGCAATTCTCTCATGAATATTCATACAAAACTTCAACATCAACTAAACTAAAACGGGAACGCACACACTCGCTTCTACGCGTCTAGTACACGGGATACAAACACATACAACACCAGTAACAGCAGCAGCAGCAGCAGTAATAATAACAAAAACCATCATGTTCATCATTATCATGGGTAGTGGATGGTAAGGACGGAGTGAGCGGAAGGAATAGTTACAATCACACCAACTACTACAAAAGCAACAGCAGCAACAAAATAGCAATCTAACCGTGTGTTCAACAATAAATTTATGCTAAACTATGCATTTTCATGTACTTGCTGGCAAGACTTAAGAAATATCTCTTAACCCTCGTTTCTCGATGATTGTTTTTGATTTTTATTTTTTGAATTTCCTAATTTTGTATTTCTCTTCTTCTACCTCTTAAATTTGTTCATATTGTTAGTTTGGCAACATAAAAGCAACAGCAAGAACAAGAGGAATATAAAACCAATTTCTAGCAATTAAATTAAATTATTTAAATGGAAAAATTTAGTTTGGAACATTTTGAAAAATACAAATAAAAAATACACAAATTGTTGGCTGCCATGTTGAGTGTTGTTTTCCTTTTTATATATAAATCCTGTTCGTCAAGTGAAAAAGCTAAATTTATTTGGCTTGGGGCAAATCTTAAACAGGCCTCAAATATATAAAAAGAGTGGACGTGGCAGGTACTTAATCTCTAAATGTAAAAAAAGTCAATTTATAAGTCGAGTGGGATTTTTTGGAAATTGTTAGCGTACCTATAATCCGACCCATTTTTAATATATCAGTGAAAGGGGTAATTATAATTATATAGTTCGAAATTTTAAATTTATAGTGCAATTTTTGTGGCATATATACATTTTTTTGGGCGTGGCTCTTAACCGACTTTTACCAATTTAAACAGCGATCCACGTGTAAACTAAAGATAAAAGAGTCTGCACAAAATTTCATCTGAAAATCTCAAAATTTACAATATGTCTTTGTAAAGTCTGTGAGGTCTCATTCTGGGGAGTATATTAATCTATGAGAGCTGTGTCATTCATTGCCTGAACTGGTGAACTCTAGTTTATATTATAACTTCATTAGAAAACGAACTTAATGCAATGATTTTTTTTAATTTTAATACTTAGCATATGTAAGTATGTGCTACGTTTCCTCTCATACGTTGATTTTTGCACGAAAACCGATTTTTTTGGTAATTGTGGATATATCTGCTAATTTATAGTAATGGGTACTATTTTTTTTTGTTGTATCCACATTTTTATACATTTCAGTGACTATAAAAGATTTATATTCATTGCAGGCGTGGCATGCGAATATTATAATTTTCATTCTGATCAACTCTAGAGGCTCCCAAAGCCTCCCTCAGATAATTTTTAACTGAATGACAAACTTTGTATACTTCCTTCTATAATGTTAAACAAGAACAACATTTATGAAATAAATGTTGTTTTTTTTGTTATGATAGTATTTAGGTTGATATGAGTCACATGCAAGTTGTACATAAAACAAGTAGAAAAAAACTCAATTAGGCTGAAGTCAAATCTTAAATACCTTGCACATCTACGTACAAACAGGGGGTGTGGCATAACGCCTTCTAATAATTTATGTGTTAAAAATCAGCTAGCAAATCGAGTTTTATGCTTAGAATAGTTTTTTATGAGTTGTGAGCATGTCTCTTATACGATCACGCCCATTTTTTGGCTCATTTATGGTTGGGGTTTTTATATATGTATTATATATATATACATCAAATTTTAACTTTGTAGGTTAATTTTTGTGACGAATAAATTCATTTTCTTCGTTTTTGGGCGTGGCTGTTTTTCTACCACGCCCATTTTTAGAACATCGATGTATGGATGTAAAATTTTAACTTCAATGGGACATTTTTTCGGCAAATAAAAAGATTTTAGTTGATTGTGGGCGTGGCTTCTGACCGATTTTGTCCAATTTAAATAGCACTCTACATAAAAAATTTAGTGAAAAATGTCTGTCCAAAACTTCAGCTCAATATCTTTAAATTTATCACTGTGAGAGAGCAAACAACAAACGGACGTACGGACATATATAGTTTTTGGTGCTGGTGAAGAATTTATAAACTTTTTAAGGTGTTCTAAATAAATGGACAAACTTAGTATACCCTCTCCATCTTATGGAGAACATAAAAAAAGAAAAATGTGGAAGAAAAAACTAATGTTTCAAGAAGTCCATTAAGTTGTTATCTAAAGCTAACTAATGAGAGTATAAAATTACTAAATAAAACTAAAATGGGGGAAATTGTCTATTTAATTCCTAAATACAGGATTTTGGCAAAGACGTTTGCACACTTTTTGGTAGGTGTGTATGTGTAAATGTACAAGTTAACCTCAATTGCCAGTTAGCAATTATTTGAAAACATCAGTTTAATATATTCACCACCTCGCTACTAATACGTGTAAGTGTGGTGATAAAGTTAAAGCACATAACACGTACAATTAAATGTAACAAAAGTTTCAATTAAAACATTTTGCTACAAATATCCACATACACATACATGCGTACGTACGTATAAACATTAATAGTTCGGAACGTTTTGCTGGCTGCGTTTTATTTTCTTTTTAGTAGATAAACTTTCTTTTTTTAATAAAATATTTATATTGTACACGTAGCAGTTAGTAGTTAAGATAACATGATTCATGTGTTCTTTTCTCTCGCTCTCTCTCTTTCTCTCTCTCTATCTATCTTCTTTAATCTATTTGGACGCCTATATAAAAGTTGATTCAAGTACCAACTAAAATATACAATAATAGAGCAAAAGAGGACTTAGACAAGAGAAGAAAAGTTAAGTATCCTACACACACACACACACACATACTTGATGATGTTTAGCTCTTAATAACACTAATAGGATATTAAATGTACAGTTGAGTAAAAAAAGAAAATTAAACTTAGAAAAGAATGTTTAACAAAAATAGACGGAAAAAAACTGAACTCCCGAGAAATTCTTTCTTATGTGTTCATATACTTAAACCGCTTAAAAATGTATACAAACACATATACATGTAACATAATAGTTTCATACAACCGACAACACCGACACTTTGTTCAAAGTTCAAAACCTTCTCCACAGCACTCAACGCTCAATGTAAATTCGAGAAAGTAAATGAAATACGGAAAAATGGCTTAAACCAAATCAAAAATACCCTCCACATCTATGTACAAACAGTGGGCGTGGCAGGTTCTTAATTACGTCCTCTATTATCCATAAAGTGTCTTCCAACTAACAAATCTGATTCAGCGCTAAATAATTAATTTTTTTTTATAAATTCAAGAGCGTATCCCCCTACTTTTCATATTAATAAATACTCTAAATATAAATGCGATCGTCATTTTCACTTCATAGCTTATTTTTTGTGAATGACATAGAGGTTTTTGTTAATTGTGGGTGTGGCAATTGGGCGAATTTGTCAATGTCAGGCCAATTTTCTCAAAACAATTCCGAGCAATCTAGCAATAGATGTAAACACGGGCCAGAAATAGTCTATTTAATTTCAAATTCAACACAATTGAAGTATTAGAATAACAAACTGTTCCTCAACAACTTTTCTCTAAAAAAGTGATAAACGTTGCTATGCATCACCATACAAAAACTTCTTCTAAAATAATTGCCTTTTCAATATGTACATAACAATTTCATATTGCAATTTTGGACACACTTTTCAACGTTTTTCATGCTTTGATAATGGCAAAACGTTATCTAAAGTTAACATTTTTATTATGGTTAAGTTTACAAACGAGTAATATTTAAAAATTATGACAAATGACTACTGCAATTCTGAGCAACTTTAATAGTACTTATGCCAAAGCTTTCGATCGTAATAATGTTCAAACCACATAGACTGCGCATGCTATAGTGGATAAATTCGCATGAAAATATTTACTATTAGATGTTTCTAAACTAGTGAAATAAAGTATCGGTTGAAGGAACCGAAAATACTGCAACCAAATGTGAAACAATCAGTATTTTCCACGCCGTTCACAGAACTTGGTGCAAAATTTTGTATAAAGATCTTAAATTACATTCGTACAAGATCAAATTATGCGAAGGAATGGAACCTCTTTATCTATTGTTATGTTTTGTTATGTCCTTATTGAAAAACCATTTACAGCATTGAATGGTCTGATACGATCCATTTGCAATAGGAATCGCCTTTGAGCTAAAACAAAATCTTACACCAATAATCAAAAATTTTATCTATAGCTTAAAGCATAAAATTGCAAGGATCGGTTGATAAAGAGTAATTTTGAGTAGATTGTTTTAGTGATAAGTGGGACGACCCTCTTAGACTACGAAAAAGGTTACATACATTTTACCCAAATTTAATATACCTTCACAGCACCAATGGTGTAGGGTATAATACTAAGAAGAAATAAAAAAAGTCTCTGCCAAGTATTAGTTAGTAAAGGAGAGACGAAATCAAAAAAGAAAAAAGACATCGCCCAAGAACCGAGAGCACGTAAAGCAAACACCACATAACGTTGAAAGAATATATTGGATATCTTCAAGAGGAAAGAAAACCAAGCGAAAGAATAAGATGAAGACGAGGTAGCAAATCCCAGCCCGTAACATCAAGTGAAGACATGGGTAACAATGAATGTCCACGGGTTAATTGAAATTCCTCAACTTTCTCAATTAAAGTTTTACTTGTTACTATTTTATAGCATTACATCTCTCACCAGCTCTTACTCGCTACTTTTATAATCCGTTGTTGTACTTTAGCTCACCAAATAAAAATAAAGAAAAACTAAAGCAAAAAGAAAGTCGCGCGCTAAAAAGAAACTGCAAGAAACTGCCGTGGAAAAGTAAAACAAAAACTAAAAACTCTTAATACAATAAAACGGATAACAATTGCATTGTTGTGCTCATCTGCTGCTGGTGCTGCTCCTGCTCCTGCTCCTGTTTCTACTCCCATAAAAGAAATGCACGCTGTTAAAATGTTGCATCATCTTCTGGTAGAACAATTAAGTCGCTAAGAATTTTTAGATAATCTTTATAAACGCCCCTCCTTTCCCGCCCTGTACTCATATAACTTTGTTCGCCGCTGAAGAAATGAAAATTTTTGTTAATTTTTAAAGAATTTCGTAAAGAATAAAATTAAATGAGAAGCAACTTTACTCCTGTATATACCGCGTCTAAATGAGTGACTTTGGAAGTAATCTTACGACAAACGCATTCAGTCTAAATACAACTAAATGCGATTTGTGCAACAATATTCTTAAACGTTAACCATTGTCCTCATTGAAACTCACGAAAAATGAGAAGAGATTACAAGGAAGGACTCTAAAAAGGGTCCAATATCGTTATAAAGAATAGATTTTGGAGTAAGAAGATGATATTATGTAATGCTTACTTTTTCGTTACAACGTCAGTTAAGATTAACATTTTTATTATGGTATGAATTATCAAAAAAATTATTTAAAAAAGAATTATTAGAAAAAATTTGATACCATATTAAAACTGCTAACCTTACCTGACGTTATGACGTTGTCAGATCATGAAAAACGTTTAAGGATGCACTTGTATCAAAATAGAAAATTGTTATGTCTTTATTGAAGAACCGGTCACAATACGTACATGTTGTGTAGGGTAACTTAAGCTTTCTATATTTGTTGCTAATAAATATAAATTTCCAAATTTGTTTCTATTTTTAAATTGTTGTTCCTTTGTTGTTCCTTGCAACATGCAAATGGAAGAATTTTTTGTTTTTCTGTGCACTCAGTGTAGAGAAATTTCTCTCCCGCACGGTAAACTATAATAAAAAAATAATAAATTCAACAAATAGTATGATTATATCAACAAAGGGTTTCCAAGTTGTTTGTTTTTATTATTGTGTTTTTTTTTTCCTATTGCTGATACACCATTCCAGGTGAAGGGAGGTGTGCAAGAGTGCTGAGTGCTGTGAGTTTTCTTTATTGTTGTGTGTAGTGATTCCGAGTATCAACATTCTTATCCTTTATCTTTTATCGTTATCGTTCTCCTGATTATTATGATGGCACAACAACAACAACAGCAGCAGCAGCAGCATTATCAACAGCTATTGTTCAACTTTCAAAAAGGTAGCGGAGGAAATACTGTAAGTGTTGTCTGTGCATGAGGTGGCGTTGGTGTGTCAGTGTGCGTATGTATGTACATGAGTTTTTCTATGTATGCAAATGTATGTAAATGTGCAATCAAAATTCCAACAGAATGTGTGCAAATGACTTGTCATTTTGAGGATTTTTGGTTAGACCGCATACAGACACATACCAACCTAACCTATATTATACACACACACATACATACTTAGACATAGTTTTAGCAATATCTGCCATCAAGTTAATCTATGTGTGTGGGAACAATGGACGTGTGAATGTATGTCATATGTATATATGTGTGTGTGTATGTGTGTGCGCAGAGAAGCTCATAAAATGACCAATTAATACCACAAACCGGAAAAATGTTTCAAAGGGTGTAAAGGCGGAAAGACGGAAAGACGGATGTATGCTGGGTTGTGGACAGTTCGGTACAAATTTTTTTTGTTGCTTTTTTGGTAGTTGTATAGTTGTGTAGTAGTAGTTGTTGTTGTTGTTGTAAGCCACAGCTAATAATAAACTTACGTTACATTACACTTTTGCTGATAATGAATTTTGAGGCTTGAGGGTAACAGCAACGCTTGTATTTTTATTATTCCGTTTTGTGGCAACCAAACACACACCAATACACACGCATACATAGACGCTGCAAAAAGGATATGTCTATTCAACCAAATCATACAAAGTGTTATTTTAGGCTTCTATGTGTAAATAGTATAAAAACCGCAGTCCAACATATGCATGTGTGTGTGTAACACGTATTCGTTATTTTTAAATAATTGTTCAACATATCAATACAATTGTTACATGATGACATAGATGACGGTAACTGTACTGTACTGTAATGATGGTGGGTATGTATGTATGTATGGGATGTTACTGTATGTATGCTGTAAAATAGCGGTAGTTAGAGCGTGACTTGATATTGTTGGGCAATCAACAAAAGCCAATCCGTTAGCCAGTTAACCATAAAACCAAACAAGCTGTGCCACTATAAGCGATGTATTCTTTAGATTGGCCAAACTTTTTACCATTTGGTTGTTGTTGTTGTTATTGTTATTGTTGTAACTAGGAAACTGTACTCGTTAGCATTCCGTTAACTTTTCATTCAATCCTCCTGCAAATAATTTCGATGTCATCAAATTTTTGGGTAACAGTTTGACATTTTTACGTTTAGCAATATGCATGTGGTTGGGTGACAATTTGTTTATGTTGTTAATTTAACCAAAACGTCAACTTACTCTACTATATACACACACACACACATACATATACATACATGCCTGATTTATCGATTTACGTGCGTTAGCACATGCATCAATATGATTGTGTATGCATTTGCATGTTTTTAGTTCGTATGGCTGTATTGCCTACTGCGGGTAGAATGGGGGGCGTAATGGTACGTTGGTCAACTTATTTTACCATTTATTGCTGTGACTGTGACATTCAATTACACGAAAGCAATCTCTGTTAACACGTAGTCTACTTATACCTCACCTTGCTCACTCTCCCTTTCCCACCCTCTCATTCTCACTCTAGTAAATGTTAACGTAATCATTCTTCTTCATTCAACATCACTATTGATCACAAAATATCAACATCATCAGCAACAGCATCATCATCACCATTCTTCCTAACGTTTTCCATGTCAAGTCCTTATGTGTGCGTTTGTGTGTATATTGTAGGCAAACTTTTCCAAAAATCTTCAATAATTCTTTTTCATTTTATAGGATAATCTGAAATTGTTCATCCAGCCATGTGTACAGTGTTTATAAATGTGAAGTATTGTTATTGTATTTGTTATAGTCGTTGTAGTTGTCGCTGTGTAGTTATCGCTTAGTAGTTGTAGCTTTGTTGTTGTTGTTGTTGCTATTAATGTACTTGTTCTTAATTAAACCTACAACAAATTGTCTTATGAGTGTAATGCGCCTTCCAATAGATTCAATTTAAATATATTCTTTCTAAGTAGTACGATTTGTAAAACTTCTATTGATCCTTAACGTGGAGCCAAAATCCCTGAAATGTAAGACAGAAATATAGCTGTTAAGTACATTGCGTTGATATCATGTGTAAAAGATAAATTGCATTGTATGTCAAGGCAAAATTACATTTTTTATGCTTTTCTGCAACAATTTAAATCTACTTGTGTTGGGTTTATAAAATTCGCGTCATTCCAAATGTAATGTGCATACCGTCAGTTGTGCTCCTCTTCTGGTACGCCTTCGATCACATCGATTACACCATAAATAACGTATAACAACCATCTACCCATCCATCAATCAAAGGTGTTGAAAAATAATAGGAAAAATTTTCCCATTATATGAAAGAATGAACCTGAGTAGAGAGGAAGAGAAAAAACTTTATCATTTTACGAATTTTTTCATACATCTTCTTTGCTGCAGCAAAACTTTCTTCCAATTCCCACTACACAGTGTAAATATGCCCCAAAACGATTGCACAGAGTAAGTGAAGTGAAGCAGCCAGAATTGGAGACGATAAAAATACATGCACACACGATATGAAATTTACAAGAAACTTGTTAAATAAGAATTTAGACTTGAACACACACACACACACACGGTATAGATATTTCCCCATCTACTCAATAAAATTGTTCGAAAGGTAAATCAACGTTAAAAGTCACCATCACTGCATTTGTTGAAAGAGAAAGAGAGAGAGAGTGAGCTGTGCGAAAGAATAGATGGGGAGGGTAAAAGTTAAAAGTACAAATGGTGACAAGTGTACGTTTAACAAATAAACGCTATATAACATGACAAAATATTATGTTTAAAGGAAGTGAACAGGCAGAAAACTCACATCTGAAGTAATCTACAAAAAAAAATGGCATTCAAGCTGTAAGTAACGCCAACAATTTGTTATTATCGACAACATTACAATATTTACGTTGCAATAATTTTTATCAAATCAAGTGAAACAATGAAAACGGGTAAAGTTGATCCTGTAACACCCTACACTAAGATAAAATCAATTCACAAAACCATTTTAAAAAGTTATAAATGGCTAAGAGCAAGCCTTGTGTAAGCATAAATTAGGGGCGTGGCATGTACGAAATGGCGCCCCCTTTTTAGTTATATGTCACTTTTTATCTCAAAGATGGAATCTTGCAATGAATAAAATTTTCCGTAAATTGTGGGCGTGTTAGTAAATTGTATGCCCTCTCTTATTTAGAACTTTTATTATCTATACCACATGTACATACATATCCTATAATATTTATATCTTTATAATTGTGGCTATTTATTAATTGTGGGCGTGACTGTTGATTAATTTTCTTAAAACGCTTATTGCAGCAAAAATTTTGTATTTTTATTTGAAAAATGGGCAAAATTGATTAACTGCCACGCCCAAAACTAACAAACCACGCCCACTAATCACTATTTTCATACATACTATGTTTGTCATTCCATTTGCAATAACAACCGCGCCCACATTTAATAAAAATTTATTCAGATGCCTCAAAAATTGAGCTAAAACATTGGAAACACGCCCACAATCAACGCCCACAATCAACGAAAAACTTTTTAAATGCCACAAAAATTTATGTATAAAGTTAAAACATATTTCTAATTAGCTCATTCATTGATTTGACAAAAATGGGCGTGGTCGGATAACATAAACGCTCACAGTTTATAAAAAACTGTACTGAGCTTAAAAGTGAACTTGCGAGTTAACACGTAAACAGACTAGAAAAAGTAATCATAAACCTGCCACGCCCACTATTTATATATAGATGTGGAGGGTGTTTAAATTTGATCTAAAACAAATTTAATTTTTTTCTGTGGATTGTCAAATTTTGTTTCCCATTTGAATCCAAGAAACCATTATAGTCGCTGTTGGTTTAGTAAAATTCGTTACATTTTATTTAATGCTTGGAACGGAGACTAATTTTCAATTAGTTCAAACTATGCATGTGAGCAGCATAACATTAAAGTCAATAAACAATAAACGTTTTTGTGTAATAAGAAATTTTTATTGACTTTGTATCCTTTCGTTTTTTGTTCTTTTTTCTTTTTTGTATGCTTCCCCCAAAGAGATTATTATTCTAGGCCTGCATACAGAACCAACCTAACCAGGCAGCCAGCCAACCAACCACACAGTTGAGTATGTCACAAACGTGACTCTTTTACTGATTTATAACATGCATACACATACACACACATACACATGTATATACACAAATAACCTATTTATACACATATGTGTATAAGAAGGCAAACAAATGATTTTACGGCAGCATCAAAAGTAAGAAAAAATAAACATTTCTCTGATTTGCTTCTATACCGTAAACAATAGAATTTAAAAAAATATATCCAATAACAACAACAACAACAGATCAATAACAAAATTGTATTCGGTTTAACATTTGCCATCACAGCTTAGCCTCCGTCATGCATGCATGCACACATGCAAGCATGTAAGTGTGTAAGCATATATGTTGTACATGTGTTGTGTAGTTCATTGTTACATACGAATGGAAAAAAAAGGTCAAGTTTATTGTTCACGCATGTATTTTTACGCAATTTGTCAAACAATGTGTTGAGTTCGCAATTGACCTGATTTCCTGCGTTAAGAGTGTTTTGTGAGTTAAATGAAAAATGATCAATCCTCGTACATTAAAGCTGACAACAACAAAACAACTTAAACTACGTTTAATACAGTAGTAAAATTCAACTGAATTTAAAACACATTAATAAAGTATAATCGCGTACATGTACCTCACAGGGTACAATAGTTCATAAAATCTCTAATAAAAAAAATAAGAAAAACAAATAAGAAAACTTAACTTGGCTTAGGCCAAATCTTAAATAACCTCCATATCTATTATAATAGGCGTGGCTAGTGCATAATTTCGCCCTCTAATAGTACATGTATTACGTATCAGCTTGGAAGACTAGTTGTACGCTGACTTTGGTTTTTTGTAAATTGTGGGCGTGTCTGTTATCCAACTGCGTCCATTTTTAGTACAACGATGAATGGAATAACCTTAAATATGGAACTGAAAGTGTCTGTATAAAATTTCAGCTCAATATCTCAAAATGTACACCCGTGAGAATGCCACAACAGACGGGCAGACGGACATTCACGATCGCCTCAGTTTTTGATGCTGATCAAGAATATATATATTTTGTTGCAAAGGGAATGACAAACTTAGTATATCCCTCAGCTTATGCGAAGAGTATAACAATAAAAAAAATTTAATTTTTTAAAACATTAAAAAAATTATAGAAATAATTTAATAAAATTATTATACACATACGCAAACTATTGTTGTAATATGCTGTCAGCTAAAAACATTGATATATGAAAATGTATGTGTGTGTGTGTGTGTGTTACATACACCAGAGTGATAATATTAGCGGCACACTGGGGAATATTCGTTTTCCTTTTTTTCTGGTTTTTGGAAAGTACAATTTAGTTGAGAGCCCTCTTAAAACAAAAACTTAAACAACAACAACAACAACAACAACAATAACCACGTAACAACTATAGCGTACCAGCAAAAATTTAAAGCGAAAATTCAACAAAATATATGTCAAACGGAAATTGCAAATGTCAATGGGAGAGACCAAAAACAAAACAAAACAAAGCACACACATACACAAGCATTTCACAATTTATTTAAATTTTGTTTGTTTACGTATGTAGTGGTATTTGTGTAATGTTAAATAATCACCAGAGAGATATAAATAAATAAATAAACAAAAAAAAATGTTGTTTTTGTTGCTGTTGTTGTTATTGTTATCTCTGCACTGCTGTTATTAGCATTTATTCGCGCTGCCCAATACAAATGTTTTTCCAAGTGCGCGTATATACACACATGATATGTTGATGTTGATGTTGCTTCATTCTCCATCTAATGGGTTTCTCAAAAACTTTGTTTTATATTAAATTTTATATATTTTTGCGCATTTTTATATATATTTCTTTTTTTTTATATTTAATTGTGACGAGTTTTCATTTTTTTTTTTTACTTTTTATACCCTTCACCTTAGTAATGGGGGTATATTAAGTTTGCTAATCCATTTGCAAGACATAGAAGACGGCATTTGAAACTCTACAAAGTATATATCTTCTTCTTTTTCGTCTTTATTCCTAAACTGAGTGGATCTAGACATGTCTGTATGTGCGTTTTTTGTTGGCATTCTCACGATCGTAAATTTTGAAATATTGAGCTGAAATTTTTTACAGACACTTTTCACTATTTTCACAAAAATCGGTCAAGAGCCACGCCTATAATCGACAAAAATCCATTTATCCGCCCCAAAAATGGAGCTTTTAAGTTGAAATTTGGTAAAAACATTTATAATTATCCCATCCTTCAACATATCCAAAATGGGCATGGTCTGATAACAGATAATCCCATAATTTACAAAAAAACATATCAAGAGTAAAACTCGACTTGCAGGTAAATGCATAATACTCACACTATTAGTTAATACAATCAGGTACATGCCACGCCCACTTTGGAGGAGGTAGTGAGAGGTATTTAAAATTTGATCTAAAAAAAATTATTTTTAATATTCTTTTTTGTCATAGATCGTTAATTAAATTGGTCAAAATTCGATAAGAAACACGTCCACAATCAAGAAACATCTATCTGTTAGCCACAAAAATTAAGCTACATTTAGTTCTTTCCATCAATGTTCCAAAAATGAGCCCCATTACACAATAGACACGCCCATAATTTACAAAACACTATATTTGGCCTGTACTTCACTGTTGACATATGAGCCTTTCAGTGCACACATCTATTAACTTCATAAACAAAAAGTTGGGAAATGCGATGCAATAATAAAGTTATAACTACACCAAGTGCTGTGATACCTAAATTTAAGATTTTTCAAAAAATGGGTGCACTGAACGGTTCATATGTGAATTCATTATAAAAAATATCTTAAGAAAGCGTCATCAAATACAGGCAGGCCACGCCCACTGTGGATATGATGATCTAAGAATTTTCATTTTTTTATATTTGTCATTAATCTTTATTTCATCGTAAATTTCATGTTCTTCAATTGCAATACGTACTTATTTACATATATGTGCATCGAACACACAAATGTACAGAAAAACGTTGTTTTATATTTTAAATAACGATATACAAACAATCCAATTAACTTTTGCAAGTCAATTATGATTGATATGAAAATTTATTTGCGGCTCACTGGCTTTAGTTAAACTTCAACAATTTACACTCTACGTGTGTTACAACAAATTGTTAGTTCGTAGGATTGAGCTTAAATGATTCATTTCTAAAACTCCCCTCTTTAGTTAAAAACATTTCATAAACCCCAATAATAGGAAAAATCTTTACGGAGACGAAAGAACGCACAGACAGATTCTTTGTAGGAGAAAAAATCATAATTTTCAAATGTTTCTAAAAGAAAATTGAAACAATTTTCAATATCTCTTTAACATTATTAATTCAGCCCGATGTTAGGACGACAAAGAGTATTCCAAAGTCGGTATAGATGGCCGGTAACAACTTCATCACTTCACTCGCTTGTTTGTGCTGATAAATTTTAATTGAGAAAACTTCCATTTCCATTTCAAAAATTATTTTCATTTTACTACCAATTTTGAATTATTACTTTTCATGCATTTGTGTGGACATATGTGTGCATGTATGTGTACGAAATAAATTACTTAATAAACTTTTATATATTCAATCATTTGAATTTTTCCTCTTTTTGGAACAAAATTGTTACAGCACACGAAGGCTATTAGAGATAATTTGAAATTCTAATGAAGATGACTGATTGATGAAAAATTTTGAAAAACACATACAGGGGATGGGCAAAATAATTGGAACACCATGCAATATAGTAAGCCTTGTTGCATGTTGGCAACACTGCTGCCATGTAAATAATGTGATCGGTGAAATGTGTGATCTTTGAGACTTCGAAAGAGAGCAAATCTTTAGTGCTCGGTTGGCAGGAGCGTCTGTAACGAAAACAGCTGGTAAAATATCATCGGTGAAGAGAAATAGCGGGCGAAACTCAAAGTTAACTGACAGAGACCCGCGAACATTAAAAAGAATTGTGGCCGGACAACTTAAAACTACCGCTGCAAATTATTCAGACACTCTACGAATCTATTCCGCCAAGAATTGCAGCTGTCCCATTAACAAATGGTTGCCCTACACCTTATTTATTAATAAATAAATATTGTGTACATGTTAGGTGTTTTATTTGTTTTTAATTTTTTAATATCATTTTCATTTTATTTTTGTATTTTTCTAACTAAACAGAAATATTTTAATCCTTCTTTTTTTTTAATGTAGACACTTTTTTAATTTTTAATTGATGTTAAATTTATAGCATGTGGTCATTATTTGATCATTATTATGGGTTTGTTTTTTTTGTTGTGTATTTATTTATGTATTTAGTTACTTAATTCCTAATTGTTCTCTTTGATTTCACAAAATTTACAATTTGTAATAACTTCAAAAAAATTGCAATGAAAAGTATTAGAAAGAAATAATATAAACCAAACTGTCCATCACCTAATAGTAATGTTATATATATTTGCATTTATTTGTTTAAAAAAACAGAGCACTATATAGTTTAATTGGTTGTTGGTTTAATTGCTGTTTAAATAATGTTTGTTGTGGCCTCCACATAAGTTGGGGCGAATACTTAGTTTGTCATTCCTTTTGCAACACCAAGAAGGAAGCTTTAGAGATAGTGTGTATTATCCGACCATGCCCATTTTTCGCACGTTAATGAATGGGGTCATTATAAATATTTAAACCAAATTCCAACGTTATGGCTCAATTTTGGTAGCAGATAAATAGATTTTTGTCGATTGTGGGCGTGGTCCATTTTAAATAGCGATCTGCGTGCAAAAACTAAAAGTATATTTCAGCTCTATGTCTCAAAATTTATGACAGTGAGAATGCCAACAACAGACGGACACACGAACATACATGTCTAGAGCGACTCAGTTTTTGATGCTGATCAAGAATATGTATACCTTGTAGGGTCTCTGTCGCCTTCTCTTGCAAACGGAATACCAAACTTGGTACACCCCCCATCTTATGTGGACGGTATAATAAGATTAAATAAGTCAAGATTGTATAACATGTTAATGACTCTTGACGCTGACCCGTTTTTCATCATATTAATTATGACAACACAGTTGCCGAACGGACTATTTCCAACCACTCTGGACGTTGGTATATGCTATCCGTCATTCTACTTTTGGTATTCTTATACCATCACCATGGTGGGCGCTATTTCATGTTGCCTTTACACTAATCATTAAAATGCATCATTCACCATTTGTCTTCTTCTTCCATTTACATTCTCTTTTACTTCGTTTTTTTAACTATTTGTCGGATTACCGTTTTCCAATTCAGTTATAAAATCATTGATTTGAATTTTATACTTTTTGTACTTACAGCATAACATATATATCGTAGATATATATTTTCTAGCTAACTGAGACCGGAATCACAGACTTCTTATTGTTTATTTGTAGTCTCTATTGTAGCAAATTGTGCACATTTATTTGCAACGTATGCGCTCCAATGATTTGACAAAACGTATTATGTTCCAGGTGCTGACAACATGTCAGTCCAATCTCTACCTTTTTGTTTAATACTTCATACTCTCCGTCACTCTCTCTCTCTCTTTCTTTTATTCACTTATTATGATTTATAGAATTACAGCTAAGTTTGTATGCAAAATACCATCGACCGTTGATTTACTGTAGTTTTATAGAAAAAATGAACATCTTAGATACCCTACCGCGATCAGTATTGTACATTTAACATATTCGCAAAGGACGTATTTTTTACTAAATAAGACTTTTTTTGAGTTATAGGCGTTTGTATAATATATGGTCTTGGCCACTTTTAACTTCTCTATGCTTTATATAATTAAAGCAAAACTAAATTTGAAGTTTTTTAAGGCTGCAGAGGATTTATATATAGAAATATTTTTCAAATTTTTGATAATAACTACTATTTAAAAAAAATTTCTAATCAAAAAAAAATTCTCCCATGCGAGATTTTTTTTTTTTTTTTATTTTTACTTAAAAAATATTCTAAAATTATTCAATTCAATTTTACCAAATTTTAACTCTAAATTGATTGATGAGTCTTTTTTAAATAATTTCTAAATTAAATTTGCCTCAGAATTCATTTTTTTCTAAGTAGATGATGTAGGGTATGAAGATATTGAAGAAAATCAGCTCCTGTTTTACAATCAAACAACTTATCCATACTACACGGCACTCTACATCTCAAGACACACTTTATCGTACCACCAGCCGTTCATTTAATATAACCAACACACACATATATACATGCACACATATACACATTTTACATTTTCAAATGGTTTAAAAAAAATTCATTTCATATAAAATGTAATGAAAAAGTTCATTTTGTATGTAGAAAGCAAACAAAGAAATTGAAAAAGTCAAGCTGCTTTGGATTTTCTAGATACCTTAAAGAGCACGAGATATACGGACTGACGGACATACAATAAGTAAAATTGACTTCCATCCTATAAAGAAAAGACAGACATCCAGACAATATTACGAAATTTAAAAGGCTACAGTTTGATGTTGTGTATAACGGTTATAGTTCTTAAAAAATTTTATGATTTGAACAGCAGCGTACATTTGCATTCAAGTAGAAACAGAAACCACAAATATCCTTAAGGTGAATAGAAGAAGAAAAACCTAAAAAAAAATGTAAAGAAAAATATTTACGTTGGTATAGATGTATTAACAAAGACTAAGAAATGAAATGAAATAAAGAGAACAACAACAAAAGTAAAAAAAACAAAAAACAAAAAAAAATATGTAAAGAAAGTAAATCAACTTTAACCAAGGCAAACCAGTAACACGTGCATACAAAGCCTAAAATAGGGCGGGCGGAGAAAACATAACACCATGAACGAGTTTACAAATATACGTAATGTGAACAAACTATGTACCAATGACAACACAAAGCACATGTATATACATACACACCCGCACATAAAATAAGAAGCCTGTGTAACCCATACTATTACAAAAACAACATGTAAAGCAAAGAAAATAATTTAAAAAAATGAAAATGCTGAAGGAAATCAATTTATGCCTGAATGCACACTGGGCCCTGGCATACACTTGCACACACAATAAAGCAAACAAAATGGAAGAAAAACAACATAAAAAAATGTATATCATAATATGGAAATTCTTGCGTTTGCCTTTTTGTTTTCTTACTTTCCGTACGTCATTTACCGTTTATTTCTCTATTTTATTATTATGCTTTTATTTAATGGTGACCATCATAATAATCATCATTTATCATGCTGATCATCATCATCGTCGTCATCTTGATTTAATCATATGCATGCTCAAATGGTCTTTGGCTTGCTTGCCATATACGGGTAATTGTGTTATAAAAAGTTACAGGACAAGCGGAAGATAGAGAGAGAAACTTAAAGCATTCTATATTTGTCTTTAAAGTACAACAGCCGCCATATTTGATTTACAATGTTGACATACAGCGTGTGGCATTCCACTCACCAAACGCTTTCATTTGATACCCATTTTGGAGATATTTTGAAAAATTGTAATTTAACATCTAGACTTAGTATTATACCACTGTACTCGGCAAATCCTTTCATTTGACACCCATATCGAATAAATTGTGAAAAATATGAATCGTATATGTTGGGGCAGTCGCCATTTTAGATTTAATAAGAAATCACCTAGTTTACGACTCTCTCTCCTCACCAAGCTGTTTCATTTAGCATCCATTTTGATCAATTTTTGGAAAATTGTAATGCAACAATTTATGGCAGACGCCATATTAGATTTATTAAGAAATGACCAAACTTATGACACTCTACTTATGGTGCATTTTCATATGATACCTATATCTGTCGTAGTGAAAAATTGTTAATCGATCGTTATGGGGAAGACGCCATGCCGAATGTAATACAATTTTAAGTATACTACATTTTATTGTTTCTAGAAAATAAAACAATTAATACTATTTTAGTTTTAATAATAATTTTTTTTATAAAAAAGATTTCCAACAAAGAAGACATTTTTCCTTAAGCAACATTTTACCGACATCTATTGTTAAGTTAAAATATCATTTCGGTTTTGTATATCTTAATTGAGAACGGCAACAGAGGGCTCACCCAGTTATAGTTCTTGGATTAGCTATTTTATAAGGGGTGCCTGGTAAAGAATTTTTTCCAGACAGTCTTTGCTGTTTTTCATTCTCCATTAGCTGTCTTTCAGTTACATAGTTAATGATATTGAGTTGAAATTGATTAAAAGCCATGCCCACGATTGATAAAAATCAAAAATTTTGGATACTTTCCATATATATACCTAACCAGTGGGCGTGGTATGGGTAAAATAACGCCCTCTTTTAAAGATACTTACAATAAGTGTTCAATTTTACCCAAACGATCAAATTTTTCTACAAAAAGATTTTTTTGTAAATTGTGGGCGTGTCTGTTATTTGATACCACCCATTTTACAAAAATCGATACAAGCTAGGAAATTGAAAATTTTTCATGCATATCAAAGTTTGGTTCCCACTGGACAACATATTGCCAATTGCTGTTGTATGCTTCTCTTAAGATGAATCAAATGCCAAACAAGATCAGAATTCATGATTTCAAAAATTTTATAACAAATTTATTGTAATACTATTATCATTTAAGGGATCATAATCACATGTATAGATAAAAATATATATACATCTTTATATAAAAAACATTAATGAAAAAAAAAAAAACTTGCAAAAACCTGGACAAAAGATTGGAGTTTTTATACCACTACAGCACCACTTGTGGCAAAGAATTAAGTTTGTGTGGATGTTAGCAACTATATAGCTTATACAGCAAATGTCACAACCATTCTTAATTATACCAATCGCCACAGAATCAAAATCTGAATCGATCCGCTTGTCTGTACGTCCATGTAAAATTGTGCTTAAGCTACAGAGCGCATTCTTTGAGATATTTCATTGAATTATAATGAAAAAATGGGAAACTTTTCGATGAAGTAAAAATTTCTCGCCTTTTCTGCGGTTTTGTGTTGTGATGACAACTACCCTTCTTGGGGATGTTCCATTTGGGCTGTGATTGAAGAACTGCTTAAAAAAATTATAAAAATTTATCTTTTTTTCATTTTTGTACTGTCAGCCCCTGTTGGTTATTAAGTCTTAGATGTGTAAGTAAATATTTTATTATTATTTATTAAAAATTATTAAATATATATTAGATAGCTTGCACCGGCAACGGTACAAGAAGTAAAAGTAAAAAATCTCATCTACTTAAAAGAAAATTTAAAGTTAGAGAACTTGTTAACATTTCTATTTTCTACTAATAATGTTTTTTATTTTTGATTAACTTTTATTTATAATTTTATATCTCTTTTTGATTTGCCATCCTGTATCTCCTCATAAACGTCTGTGGCATTGGATAATTTCTCTTTTGGGATTAACTCTTCCACATTTTGTATGAAAATATCTGCCGCCGTTTTTAAATGATCTTCTGTCGTAGTATTATTAACCGTTAAGTTTTCTAATGTGTCCGAAATGCGAAAATATGGTGAACTGCGAAATTTATTTTCAGCATACACAACTTCCTGCGGATACATTTGTTTGCATTCCTCCAATTTTAAATCGGACCATAAACCATGCGTCCGACATTTGGCCACTTTTAGTTTGCATTCATTATAAAAAACGGCCACCTCACTAATGGTTTTACCGCAAATCGGTTCATAGGGTTGATCGCAATCATCATCACACAAATACCCTTGATTGAGAGCTGATTCTTTAGCATTTATGGCCAAGGCGCTAAAGTGTTCTAAGCAGTTGCTCTGCGGTTCACATTTAAACCATATAATCGGTACTGCCAGGAAGGGGGGACTTTTTAATGTGGCCGTTTTATTGAGTTTGTCCCATGGCAGAAAGGTGCGCTTTATATAATAGCCATGTTCTTCCGAGGCTACCATACTGTTGGCTAAAGCCCCTGTCAAATCGGTGGACGTCGACCACTTGGTTTTGGTTTTTGTTTTCCTTTTGGTTGGTGTTGCATTCGTCGAACTCTTGCTTTTCTTTTTCTTCGCTTCACTCAAAGAAAAGCATAGCATCACAAACACTAAAGAACAACATATAATTAATAATAAGAATTGTATTTAGATACATTTTCATGTTATTATGTCATTTGTATATGTATGGCACTCTTATTGTTTTGTTTAGTTTACCTAATGTTATGAAAAAAGCTTTAAATTGCATGTTGTTCGTATATAATTAATTGCAAACAATTTCCTCTTTTAATCAATTTGAATGAACAACAAAATGAAACTCTGCGCTATTGCTTCCTCAAGAGCACTGGTTGAGTAACTGTTTAAAAGATTTGTGATGTTATTGAGTTTTCTTAAGAATATGTGAACTTAAGATCAACTTTAATCTTGTTCTTCTCCACATAGTTAGTTTATGTTGTTGTCGTACCCTCCGAATAATGTGGGGAGTTTACTAAGTTTGTCCATTTGCAACACCCAGAAGGAGAAGTCAGATCGTATGTGTGTACGTCCGTATGTGTGTACGTCCGTATGTCCGTGTACGTACGTACGTCCGTATGTCCGTATATCTGTACGTCCGTATGTCCGCATTTACGTATGTCGAAATGTCCGTGTGTTTGTCCGTCTTTTATTAGCACTGTCACGATGCTTAATTTTTAGATATCGAGTTGAAATTTTTACAGAACATTTTACCTCAGTTTTAAATTTGCCAAGCGCCACGCCCACAATCAACAAAAATCTATTTATCTGCCACAAAAATTGATGAATAAAGTTGAAATTTGATATACGTTTTTATAAGTAATCGATGTGAAAAAATGGGCATGGTCGGATTACACACAATTTATAAAAATGCATATGCAGCGTAAAACGCGACTCGCAAACTGTTGCGTACTTCAAGACTTATACTATTAGAGGGCGTACGCCCACTGTTTGTATGTAGATATGAAGGGTGTTTAAGATTTGGTCTAAGCCAAATTCAGTTTTTTGTTTTATTTTGTAAACATTACAAAAGAATCAACAACAGTGTCATGTGTGAAAAATTTGTATAAAGGTTACGGCAATTGTTAGATACCCAACGATTGGAGCCGTCTAGCAAAAGTCAAACAAAAATTAAAAAATTTAAAAATCAATATTCAAAAATAAAATGAATGTCTTCTAATCGAGCTGAAGACATGGTGCAGTAGCTAAAGTGGCGCCTGCCTAAGACGCACGACAAAGATGCTTAGATTTTCTAGGAAAGTACTCTCCTGGACCTGGCCAAAAGTAAGTTTTCCTAGAATAAAACAAATTTTAGAATTTCTCCTTTTCTTTTTTATTGAAGAGATTAAACTATTTAGAGTCTGAAGCTTACTGACACTGATATCAAATACCTTGTTAAATGTGTGTAGGGTGTTAATAACCTGTTTTACTACTTTCTTTTAACTATTAAAGTTGTTAATCATCTTATGCGCAGCATTCTTTACATCAATAGAAATCTCCTTAACTGGTTTTTCTTGTGGAAACGTCTTAAAAAACAATCGCTTGGTATTCAATACCAAAATTTAACCTATAAAAATTGTTGAAAAATTCATCAAAACCAGGCAAATGAATCTACGTATGAAGGGTGTTTAAAAGAGAAAGCAAATGAATTTCTAAAAAATATATATTTTCCACTTATTCTTAATGTCCAGACGCTGTAATAATTTCTGGTAAAGCACCAACGCTTGTGTGTATGTAATAACAAATTAATTTACCTTTGTTTTTATACCCTTTACCTCAGTGATGAAGATATACTAAGTTTACTATACCGTGTGCAACATCCAGAAGGAAGTTGTAGAGGCTTTACAGTCAACCTCAACATTTCTGTCCGTACGTCCACCTGTTTTTGGCACTGCCCTGGTCGTAAATTTTAAGATAATAGGCTGAAACCTTAACCCTTCTAGCTACTGCACGCAGATCTATATTCAAAATAAACAAAATCGGTCAAAGGCCACGCCTACAATCAATAAAAATCTATATATCTGTCACAAAAATTGAGCTATGAAATTGAAATTTGCTACACACGTTGTATCCCACTCAATAATGTGCCAAACAAGGGCGTGGTCTTATAACAATTTACAAAAAACTTCATTTGGCCTATAATCCTACTTATAAGTTCATATGAAAAGGATGCTCTTTTAGGTATCTGCCACGCCCACATATTGTATAATAAGAAATAGGGTTATTTACGATTCGACCTAAGCCAAATTTAGCTGTCTTACTTAGTATTTATTTATTTACATAACTGATTTATAGAAATTTGGGTTAAGTATGAATTAAAGTTTTACAAGTTTTCTACGGTCGAAGTAAGAGGAACAGAAGAGATAATTAAATATTTATAAACTATAGATTATAAAATATAATATTCAATTAATTAAAATATATACAAGAATATATTGAATTATGTATTAAATTTAGTGGGCGTGGCCTCATTTCAAAAAACTATTAATATATGCGTTAAATTTTAACTTAAATTTCGGCTTCTGCACCAAGAAGTTTTTGTTTTGTATATTGTGGGCGTGCTAAATATTTATAAATATACATAATTTCCCACCTTACTTGATTGTTTTCAAATTTCCATGTCATTTTATTATAATAATTTTCTTTTTCCCAAAACACTGGACAGTCGCCATGACCATCGATTGTCACATCATCAACATTCTCATCATAAAACTTTCTAAACGTAAGAAAATATGCATTTTGTACATTTTTTTAATCAACAAGTAAAAAAAATTAATTTGGCTTAGGCCATATCTTAAATACCATTTCAACGTATTTACAAAGGGTGGGTGTGGCAGGTACGTAATTACGCCCTCTAATAGTGTTAAAACGTATCAGCTTACAAGTAGAGTTTTACGTTGAATATGGTTTTTTGTAAATTTGTTATCCCAGCACGCCCCTCTCGATGGATGGGGTAATTATAAATATGTGTACCCAGTTTTAACTTTATATCTCAATTTTTGTATCAGATTAATAGATTTTTGTGAATTGTGGGCGTGGCTCTTGACCAATGTTATCCAATTTAAAAAGGGATACGCGTACAAAAACTGGTGAAAAGTGTTTGTACAAAACCTCAGCTCAATAGCTCAAAATTTACGCTTCTGGGAGTGCCAACAACAGCCATCACATAGGGACACATGGACAGATTTTATTGTTGTAGTCTCTGGGTGTTGCAAATGGAATGACAAATTTAGTACACCCTCCCCCTCTTACTAATGGGTTGGCTTTAATAATAGAAAAATCAGGACAAACTTTTCTTTTTTTTGTTGCAAAAATACATCAAGTCATCCAAAGGTTTTTCTAATTTTCTAATCAATTCATGAAAATCTTCAACTATAAAAGGTAGCTATTCCATAATATAAGCAGACAGTGGAATATTGCAGTAAACAAAAGATGGCTTATTATCGTATTAAATGGCTTATAATTGTAACCTGTTTGGGTAAAATGAAATTTTTCAATTGAATGAAAGAAAAAATTATTTAACAAAAAATTTATTTGCATGTAGCTTTATTGAAACAACAAATACAAGTCAAAGCAGATACTCCAGCAGATGTAAACAAATCCAAAGCCAAGGATAATGTAACTGCTCAAGAATCCTTAAAGGAAACAACTGAAAAAGTACCGATTGACAATTCAGAGGGGAGACACGCTTTTATCAATAATCAATTTGTCTCTGATACCGACATTTTAACCGACAACCTTCCTGCACCCCTGTATGACATGCTGCATCAACATATGGGCCATGTTTTGTATGGTAACGGTAAAATAAAGCCGGACAGTTATCCCACACCTTCAGCAAACACTGAATTGAATAAATTAACAGAGAAATTATGGCAAAATACTTTACATCCAAGTAGAGTCACTTCAGATTATTATTCACCATCAGTTGAATATAATGGAAGCGAGGATGACACAATAATAAAACGTGCAAGTGTTGGGAAGGATTCTGCAAAAGGAAATTTAAATTTTCACACAGTTTCCACGTCTACACAATTCGTGACCACACCCTTAGTGGATTTCATTATCAAATATTCCATCGGCATGGCTAAGAAGAAGTTCTTTAAGGAAGGCTCGAAATTCAATGAAATCAATGATTGATGAAAAGTACGTTAAAACACGTTTAATAAAATATTTTTTGGAATATATGTTAATTACATATGTCTTTACAGTAACATGTCAATATTTTCATTTTTCTCCGTTACAAATATCAGAAAATTTATAATTCATTGTAAAAATAAAAATGTGAGTAGAGTACTCTATATACATGTATCCTTAAGGATGTGGAATAAATAAAATTAGAAAAAACAAGTGAAAATATTATAGTCAGTCGAGCCCGACCTTTTAACACCCTACACCACATAGTTTAAAGTTTTAAAAATGGTCCGATCAGGTCCAAATTTGTTACATCCATTTATTATGGTAATTAACTATCCTTTACCAAATTTTTTCAAGAAATATTAAGAACTGCGATTTTTTCCCATATAAAGACTTTCTTTTTTAATACAACCTTATATAGGGAGTGGTTCCAAAAATGAACCATTTGAACCATTTTCAACCGGGCTTCTCTTTTCGGCCAAAACATTACCTTGTACGAAATTTTATCGAAAGATCTCAAAAAATGCAAACTGTAGCTTAAGCATAAATTTACATGGATACACAGACGGATAAGCGGATATGATGAAATCGATTCAAATTTTCATTCTGAATCGATATAATTGAAGGTGGATGTGGCATGGATGTGCATGTATTGCGATTTAGTTAATTACAGATATCTATACAAACTTAATATACCTTTTCCCACAAGTAATGCAGTGTACAAATGTACAAATGTCCGATATATTTGTTATCAGCGTTCGGGCCAATATTTTAAAGCTATATATGGCATAGACACAGCGGTAATAATGGAGGATATTAAATTCACACTGTGATTATCAAAAATTCTTAACCCGTTGATATGTTGAACATCTTTTGCTGGTGTTTCGACAATTCTACCCTCAGCATCTATACCGGAATATTGTAAAGTAGCACCCAACAACGAGTCTATCAGTGAACCCAACAATCCGGCTATACCACCAAATATAATAACCGGCCATTGTGGGGGACTTTTTAACAGTTGCGGTGACAGCACTGTTAAACGTACAACAGCAAAATAACTGACCCCGATAAGTAAACCACCTAGAAAGCTGCACAGCAAACCGATCCAAGAGACGCCACCATTGGTGCCACGTGGTACACGCTTAAAGGTGGTCAATAGAAAAGGATCCCCTTTGGACAAAACACTGCCCAATTCACTGGCCCAAGTGTCACCATTACAGCAAGCAAAAGCACCTTAAAAACATAATTAAATAAAATGTAAAAATCAATAATTTTATAATAATTTAATCTACTCTCACTCATTATGGCTATGCCCAGCCAACTGGCACGATAATCATTGACAAAATCCAAGGAACGCTCACTGCTGCCACAATCAATTAAATATAAAACACTTAGTTGCGTCGCCATGCCGCCATTACATAAAGCTTGTAACCAATTGCGTTTGCTAGTCTCCTCAAAGTCTTTTTCAAATTTACACTTCATATGCTTGCGGTAGTGGGTAGCCTTCGAGGAGGAGAAAAAGAATGCCACCAAACACATAAAAAACGCATGATTAGCAATTGATAATATAAAGGCCATTATTAAACCTAAAGCGCCACCCGATTTATCGACTGATTTACGACGCAGAGCCACAACCATCATGATTAATGGGGTTAGGGTGGAAAATAGCCAACGTGTAGGAGGTATAATGTGAGATTCTAAAATGAAAGTAAAGAAAAGAGATTTTATTTTAAATGTAGTTGTAACTCACATCTCCTCCACTCACCTTCAAATTCATTATTAGGCCAAATTTTCGAGTATGTTAGATTTCCTAACCATAAAAACAGGGACAGTGGTACAGACAAACCGCATATTAATAAAGGCATATACTCCTGTAAAGTTTTCGTCATATTTAATATTTTTGTGGAGTAACTGGCCAGCCCAGTATGTTATTATAAAAAACCCTTTCCCACAGATTCGTCTTGATGAAAGAAATGTTTTTATAAACCCCGAATAAAGCTTAGACGTCGTACACGTATCGTTTCTTTAAACTTTGTTTAACCTTCCATACAAATTCATAAAGTTCACTTTAATAGTTTAGCATAGTAGCCGAATTAAAACGTTTCCAAGTCTTTCCATACATATAATATTCCCAAATAAATGCAGCGGCATTGATTTGCTGGTTATTCAAATAAAAATTCACGCTTTATTTCTTTGCACCAACTCTTCGAAATTTCCAGATTAATTATGCAAAAATCAATAACGAACCGTGTTTTTTACAACACGATTAAAGAAAAATATTCTTTTTAAAACAATCGACTTTCTTTTCTCATCATAATTTTTTATTAAAAAAAACTCATATAGGGTCTTCATGAAATCACGCCAACAACGCCGATATCGAAATTTGTTAATTTGACATATTTTAGCATAAATGCTCCATAAAGACATACCTTTACGGAGACATTTTTTTAAAGTAATTTTCCTTTAAAAAGTTGTGCGTTTCTTTGATAGCTTCCATAAGTGAAATTTTACTTTACTACACTTGCTGAGATTGCACGTTTCTTTGCAGGGTGGTAATGTGTAATTCTTCTTCTATTTCAAATAAATAAAATCAATCATTCACAATAATAAAGCCGGTTGGAAAAAACAAATCACTTTACCAAGGCGACGAAATTTTCGAAAGAACTTGCTAGAGAAAAAAGTCGATTGAATTAATTTATTAAAAAAGAAAGAAATTCATAAGAATACAAAATGGCTGATAGTGAAAAGATTGAAGTGCGCGATATAACACGCATTGAGCGTATTGGTGCTCATTCACATATTCGCGGTTTGGGCTTAGACGATGTCTTGGAAGCACGTGCTGTTTCTCAAGGTATGGTGGGGCAAAAGGATGCCCGCCGTGCCGCCGGTGTGGTAGTACATATGGTGCGTGAAGGGAAAATAGCGGGCCGTTGCATTTTATTGGCTGGTGAGCCCAGCACTGGTAAAACGGCCATTGCTGTGGGTATGGCCCAAGCTTTGGGTACTGAAACTCCATTCACTAGTATGTCCGGATCAGAAATTTATTCATTGGAAATGAGTAAAACGGAAGCACTATCGCAGGCTCTACGCAAAAGCATTGGTGTACGCATTAAAGAGGAAACAGAAATAATTGAAGGCGAAGTGGTAGAAATACAAATTGATCGCCCAGCTACTGGTACAGGGCAAAAAATTGGAAAGGTATTTATATATATATACATGATATATATAAATCAATAATATTTTCATTTTCACCAGGTCACGTTAAAAACAACAGAAATGGAAACCAATTATGATTTGGGCAATAAAATCATTGAGTGCTTTATGAAAGAGAAAATTCAGGCAGGTGATGTCATAACTATAGACAAAGCTTCGGGCAAAGTAAATAAATTGGGTCGCAGTTTTACCCGTGCACGCGATTATGATGCAACCGGTGCTCAGACACGTTTCGTACAATGCCCAGAGGGTGAATTACAAAAGCGCAAAGAAGTTGTTCACACGGTGACCTTACATGAAATCGATGTAATTAATAGTCGAACTCATGGTTTTCTCGCATTATTTTCCGGTGATACGGGTGAAATTAAACAAGAGGTGCGCGATCAAATCAATAACAAGGTTTTGGAGTGGCGCGAGGAGGGCAAAGCGGAAATTAATCCCGGTGTCCTGTTCATAGATGAGGTGCATATGCTCGACATTGAATGTTTTTCATTTTTAAATCGTGCTCTGGAATCTGATATGGCACCCGTGGTGGTGATGGCCACCAATCGTGGTATTACCCGTATACGTGGCACCAATTATCGCAGTCCCCACGGCATACCCATTGATTTGTTAGATCGTATGATTATTATACGTACGGTGGCGTACACTGAGAAGGAGGTTAAGGAAATACTAAAAATACGTTGCGAGGAGGAGGATTGTCTAATGCATCCGGATGCTTTAACTATATTAACGAAAATTGCCACAGATACCAGTCTACGTTATGCTATACAATTGATAACTACCGCCAATCTGGTGTGTCGTCGTCGCAAAGCTACCGAAGTAACCACCGAAGATGTGAAAAAGGTATACTCCTTGTTTCTGGATGAAAACCGTTCTAGCCAGATATTGAAAGAGTATCAGGATGAGTATATGTTTAATGAAATTGAAGAAGATGTGGTAACCGCTGCCGTCGATGAGGGTGACAACTCCCCAGTACAAGCGGTTAAGCGAGAGGAGGATGGTAGTGGTGATGCTCAACCCATGGAATACTAAACAGATATTCTTCTTTTTTTGTAAATATTATGAACTTTTAATATGTTGTGGGCAGGAGTGATGAGTTTATGATTTTGTGTCTCGTTAACGGATTAAATAAATTAAAACCAATAAACTAAATTAAATCAGTATTTCTAGGATTTATTAATAAAAGTAACGGACTTGTAATATTATACTTACAGTTAGAAAGTGTTAAAGTTTTATTTAAATAATTTATTGATTTATTTGATAACAGGTTTTTCAATAAGGACATAACAATTTTGAATGTACAACCAACTAACCCTTAAACGTTTTTCTTTTTGATTTGTCCACGACAAAACGTGAGTCAAGGTTAACACTTTTATCGTGCTGAAGTTCACAAAGGAGCTTTGTTTGAAAATCATTATGAATGAGCTTTTGTTAATTTTCGTACCACAAATGCTCGAATTTGAAATGGTTGAGAAATTTTATTACACCCTGGACCACTTGTGGCAGAGTATAATAAGTTTATGCGAATGTTTGTGACCTTTAAATGACAAATGCCACATCCACCCTCAATTATGCCGATCGATTGAAACCACCATTTGTCCGTCTGAATGTCAATGTAAATTTATGCTTAAGCTACAGGTCGCATTTTTTGAGATATTTCTAAGAAATTTGCACAGAGGAACCCTTTTGAAAATGGACCGAATTGATCCATTTTTAGGACCCCTTTCCATATAAGGTTTTATTCTAAAGAAATTCTTTATATGGCAAAAAATCGCAAGTCTTGATATTTTTTTAACAAAATTTGGTGAAGAATAGCTAGTTGACCATTTTTAGAACCCCTTTTCATATAGTGAAGTGATTTTTATGGCATTGCCTCCCCTTTACTGATTACAACTGAACTAATTGGAGCATCATTTCTGCAACTAAGTGGTGTGGGGTATTGTGGGTCTATATACTATAGTGCTGCAGGGTATTACAGTGATCGAGTTTGACCGACTAAAACATTTTCAGTTGTTCAATTTAGATTTGATGATGATTCGATTTTAATTTAAAATGAATTTTTTTTAAAATTCTTTATTCTTACTTATCATAGCCTTGCACTACATGCAACTGTTCAGACATTGGTGTAGTTTTTAAAAATATTTATGTATGTTAAATTATCATGCGATATATATTTTTTAGCACTGAATCTTCAACAGTCTACGATACTTAAATTTTTCTTTTAAACTTAATTTTATTTGCATAATTTTGTTTGCATTTAATTCTATTTGTCTTTTTTTTTTTTTTGCTGTATTTTGGTGTATAATGTGAATACATTTGTTGAGTATGTATATCATATATCACCGTGTTTGTGGGTATCATATACATAACTGTAATGTTGTTTTCATTTTTGTTCTCATTTAGATCCACCCACAGATCTAAAGAAAAGCTGGACTTAAACTAACTTGTGATTGTGTTTAAAATTTTAGTAAATAATTGCATTTGTAGTTGTTGTTGTTGTTATTATTATTATTTCATTATTATTACATGATTACTATTACGTTAGATTTTAGATATTTGGTTTCTGCTTTTGAGGTATACACACAACACAACTACGGCAAGAAACTAACTGCAGTTTCTGTCTACAAGATTGGATGTTATTTGACTAGAATTTGATACAGGAGCAAAATAAAATTAGCAGTTATATAAGCCTTTTATGCTTCTTCTTCTTCTTCATCCTTTTATTCTTTTATTTTTTCATTTTTTTTTTCATACCCACCACATAAAATTGGGGGTATATTGAGGTGTAAGACACTCAACAACAACAATCTGAGTCGATTTCACATGATCAGTACGTCTGTCTTTGTGTCAACATTTAGCTTTGAGAAAAATTCAGATATCGAGCTAAAGTTCTCTTTGGAGATTTTTAGCTTCTGCTGTGAGAGTTATCTATTTAAAATGAAGCGAGCGAGATCTGTTACGGTTACCAAAATTATAGATTGTTCATATATTTGACTAAATTCTTTCCAAAAGTGGGCGTAACTGCATAAAAGACACGCCTACCAGCTAACAAAATACCACATTTTGTCTCATAATCGAGCTGACATTTTATACAGAAACTTCTCTGCGTAAATCGCTATTTAAATTCGGCAAAATTAGTCAAAAGCCACGCCCACTATCGACAAAAATCCATATATCTTCCACAAAAATTGAGTTCTGAAGTTGAAATGTGGTACACATATGTATAGTTGCCCCATTTATGGATGTAATGGGCGTGATTGGACAACAGACACGCCCACAATTCACAAAAAACTGTACTTGCAAGCTTATAGGCAATACACTCTTAGACGTCGTAATCAGGTAGGTACCTGGGCCACGCCCAATGTTTCTATGTAGATGTGGAGGGTATTCAAGGTTTGGTCTCAGCCAAATATAACGTTTTTTACTTGTTTTTCTTTATAGTACTTAACTAGATTATATTCTTGAATCGTTGTTTTCTCTTCTCCAACTCTTTCTATATCCAATTCTATTTAACACCCTCTTCTTTAATTCACTTTCTTATCATTCTGTACTGTTGGCGATAAATCGGTAGCTTTACTAAAATTCACATCTTGCCCGGTGCCAGATAAACTGGTCACATTTGTTGATGATGAGGAGGATTTATTATATTTGTCTGTGCCTACTGTTGGTGATAAATCGGTAGCTTTGCTAAATACTCTGTCACTGTGTGGCCTTGTATTGTCAATTACCTTCATGTACTTGTACAACTTGTTCACAACTAGCCAACCGCCCAGATAATAAAAACCATAAAAGTTCACCGCTCTGAATACTTGCAACCAACGTCCATAACTTAGAAATATGAAGGGCGTTAAACAAAAGCCCATATATATGACATTGTACGCTTTCAATAGAAGCCACAACATGTATTTATAAATGGGGCTGCTGGCTGTTTCACCTAAATTCGGTTTAATTGAGGCCAGATAAACCTGCTCTATCTATAGAGAAATTGTTATGATTAGACAGTTAAAGGAAAATTTGAAATTTTGTCTCAACTAACCTGTTTTTCTGTGGTTACGGTTAAATATTCCAACATGAAGGACATGTAGTAGCCGCTGTGGAAACCATGCCAAACTGCTAGAAACACTAGAGCACCCACATAGCTTATGGTGCGATTGTTAAGAAATTTCAAACGCTTGTAAACATATTGAGACACCCACAGGTTGGTGTTGACATTAAACGATTGCACATAATGTTGCATATTGGTGCCCGTCTCCAAATGCCACAATTTTACATTGGAACAGCCATACCAATCTGGTTCACCATTCGGTTTACGGCCATTATAAGAGAAACCTTAACAAATGCAAGAGAAAGCAAATGAAAAATGTTAAAGTCGGTTAAGGCAGACCCATTTAACACCCTACACCACTTAGTTGCGAACTGTTTCCAAATGAACCTCTTCGTGAAATATTATTATAAGGCAAAGGGTTCTAAAAATAGTCCCATCCGGTCCAAATTTGTTATGGCCAAATGTTAAGCTAATTAACTATTTTTCACCAAATGTTGTTAAAACATATCAAGAATTACGATTGTTTTGCCATATAAGCACTTTTTTTAGAAGAAAACCTGTCCAGTCCAGTCCAGTTTGTGTGCGACTGTCACTTAATTTATATGGACAGACAGACAGATATGGTTATATGGATACAGATTCTGAATCGATCGTTATCATTGAACGTGGGTGTGGCGTTGTATGGGAAAGTATTTTAAAAATGGTCCAACTCTCAATAAATACGACCTATAGCTTAATTATAAAATTTTCATGGACAGACGGACATGGTTAAATCGATTGATTTTTATTCTGCAACATTCAGTATAACATCCGCCGCTACGCTATATGTGGTGCAGGGTGCAATAAATATTTCATTTATGTCTCCTTAGCAAACTTACCCAAACACATGAGAGCACCCTCGGATATTAACCATATGGAGATGTATTTGTATAGAGACGATTTGCCCCATATACCCAAATAGATTATTTTTATTATAAACGCTTGATTGGCATAAGCTTTGGTTAGGAAGTAATCCTCCGGCAGCAATATAACTAACACTTGCCTCACACCCAAATATATTAAACCAATAGCCAGACGTTTAACACCTGTCTGCGTGCAGCCAGGTTTATCCTTAAACTCTCCCTGAAGAAAACGTTTGTAACGTTGAAAGGGAAATTGTGGCCCCACCAGGAATGAGGCGGGAAAATAAGCAAATGCCAACAATTCCAAGAGAGTGGGCTGCACCTTCAAAGCGCACTCCTGCTGATCTTTGGATAATTCATTTTTCGGTCTTCTACCATCGGCCACATCAAAAGCAAAACCAATCAATCGTAACACCAGCACACAGTGCGGCATAGTCCACAAAATATCGTAATCGTTACTCTCCGTGAAATAATAGCCAATCAATAGGTAGAGCATGTGAAAGGTGAAACTGATTGTTACCATTTTGGTGGGCGTACGATAAAATAAACGCATCAACACGAAACTGGCCACAATGGCAACAAATGAATGATACGTGTCGTAACCGTAATTGAAGTAGCACAAGCCGGCTCCAGACAAAGCAAAGAACAAATGGTGAAGAGTTTGTGCCTTAAGAGGTTGTATTAATCCACGATACAGGAAAGCAACTGGGTAAGCTGGAAAAGGAAATTTCATCGTTTCATACATTTTTTATAATAAATGATTTCAGCACTGTTTTACCTGCTAGGATGGTGATTAATAAACGCATTGCAGCCTCTGTACTACCCGCCATATCGGACAGCTTAGCCACCCAGCAATCGTTGATGTCCATTATCGTGATCATTATTTATCAAATTTCGCGATTAACTTGGGAATAATTTCTGACACACCTCCCTTTTTCGCATATAAATGTGCAGGATATTTATAAAGTGGTCCAAGTCAATTAATTTTTTCACTTGTTTCCTTTTAATTGTAATGAAATTTTATACTTTGAGGTGATTTTCTACAATTTAATGCCGCCTCGGTTCGTTCAAGTGCACTACAAAATATCTCTGCTTAGGTATGAAGATAAATGGATAACATGTACATAACAGTAACTCGTTTTTTTTCTTGTCGCCATATATTATAAACAATTTTTCACTTAAATCTCAATAACTTTGCCAGACATTTTCTAATAACCGGCAAAACTATATAGATTAGCGGTATTCATGCAGTCACGTAAACCATGTAAACTTACACACTAAAGCATTAGAGTACCGCAAATAATTGAGCATGAATTTAACACACTTAACCCTGTAACGAATATAGAGAACATTTTATCGGTGGAATAAGACATTTTATTAAAAATATTAATTTTTATATAGCGCGTTTTCAATAGTTACATAACAATTTTGCTTTTTTTATACGAATGCACGCTTCCACGTTTTTCATGATCTGTCAACGCCAAAGCGTCAGTCAAGGTTAACATTTTTATCAAGATGAAGTTCATAAATGAGTCGTTTGGAATTCATTAAAAAAAGTTCTGAGCGTTCTTCAGCGCTAGCTCTAATTTTTTGTCGTAAAAATCCGTCCATCAGGCAGGCTTTTTGAGCTAGTGACCACTAACTGAATCCTCTTGATAATTTGAAGCGCCAAAACGTGTGTTATATTATGTTATGTTATGTCCTTATTGAAAAACCCTAATTTATATACATACAATATTATTTTATCATTTTCTTCTTTTTATTATATTTAAGCTGCAATTCATATTTTCTTAATCTGTCCTCCATTTCTAATTATTCTCTTTCTATGTGAAATTTCTGTTGCCGTTCCAGTTTTTCTTTTTCAGTTTGCCATCCTAAACGTTTCTTCTCCACATCTAATCGATCTTTGAGCATTTTCACAAGTAAGCTTGTAATATTATTATCATCTTGTGTAATTCTTTTATGCTTTTGAGAAGAGCTTTGTGACATACAGGGCGTTTTCTCATTTAAAATTTCCCCTAAAGAAGTAATTTGACGGGGAATCGTTGAGGTTCGTTCCCATAATACCTCTTTGGCTTCGCTGTCATCATCTGAACTTTCACTTTCACATTGAATGTTTATATTTTTTTCTTCCTCCAAATATTTCATCCAAAATCTCATAGTTGGGACATGTTTTTTTGTAAAAATATTTAAATAAATCTTCTTCTCCTTTTCTTGTTTGAAAATTTATCCATACCTGTAACACTCTTTCGTTCTTCATTTTCGAATAAGTTGGCCCCGGTTTCATTTTTCCAACAATTAGTGGTTACATAGAGGGTCTCATTTTTCTTCTCATCGTTAGCCATGGTATATCTTTCAATTCGGATTCCTTTTCCTTGACCTTTGCATAGAATCGTTGAGCAGTCGGTTTCTATTTTTTTCACTATTTCAGTATTAATTAAATATTTCAAATAATAAATTTGTTTATCTCAGATTCTTCTGGAGAGTCTTTCACCAGATCAGCCACTGTTTTGGTGAGGTTGTCTCCCCAACGAAAAGGCGGTTTGACTCGTATACGCATCTTCTTAATTGTACCAATGCCCTATAATGATTTCTGTGATATATATTTAAATTATAATTACTAAACAATTAGTAAACTTACCGTTTTCATTATATATCTTACTTTGTGAATTTTGTGTATACCCAGAAAGTGTTATTTTTACACAATTTTTGCAATTTTATACGGAATTTGCGCGTCAGCTGTGTATTCATTACGCAGTTTACAGTGAATACACAGTGTTACGTGTTTGGATGAATACCGCTTTTTATATCCGCCACCTTATGATGTGGGTATACTAAGTTTGTCATTTCGTTTGCAACGCACAGACGAAGGCGTCAGAGACTGTACAAAGTATATATATTCTTGATCATCGTCAAAAACTGAGTCGATTTAGACATGTATGTCCGTGTGTCCGTCTGTTGTTGGCACTCTTATGGGCGTAAATTTTGAGATATTGAGCTGAAGTGTCTGCATTTTTAGTTTTTGCACGGAGATCGTTATTTAAAATGGACAAAATCGTTCAAGAGCCACGCCCACAATGAACAAATCTATTCATCTACCACAAAGGTTGACCTATGAACTTGAAATTTCGTTTGCGAAATTTCGTTTGCGAAATTTCAAGTTTCCTTATTTATCCCATTCATCGATGTGCAAAAACTATATCTAGCACAAAAATTGAAATTACATACGTATTATTAGTTATCCCCGTCGGCGATGTACCAAAAATGGGCGACACGCCCACACGCCCACAATTCACCATAAAACTAGACTTGCCAGCTGATACGTAAAACATACACTATTAGAAAGCGCAATATATATGAATTTGCCACGCCCAGCGTTTTGAATGTGGAGCGCATTTAAGATTTGGCCTAATCCAAATTTAGTTTTCTTGCTTGTTGGTAAATTATTATAATAAGAAAAACTACATAGTTTTCCCCTTTTACATACTTAAACGCATAATTATTTTATGAAAACAAAAACAACAATATATATAAATTCGTTCCTTAAACCAGCCCCACATGAAACTGAATCTTCCAACAAATCAATTTATTTTCTCCATTTTCTTTAGAAAAGTTCTTGTTATTGTGGCGGCTTTGACCCTGAGTTTACACATCCAAATGTGGTATCAAATAAAAATTATTACAGTTTCTTTTGTAGTAAAAATCAGTGATTGTGAAATAAAGTGAAGGTTGCGCACTAACCCCTCTTAATTGCACAACGCAATTTATCGCATTATATGGATTTTTTTCAATTTTTCATAATCAAATAACTTTTGACAAATGAAAATGATTTACGTGTTACTTCAGTCTTCACTTCTACAACCACTTTCAATACATAATTATATTCCACACAGATTTCTAAAAAAAGTTGCTGTTTACCTTTTTTCTTGTTTGTAACTATTTACTAAAACTTTCTCTATTACTTATTACTTTAATTTTTATATTGTAAATATTTTTCATGTTTTTTAGGTAGAAAATTAGATTTTTTTCAAGTTTTTATTGAATATTCAACACTTAAATTTTTGCCTTTTTTTCTCTAAATCATTTTGAGACATTTCTTTCTCTTTGTCCACATGTATAATAAAGTAAAGAAGAAGAGTTGCAAAATAAATATTATACACTTGCAGACTAAATAGTGTATTGGGTTGTTAGGTAAGTAAATGCCCTTGAAATTTAAGCTGACGATGATTTATACGAAGGTCGTCCCTTATATTAAATACTTCCCGAACATTTGTTGACATTTGGAATGAATTTTTTTAGACGAATTACTCCATTAAATATTATCTATAATACAAACATTCACAACAGCTGGTTATAAATTTCACTCGATTGTTTTTAATACCATTTGTGTCACCACCAATACCAAAATGTTCTCTTTTTACCATCTCTAAGTATTTAACAATTATTTACAAATCATACAAATTGTTTATTACTTGGTAATCAACTGTTATAAATGCAGTTAACAAAACTTGACAGGAATGTTAAGTGGTGCGATAACCATTTTATTACTAAGTGGCATTAGCAGTTCATATGCCACGAATCATTATGTCCTCAAGGAAGACGGAATTATAAAGCCACGTCTGGATTCACCATTTCATCTAAGGGAACCCGATAATGTAATAAAATTCTTAGATCAAATACAGTACAATGATCAGGCAGAGGTCTCGTTCAAACATTTGGAAACATATCGCAACAAATTGGATGATCATATTGCGATGACAGCGCTATTGATGCAACAGATAATGGAAAAATCAAAGTGTATACGATTTTATGTGAAAATGAAAGGAGCAGGAGATTATGTGCGATGTACAGGAGCGTCCCTAAAACGTTTACGCTTTCCCGAAAAAATGGATATACAAGAACATAATGGAGTCCCTTTATGTACAGATTATTCTAATAATACCGGAAGCAATGTTGTTGACGGCATATGGACAAAGTTGAAAAGCTTTAATGCTGCTGAAATGGAGAAAATGGAAATTGAGAGTGAAGAACATATGTTGAAATTTGAATTGGGTCATAAAGATGCAGCAAATGTTACAGAAACAGTACGTAGTATAGCGCTGAAAGGTTTATTGAACAAACCCAAAGTATGGAAATTTCATATGATGGCCTCATACTATTGGCGTCTGGTGGGTCATGCCAAGAATGCTTTAGAATGTGCCCGCTTAGCATTGATATTGGTAACTAAAGAGCAACAAGATATAGCTCTGCTTAATTTGGGTATAGTTTTAGTGAGATCACAGCAGTGGGAAGATGCTGAAGCGGTGTTCAGGTCTGCAATCAATCAAGGTCCTAATTATGCTGAAAATTACCTCGCTTTGGCCACCCTGTTGGCTTTAAAGCTTAACTTTAAAAGCGCCCGAGAATATTTTCAGCAAGTTGGAAAACTAGATTCTGTCATGTATGAAAATAGTGCGCAAATGCTAAAACATATGGATTGTTTCGAACATTTGGAAAATGAGGCAAATAAATTATTTGGGTAAATATATGCACTTGATTAATAGATAAAAGATAATTGCTTTCATTTCTTATTCATTTCAGCTATATTAAGCATATGATAAATGAAGTACAAGAAGTGAATAAATTACATTCTGAAATAAAGGACCTTCAAAATAAAATCATAGATCAACAGGTATGTAGTGAAGAAATTGAAATTGAATACAATTGATGGACAAAAACTTTAATTGCAGGTACCTTTAGCCTCACGCTATGTTAATAATGATGTCTATTTGAAAGCTGATCTTTTGAAGCGTTATCAATATTGCAGTCCCCGTCAGTTGGTGGATAAAAAGGAATCTGTATTATTTTGTGATTTCTATTCAGATTTACAAATGCAATTAGAAAGTAAAAAATTCAATGTTGAACTCTTGGAGTGGCAAGTGAATCAATATAAAAGTCGTTTGTTTGAACGTATGCCACAAGAATACCATGCACGATTAGAACTCTTGTACCAACAGGCTACAGCTGTTCTACCCACTAATGCAAATTATTACATAATGTAAAGTTATCAACACACACACTTTTTAATAAAAAGTATGCATTTATTTATTTAAATTTTGTAAATGCATTGTGAATTATTTCTTCATTTCTTCTACGGGATAATTTTGAAAATATATAGATAAAGGAAATGCAAGAATATTTCCTGTATTTTTTTTTATAATTAATAGACAAATTATGCAAAAACATTTCAAAAAATCAAACTATTTTAAACGCAGAGTTGTAATTTGTTAAAGTCTTGTTTGCTGTATTCGCAAACGGCAAATTGCATAATTTATTAAATAAACAAAGAGAAAAGCTTATATTAACATAAATATTGTTTATATGTTTTATAATTATTGTGAATAATAATGGCGGGCACAATTCTAGAGAATTTAAGTGGACGCAAACTGTCCATATTGGTGGCAGTTTTACTACTATGTCAAGTGATTTGTTTTCTAGTAGGCGCTCTATTAGCCCCACTACCGGCCGGTCATCAAAGTATACTGGGAATGGTTTGTAAGGATCAACCAAAACATCAAAATGATACCACGTTTTGGTTATATTCCCGCGGAGAGGGTCGCTGTGCCTCCATATCGCAAGAGGAGATTGAACGGCATTACACGAAAATGGCAAATGAAATTGTTTACTTGTTCCAAATGCCTTTGCCACGTGATGGCAAATGGTTGGATTATTCACGTTGGCAACAGACGTTAATTGGGGTGCTGCAGGTAGATTTGGCCTACGGTTCGGATGTGTCCTTAATTGAACCACCCAAAGAACTAACCCTAACGATTGATGCCCGTTTAGCATATCGCAACAAGAATGATAATCCGAATGATTGGAAATTATATTCGCATTCGATTGAGCACCGTTATTTGGAGTGTCACCAGGTGCACGAAAGTCAACAAGAGACGCTGTACTCGTGCGAAATGATACCATTATTTATACTGGGTGCCTTGCATCATGATTACTACCTGTTAAATTTACGTTTTCCCATTGACACCGAAATGCAGCTCAATTTGAATGTTGGCCATATGCACGACTTAACACTGACTGCCATTTATCAAAATGGGGGCTTCACTAAGGTGTGGCTGTCACTAAAAACGATACTTTTCCCCTTCATTGTGATTATAATGGTATGGTTCTGGCGGCGGGTGCACATTCTACAGCGTTCCCCAGCTCTCTTGGAATACATGCTCATTTACTTGGGAGCTGCTTTAACCTTTTTGAATCTCCCCATTGAATTTCTGACACTCTGTTTCGAAATGCCTTACATGCTATTGCTGAGCGATATACGGCAAGGCGTGTTTTACGCTATGCTGTTATCCTTTTGGCTGGTATTTGCCGGCGAACATATGCTAATCCAGGAATCACCGCAAAAAAATTCAATACGTTCTCGCTACTGGAAGCATTTATCGGCTGTGGCAGTGGGTTGTTTTTCTTTATTCATTTTCGAGTTGTGCGAGCGAGGCGTTCAAACAAGCAATCCTTTCTATTCGATTTGGACGACCCCGGCGGGATCCAAAATAGCTCTGTCCTTTATCATTTTGGCGGGTATATCAGCAGGAGTTTATTTTCTCTTCTTGTGCTATATGGTGGCTAAGGTTTTCCGTAATATTGGCGCTAAACGTACATCATTGCCGTCCATGTCGGCAGCACGCCGTTTACACTATGAGGGTAAATTATCACCAATTTATTTTTACATGTATAATTAGTGTGAGTGTATTTGTGTATTTTCCCGCGGCAGGTCTTATTTATCGCTTCAAATTTCTTATGCTTGCTACCCTGTTATGTGCTGGCCTGACTGTGGCCGGCTTTATAATGGACCAAGTTGACGAGGGCCATTGGAAGTGGGATGAGGATATTGAAATACAATTAACTTCAGCTTTTCTAACTGGTGTTTATGGGATGTGGAATGTCTACATATTCGCTCTGCTTATACTTTATGCGCCCAGCCACAAACAGTGGCCCTGCTCCAACTCCAATGGAACGTCCCAATCGAACGAGAACATTGTAGCGGCCGCTGCTAATGAAGAAATTGAATTTAGCAATTTACCATCAGATTCGAATCCCAGTGAAATATCATCACTCACCTCATTTAGCCGCAAAGTGGCGTTTGACTAATAAGTTCATCCCATCATTACGCTAAAACATTATATCGACATACACACGCACTTCACGTAGACGTAGTCGTAGCTATAGAATATAGGTATGGAAGCGTTACCCTTTGTGTAACAAATAATGACAAAGGCATGCGCTCCTTTGTCTATGATCTATAATAGTAGTAATAGCACATGTCTGTCCAAATCATCTAGAGTATTTTAGAGTACATTCACATAATATCATAATTGCCATTTATATACAAACACACAACATAAACATTTCAGTATTAAAGTTGCACCATTGTCATCACGTTGCTCCCATTTCATTGTATTTTAGATTAACTTAAGCAAATATTTGTCAAGAATTGAATGAGTTTTGAAACCTTTTGAATATATTTTCTACATTGTAATACATTTTTACCACTACCTTCATTGTTTTATTTTCCATTTCGGTGCAATAAGTAAAGTTCGCGTCAAAATTAAAATTGATTGAAAGGTTAGTTCAATCAAAGTAGGCCGTTACGTTGAATAAAATTTTTGAAATTGACATTCAAAAGGACTACATGATAAAGAAGTGCGAAAAACAAAAGTGTGAATGTTTATGTTTTATAATGGAAATGGAAAAGTCGTATATTAGAGAGATAAACAAAAAGTCTATATAACACAATGAACCTAAAGAAATAACGGCAGGTAGTTTCGTTGAAAATTTAACAGAAATGCATGCAGTGATGCAACACATGAACATGAAACAGTAAGAAATTTTTAAGGCCTATTTACATATATGTAAAATTTAAATAAAAGAAATGCTTTATAAGAAGTATATAAAATATATATAAATAATTAACATACGTAATAATAAAAAGTAAATTGATATTCTGTTGTTATATCCAACCAATCTATCCCTTTTATTTGTTCCATTTCAATTCGTTCTCATTTGTTCTATTGTATAGTTCAGTCGGGTATGTTGTGCACTTGTAGTAACTTTTAAATCTTTCAATGTCACGCTATGTGTATTGTTGTGAAATGATGGAGTGATAAAGTGAAAACAAAACAAATACAAATACACAAAATAAAATTTTTTCATGTGAAAAGAAAGAAATCGATGTTATTATTTAGAATTTGTCGAAAAATAACTTAACAAAGCAAAACAAAAGCGCCACGCTAGTTGAGCATTGTATGTAGAGTGATTAGAGTAGTCAACTAGCAACAATAAGACAATATAGAAATCCAGGAGAAGAGAATCTGGTCGGTGACGGTGAAAACGGTGATATTGTGGGGTTGGAAAACGATCAGATTATAATGGCAGCAAATGATTCCGGCGTGGATACAAGTAATGATAGCAATGATGGTATGACGGCCGGTATTATGATAACACCGCCCCCGCCGATAATGCCGCCAACACCTACCTCGTCACCGAACACACACGAATGGCCCAACATAAATCCAAATGCATTCCATCTCAACACAGATGAGCATTTCGCTTTGCCACATTTGCCACCACTGCCGTTGAACAATAGCAACAACTCAACATCAGCCGCAGACTATTTGCCAAGTATCATCCATCCAAGTACCCTCCCCTCCAGCAGTCACAATTTCAAAATGCGTCGCACGTGCATTAAAGGCCGTTTGCGTTTCAGCTACAACAACATATTTGCCGAATCGACAGGTCGCAAGTTACGTTATGCCGCCTCCACCAACAACATTGAATTACTTACGCGCGTTCTAGAGTCTGGTGCTGATCCGAACGCCGCCGATGAGTTCAAGCGCAGTCCCTTACATTTGGCCTCGTGTCGTGGCTATTTACAAATTGTTCAACAACTACTGAAATTTGGGGCAAATCCAAATGTTGTCGATTCCCTGGGCAACACACCACTACATTTAGCCGTCATTTCAGCCAGCTCAAACAATTTCAATTTGGTTGTCTGTGTACTGCTGCAGGGTGGTGCCAGTGTACATATGTTCGATCGCGGTGGTAAATCACCGTTAGAATTGGCGGAAGCGAAACTACGTTTATTGCGTACACGTTACGAACATCCAACACCGGAGACTAGTAAAATATTGGAAGATATGTGTATGCTGACAACATTAATCCTGCGATATATGGTAAAACAGCAACGCGAACTGGACGATTTGTCGGCATTGGAGAAGCGTTTACAAAATTTGAGCACTAGTGATGATCAGGAACAGGTTGTTTCACAGACTGCTGACGAATTGTTGGCCAGTGTTGAACGACTCTCCCTTAACAAATAAGTGGCTTGAAGGTGGCGTATCATGTAGAAAGGGCGAACCAGAGAGATGGAATGCGAACATTCTTAGCATTCTTAAATATGGCAACTTACTAAACGTAGGTGGAATTTGACAATGTTTTCCTTTTTCTATGCATACCCTTCACTAAGGTATTGTAAGTCTGTCATTCCATTTGTTACACTCAGAAGGACGCGCCAGAAACTGTGTCGATCTAGGCATGTGTGTCTGTGCGTCCGTTAATAGCATTCTCACGGTCGTAAATTTTAAGATATTGAGCTGAAATTTTGTACAGGTACTTCTAGTTCTTCGGTACGCGGATCGATACTTAAATTGGGCAAAATTGATTTAGGGCCACGCCTAAAATCGACAAAAATCTACCTATCTGCTACAAAAATTTACCTATGACGTTAGAATTTGGTGAACATCCATTTATAATTAACTCATCCATTGAGGTGTCAAAAGTGGGCGTGACCGGATACAGACGCAGATACGCCCACAATTTTCAAAAAATCAATGAGCGTGAAGCTCGTTGCTTGCAAGTTGATACGCAATATGTTATGTATCTGCCACGCCTACATTTTGTATATAGATAGTAGAAGGGTATTTAAGATTTGATTTAAGTCAAATTTAGTTTTTTTTTTTTTACTTATTTTAAATCTATTAATAAGAAAAATATTTTGTTTTATTTTCAGGTTTGTTTTTGTTCTAATTTTGTTTAGCCGCCTAATGTGTAGTGTGCGTTTGTTAATTGTACGGTATGATGGCGACATTTGTAAAAAATTGAACAATTATGATGTAGAACAAAGAAACAAACATTACATAAATGATTGTATACACACACCTACACACCCTACACACATTGAAACAATTGTGTTGAAATTGATGGTACAGGACATTCCATGTGGGTCCTTGAATTTCGATTCTTTCTGGGTGTGAATAATACCAATCTTTGGTATGGCGTATACACATCATAGTGTATAAGTTTAAAACAATTTAAATTTAAATTTAGCGTAAATGTTGCTTTCATAGTATTTTCTTCTTCTTTCACAACACCACCCACGAACAACTATTTCATATTCATTTCATTGTTTATGTATTCTTTTGAGTACATATATTTTGTTTCCTATTTCGTGAAAAGAACAATTTCCTAACTACTAAATATTTGAAGTTTATTAGAGTAAGTCGTTGTGTGGCTATAGCACATATACCTGAGGGGCCTGAAACGTGACAATTGTGTGTTTGTTGGGCTGGGGTTCCATAGAGAACATCTGACATGCCACATACAACAACAATTGATATTCTCAATAAAAGAAAATTATTAACATTTTTTTTAATGTTTATTTAGTGAAGTTTATTTGTAATAAAAAAAATAATTTTAATAATTTTTTATTTTATTTTATTTCTTAAGGTTACTCAAGTACAGACCCTAGCTGCCAGTTTTAATGTTTTATGTAATACTTCCTACATATTATATAAAATAATATCAACTATAACGATAATAATTTTTTAAAATCAATTTGATTAAATAAATTTGTATTAATTGTTAATTAAAAACTATTTAACATTCCTTTGCAACATTTTATTTACACATTTTATAATTTTTCTTTTTTTTTGACATGGACATGATCACAGCTCATATGTCCAGATAGCTAATTGAAAAGTTATATTATTATTCAAAGTGAGTTCGAATTTCAGCTGGAAAACTTTTTTCCTCAGCTGGATTTGAACCCGTGTCAATACAGCGTGAAGAGTTCACTAAGACAAAGCCTTGCCCACATATTTTATCATTGATTATTTTATCTTCATACTTCTTTTTCTTTTCATCTTTTATAAGTTAAACCTTTAAGGATGCATGCACAGACTTTCTACCACCATTCAACACCAACCACCATTATCGAATATAATTAAAAAAAAAAAAAAAAAAAAAAGCAACGTTGTAATTCTATACGTAATTACTTACAAAATAATATTAATAATATAAAATAAATATATAAAATGTAAAATTAGAACATGTATCCTATATCACACAAACTTAAACTAGAGAATAAATGAATTTTTGAACTCTTGTGAATGTGAATGAAATGAAAACTCTTAATATTCTCTTAAGCGGATGGATTGTAAATGTTTAAGTAATACCTTCTACTCTCTAGGGACCTCATGAAATGTATATATTTTGGGCAGAGGTTTGATATTCGGAGAAAACGGTTTTACTTTAAGGTTTATTTAATATTCTTTTTTAACTTTGGAGGCCCGGCACAAGCTACAGGTACTTAAGATTTGGCCTAAAACAAATTTAACTTAACTTTGTCTCCCATGTTAGAAACGATTTCCGACCTCTGCCTTATGATCTATATTTCTATACTTGAGAGATTAATAGAGATTGGTTGGGTAATATCAGAGACTTACTTACATTACTTACACGTATGCAGACCAAGTTATACAATTCCCGTAATTCTAGTAACTACTATCCTATTTTATATTTAACAACGTTTATCGATACCCTTTATTTTTATTTACTTAACCATTAGTGATGATTTCAAAATCGATAATATTTTGAAAAATAACATATTTTAAATCAAGTAAATGTGTTGCTTTTAAAAAATTTCAAGTAAAATGACAATCACGTTGGCGGTTACGAACGGAGAAGATTGGAAGGTAAATGTGTGTATATATACTTACGCGTTTATAATATTTTGCTTTTGAATCTATATAATTGTACGATAAAGGAATTACCTTTGCAAACGTTGCTGTATGAATGGATTATCAAGAACATGACAATACCAACTGACATGAGCACCATTGTTGCCTACTTGGGATTATTTCTAATAACCTGGTATGCCATAATATGGATAACGCGTTTTGTTATGACCATTATGTGGCCCTTATTTTTAATAGCATCCGCCATAGTAAGTCGTTAATTTGTTATTTATTTATTTTTTCTAAATATTTCAATGCTTTATAATATTTTAACACGAACAGGTTGTATTTCGGATTTTGCAATTTTATGAACCAGACGAAATCAAGTATATAGCGCAAAAAACGTACACCATAGTGGCCGATACATTAGTAAGTTGGAATATGAATCTGCCAAAATAACCTTAACCAAATAATATACTTCCAATCTAAATTATTGGTTAAGCGTTATATTTAAAGTCTTGTAACGGGTTTTCCAATAGCGACACAACAGTTTTGTATTTTAATATGTGATGTACCCTTGAACGTTTTTTATTATCAGTTAATGTCAAAAGGACAGTCAAGGTTAACATTTTCATCATGGTGACGTTCACAAACTAAAAATACCGAAAATATTGCAGCCATTAGAACTTTAGTTCAAAATAGGCCAAATCAGTCGATTCCATTCCAACCACATGGAAATTGGGAATCTTAAGCCGTTATCATAACTTACATCCTTACAAAATCAAATTAACTTTAAAACTAAAGCCTCTTGGTTATTTGAAAAACCGAAACCTATGTTATAATATGTTATGTCCTTATTGAAAAACCCTTTAAGTGCATTACTTATGTTTTCTCAGAAATTTCTTTGTGACGTTCTCTATTCCAGGTGATGATTCTTGCGAAAAGTTTAGAATTTATTGGAAGTTTTTTCGAGTAACCATATGGAATGTTAAAAAAAGGAAAGAAAAAAGGAAAAAATCAACAACTGTTTGAAACTAATTAACCCAGTTGCTATGGAACAAAAAGCCATTAAAAAATTGTATAATGTCAAAATTATGAAATGAACGGATCTCAAATTTCGGTTATTATAAAAGAAAAAATTTAAATAAAACAAAAAACAAAACCAAGTCCAATATTAAAACGAAAAAAGGGAAAAATTAAAGAAAATTTTTTTAATTTGTTTTAAAAATTCCGTAAAGATGCCCGTCGCTGTACGTTTGGTGGAAGTTTTGGCGCTTATAACATTACTTGGCATCTTGACTGGTTTCTCCATATTTGTTGTGGCTGCACAGCGCATTATCTTCATCCTACTATTAATTGTAACAGTAAGTGTTTGTGCTTTGGGTTTTTGTTCTTCTCAGTTCACATAATAAAATATTCCTCCTTTTTTTAGCCCCTAACTTATGTAATCTATGGCATACTGCACGTTTCCGAAAAGATAATGATTTCCGCATTGGCTAATTTATTAAGCGTTACAAGCAGCGTTGGAGATTTTTAGGCTAAAATTTTCGTGAACAAAATTTTGCGCATTTTTTAGTTGTTTTTGTTCGTGGTGTAACACTTTTTCAAAGTAAAAGAAACATAATCTTGTAAACCTTTCAAATAAATTAAAAAGTATTTAAAAATCCGGGCATCTCCAATAAAAACAGTTAAAGCGAAACACTATATCGACTCGAAAGAAATAAAAGAATTTATTCACATCGAACAGGAAGGCTCGAACCATGCACACCGTACAACTGCCGGAATGGAGCCTGAATCTTAAATGAAATTCTATGTAGAAGAGGTAGGATCGACAAGAGTTTTCTGGCCGCCAATCTTTAAAAAAAACCGTTTCAAGTTGCAACGTTTTTAAGAAAAAAGTCCGAATGATGTTGTAACAGAATCGATTGGTATAATTTTATTATAGTTAGGAGTTACAAACATCCGCGCAAAGTTGTCGGCAAACAATGTAACAAGTGTTCCGGTATCACTCGGACAATAACCTCATAATTTTTCATGAACCTTTCTAATACATCTTCTATGTATTCTAGTCTACCTTTTTTTCCCTCCTCTTGTATGAATTATCAAAAAAACCTGCAAAACATATAAACAACAGATTATTTGTAAACAAACTTCTGCGCAGCTGTGAAACTTTGTTTTTTATTGGAATATCTCCCATAGTGATTTGCCACACTTTAACGATAATATGCTCAGATGATAACATTAATAACAGAAGCCGGTTATGTAAACATAAACAAGAATGCGGCATAAAAAACTACGCGCCAAAAAATCCCGCACCGGCGCATTAAATCGTTAGAAGAGTTAGAATGTTATAAATGTTGAGTTACGTGAACGGTCTCTTTGTAACCAATGGCTGACATACCCTTATGAAAAGCATCTAGCATATGAAGAAAAATTTTCCTATAAATTTTTATTAAGAACAGTATAGATACAGCAGAGTTTTTCCACTGTGAAAATATTTAATTAAATAAATAATGAAATAATTATAATAATAAAACAAATGCAGAAAGTTTTTTACTTAAAAATTTAAAACAATTGTTGCAGATAATAAAGATAATACCAGAAGAAAATAAATAAATAATTTTATACAAGTTGGATGTTTTTCCGTGACAAAAAGCTTCATCAGAATTACAATTACTCGGATATTAATGAGTTTGCTTTGCTCCAAATATGATGTTAAAATATTGGAATTGCATGATAGTGAAAATAATTTACTGTTTCTTTGCGTTTTATCCCAATAATGGGAATTTTATGGCCAGTGAAAAAATCAATTACAATTTGTAAGGACGAGCATGTCATTTCGATGTTAATTTCTTTTTAATATTGAACCATATCTTTAGAGTTCATTCGTGGGCTGACAAATTGGGCATGGAACTATTTCATTTGGGCGATTATATAACACGGCGTCGTGAAGTCCAAGAGGTATATGGAATATAATTATTAATGATAAGATATCGATTTTTCTCCAAAAAAAAAAAAAGGAATAAAAAATTTATTGTTCTCAGGAATGAATAGATAATTTAGAACTACAGATACTGCCTTAATTGTATTCTTTTATTTCTACTCGCTCGAGTTCAAATTTCAGGCCTTTTTGTACTCTGCAGCATGGGCGGTAAGGCTTTTTATTATACCAATCGATTTAGAATCATTTTCTGAATTCTTTTTAGTTAAAGTTTAATAGTAAAAATGATATAATAAAATTAAATTGATTGGGGGAAGTTTTAAATTTATTTCGTTAATAAAATGATTGAAATTGAAGCTTGTAAGGTTAAATTATAATCTAGGATTAGATAAGCTATGTTATGTTCTTGTAATCTAAAAATAATCGACGGTATCACTTCTGAATCATTCTGATTTAAGCATGCCCAACTGTTCTTCTGCCTGTTGTAAGTTTATGTAAATTTGTAGGCAAGGTTTTCACCATATTTGCTTTTAGACACAATTGTAACAAATTTGGACCCGATCGTACTATTTTAAAACCCCGTATAATGCTTTTTTAGTGAAGTAACTTATATTAACTGCCGTTTACTAACCTAATTCTAGTATTATTTGTGTGAACTAAGTGGTGTAGGGTTTTAAAGTGTCCAGCTAGACTGATTATAACATTTTCACTTGTTTACTTTGCTAAACTTACAAAGAAAAAGACTTAACTAACTCAGCTAAAAAAGAGTGTATAACGTTAAGTTAACCTACAACTTAAAGGGTTGCTAAGTTGGACTGGATCGTGCAATTTTTAGAATTTTTTTGCTTAGAATGGCTTTTATTTGAATAAGTCTATTATTTACCAATAATTGTAATATAATTATGATAATAATTATGGAGATATTGTAGAGTACAGTTGGATTTAGGTGATGCATTAAGATTTTCAAATACCTTCGAAATCTCAGATGTTATGGTCTTAAATCTAATTGAATTTTTTTTAATTATCTTTTTTCCTTTCAGAGTTTTAAACAAGTTCAAGTTGTTTCAAGATCGGGTGCAAAAATTGTTGAAAATATGGCAAATGAAATTAAAATTATGATGGATGCTAAAATTAGTGCCGTACGCGTAAGTAATTCATCAACATTACGCACAATATATTTAAATATTTTATAAAATAAATCTGAATCTGAATAAAATAATGTTTCTTGACTACATTTTGTACAATGTACAATAAAAAAAACATATAATTCTTAGCGTATAATGGACGCGGCTGAAAATACTGCTCTAACCAATGAAGAACCGGATTTTTATTTATCGTATTTTAATGCGAAAGAAATGATTGAACCGCACGAACCAATGCCGACAGAACCGCCTCGGGAACTGGACGATGCTGGCGGTCCCAAAATTTGGGTGCCGCCAAAACGAATTGTTCTAACACCCAAAGCTGAATTTTTTGATACGCCCATTAATTTAACTGTCAGTTCGGTGCATGTCCCAACTAATGTTTATGATCGAGGTTTGATTTATATATATTTTTTATATTTATTTTAAAGATTATTTTAATTACTTTATGATGAAGCTTTTATCAGAAAATGTTATGTAAATGTTTTTGCTGATAAAAATTCTGTACCTAATTTAATTATTAAAAAAAAAAAAAATAAGCAGAAACAATTGCCTAAATAGTTTTGATAGAAAACACAAAAGCTGCAAAATTGAAATAGTTTTCTTACTATCTCAAAATTGCAAAAATTATTTATTATTTTTTAGTAATTATTTTAAATTATTGTACAATCGGAATTTATGGAAAAATTATCTAAATTTTCATTTTTTTTACTATAATTTATTCGTGTTGATATAGCGAATGAAACTATAAGAGCTATAAAATGGTCGGAAAATTTAGATCAAATATTTCGTGATAATTATAAAAAAGATCCGACTCTATCATGGCAGTTTTTTGGTAGTTCGACCGGCTTTATGCGTCAATTCCCGGCATCGAAATGGAGAACGGAACCGGTCGATCTATACGATTGCCGGTTACGTGCCTGGTTTATGGAGGCGGCCACTAGTCCAAAGGATGTTGTTATCCTATTGGATGGTTCTGGCTCAATGACAGGACAGAGGCTAGATATCGCAAAGCATGTTGTAAATACAATACTTGATACATTAGGTACAAATGACTTTGTGAACATCTTCACCTTTGGCGATGAAGTGAAACCTGTCGTTGGATGTTTCGAGGATACACTAATACAAGTACATTTGACAAATTGAATTATATTTATTTTAATATTATTGTATTATTATTATTATTATTGTTCATGTTTTGTGATGGGCGAGACCAATTATGTTCATTATACCCTCTATACAAGATGAGGGGTATACTAAGTTTGTCTTGTGCAGAAATTTAGTTTCTTACTTGCTTTAATTTAGATTGAAGAAAACTTTCTTTTCTTTTTCTTTTAATTCTTCGTTTTAGTTGTGGGCGTGTTCTTAAATCAAATTCACTTAGTTTGAGTATTAATACATTGACCAAGTTGGAAATTGAGAGCTCCATTTGACCGCTTACAAGGTAAAACGTTAAATGTACAATATATTGACATATAAACGGACAGAGAGACATAGCTAATCGATTCAAAGTTTGATGCGGAGAAAAGGTCTCTGAAGACTATTTCTAGACAAACAGAGTCTAAAAAAGTAAAAAAAGCAGACCGACAGACAGACTCAGGCTTGACTCAGGCGTGATGGTGGTGGGTAAAGCGATTTTGTATTTTTATATAAATGAAAATTTTTCTATTGAGTTAAGTATGATTTTAAATAGATCACATTAACCCAAAAGAATCTATCTTTATATATATATATTTTCCTTTTTTATGGCATGCATCCTCAAACACTCATTCCCTGATACATGCATCCAAACACTGTACCAACAAAATAAAAACGCCTTCAAAATCCAAAAAAAATATATTTCTTGTGTGTGTGTAAAAAAAAATTGGCCAAATACTCACACGCACACACATCTAATTTGAAAATATATTTAAAAAAAAAAAAAGGCAAATCTTGGTAACGTTCGAGAGCTTAAAGAGGGAATTGAGTCTGTTAAAACCGCTTCGATTGCCAATTTTTCAGCTGCCATAACAAAAGCTTTTGAGGTTTTGGAACAATACAAGTCCGACCAACGCGGCTCCCAATGCAATCAAGCGATTATGATTGTTAGCGATGGTGCCCCCTTCAGTTATGAGGAGATTTTCGAACAATACAATTGGCGTGATTTACCATATAAACCGGTTCGAGTATTTACCTATTTAATCGGTAAAGAAGTGGCCGACGTTAAGGATATTAAATGGATGGCATGTGCCAATCAGGGTTATTATGTTCATTTAATGGACACGGCTGAAGTGCGTGAAATGGTATTAAATTATATACCGGTAATGGCTAGACCCTTAGTATTGGGTAGGCATGATCATCCAGTTATATGGACTCAGGTTTATGCTGATGTTGTGGTAAGCCCAGATAACTAATTGTAATTTCATAATTTTTGTACAAAATTAATTTTCAAATGTACCTGAAATTCGAAAGGATTTGGAAATGTCCGATTATTTGTGGCAAATGAAACAGAATGAAGATCAACGCGAAGATATTTTAGAATATCGCCGCATAGGTTTTCGTATGCTGGATCCTCTGGAAGTTAGACGTCGAGAATATAGACGCATGAGAGAAGTAAATTAATTATTAAGAAGGAAGGGCTTTTTCAATAATGATTTTCTTTTAAGGCTTGGGATCAACCTATTGACACAGAAACTTATCAATTCATGACCACCGTTTCCATGCCCGTTTATGATCGTCGCACAAATGCGGTAAATATATAATAATTTATATTATTGGTAAAGATAAAATGTTTTTTTTTCGTTTATAAATTTACAATTATCACGTTAAGGACAGGGGACAAAACTGTAGAACTTTACAAGATTATAACTGAAAGATATTCCAAGAAAATCTAATGCCTTTCTGTTGAAATGTTTCGGCTAAAACAAACATACTAAAACGATCCTTAATCCTTCTTTTAACAAATATAAATTACTTTATATTTCTCTTTTCAATAAATTAGTAGAGTAACTATTTTTATACCCTCCACATAACATGGGGGTATACTAAGTTCGTCATTTCGTTTGCAAGGAGGCATAAGAGACCACACAAAGTATATATATTCTAGACCAGCATCAAAAACTTAGTCGATCTAGGCTTGTGTATCAATGTGACTGTGCGTCACTGAGATATTTAGCTGAAATTTGTAAATTTGTAGTTTTTCTACTGGTTTCAAATAATTTATATTAAAAGGAAATATATAATAATTGAACTGATAAGGCCTTCTTGTAAAGTAAATCTTTTTGAGGCAAATTACTTTGAATATTCCTAACCAATTTTATTACATAAGAAAACATTTATTGATTGTAACAACCAACTAACTTTGATTTTGAGCGTACAATTTTGAGACCTTAACGACCTGCACTTGCACTTGATTATATGATATTTTTTTAATACGATTGGAAGTGTTACTAAAAAACGAAAATCAATTTCAAGTTGAATAGTGTTTTGATGTAAAGGGATAATGAAAATGGAAAAAGTCTCTCTCTACAAAGCAATACTTTCCCAGCTAAAGGGCTGTGAAACTTTTTTCTATATTTTTAAGGATTTTTTCTTTACCCTTGGTGTGAAATTCGAAAGACGTTGACTTTTATTATTTATTTATTATGATTTAAGCTTTTTTACGATTAAAACATTGATTGATGCTAGCCGGGTAAATTTCCAACAATTTCTTCAGCTTTTTTATTAATTAAAAAAAAAAAAATAAACAAAAAAAAAATCAATTTTCAATGCGCATTATTTGATTATGAATTTTTTATATGTATATATGCACATGTATAAAAAACAAATAATAATAATAATTAAAAACATTTAACACACATAACCATTTCTGAACAGAATATCACCGAACTGGTTCTTATTAACGAAGCCCTATGGGAATTACGTACACGTGAGGTATACACATTATATATACACAATTTAACAACAACAATAAAAAATAATAATAATGTAAACAATTTATTGATCCGTATAATCTATGTAATCAAATATTTAGTACTATGTACCCCTATAAAGAGTAGAGTAGAGAGTGTTTTTGTACTTGCAAAAATATTTTTAGAAATCAATCGATTTAGTATAAAAAAGAGTCATCATTGGTATATGTATATATCCGACACTATATATTTAAAATGATTGATAAAATCTTAAATTTAGACAAAACCCTAAACAACATTATATGTTAAGCTAGAAGTGTAGTATCTTTCCGTGAATAGAATAACGTCGTAATACCTTTAAGTTTATAAATTTTTAAACACTTTCACTTTAATTTGTGTTACATTTTTCTTCGAATATTAAAAATACACTTAAAGTAGAAGAATAGTATTAAAGAAGACCCCAAGGCATTTAGAATTTATAACATACGATACTAGTAAAAGCTTCAAGGCGTCTACTATATAAATTTAAACTACATAAAACTCAAATCGCATTGAAAAATTATTGTAAATCAGTGGCAGGTTTAATAGTTTAATGAACTGACCGATTGGGGGGGCGCCCACAATATTTTGAGGCCTACAAATTGTAAAAAAGTCGACTCTACAAAACACTGACTTTCTTAAATGTCAATTTAATTTAATATTATTACTAAACGGATATTTTTAAGTTAGTCCCCCCATTATTCAGAAGAAGGTGTTAGAGATTCTACAAAGTATATATATTCTTGATTAGTACCAAAAACTGAGTCGATCTAGACATGTATGTCGGAATGTTCGTATGTCTATCTGTTGTTGGCACTCTCACTATCGTAAATTTTGACATATCGAGTTGAAATAGACACGTCTACTTTCCAGGGAGAAGGAAGCATTGGAAACCCCACAAAGTATATATATTCTTGATCAGCATCAAATTATGAGCCGATTTAGTTATGTTTGTCTGTCCATTTGTAGGTCTGCCTGTAGTAAATGTACTCGTGATTGCAAAAATTAGAGATTTCGGTTTTTTTACAATATTTTCAAAGCGAAAGTTATGAGCGTTTCCAAATAAATTCATAGTAGATGCCTTAATCTAATTGAAATATACCATTTTTGATTGTGTTGTAAAATATTGTTATATTTTAAACGGCTAGATTTTAAATAGATTGATAAATTTCGTAAATGTTGTTGAAAATTTATTGATACCTTCCAATAAGTAGTTTTAATACTTACACTTGATAACACATTCATATGTATAATGGTTCTACTAAATGATAATAAATAATGTCTTTATATAATATTGAATGTAATAATTTACAATTTTTTTTCATTTGTAGAGTTTCTATTTTGATTGTTGTTATTAATTTAATGAACTTGTAAAACTCAGATTGTTGTAGTTTAACCAACAGTTTCTTAATATATTTTTTAATCATATTTTTTATTTATAATCTTATATATTTAATAATATATATCTAAATGAATAGACGAGAATTGCCAATTTATTGGGTGTGGCTGGTACAGATGTACCGATTAGGGATATAAAAAAAGTATTGTCACCATTTCTGGTAAGTTTTGTTCTACACAATCCCCCGATCATCAATAATCATGATTTGTGTTAATATTATATTCCAGTTGGGTGTCAATGGTTATGCATTTATTGTTACTAATAATGGTTACGTATTATTCCATCCAGATTTTCGTCCAATTGTAAGTAGTTTTTGTTTAATAATAATTTTAGTTTATTTTAAAACAAATTTTTTTGTTATGACAAGTTTCAAACCTATATATTAAAACCCGCCTATAATAGTGTGGATATGATTGAGGTGGAATTATTAGATGATGATAGACCACCCAGAGATTTTAATCCCGTTTTGTTAACGGTAAATCATTTTCAATTGAATTTATTGTACTTTTTTAATCAAAATTAAACAATTGTTTCAATGATGTTTGTTTTTTAATTTTCAATTAGATACGAGATTCTATAATTAATCAATCAACGGGTAGTAAATGGATGTTGGTTAAAAATCATTTCGATGAAATGGTGAGTATATTTCTTATAATGCCTTTTTTCGCCAACAATTTTGGTGAAAAAGAAACGGTTTCTCAGCTGAGGGTCCGCGAAACCACACTGAACGATTTAGGATCACTTTCTTGATCGATTTAAGCATATCCGTCTGTTGTATGTCCATGCGCAAGATTTTGGCCCCAATTTTTAAGATATTTCAAAGAAATTTAGTACAGCGTGCATTTATCCAAAGATTTTTGGTATTGAAAATGGTTTAGATTGGATTATTTTTAGGGTCCTTCCCTTTATAGCATTATATATATATATATAATTCTTAATATTCTTTGACAAAACTTGATGAAGAACAGTTAATTGGCTTAATATTTGACTATATCAAATTAGAACCCGATCAGACCATTTTTAGAACCCCTTTCCGTATAAAGCTTTTTCACGAAATTGGTAATGGCTGGGGCTTACTAATATTCTAACTTAATTATTTGTGGATCTAAAATCCAAAACCAAAACGGACTGAACCGCTTTCCTTTTTTGAGTTTAAGTTAAAAGTATATAAAGCTTTGGAAGGATCTAGTATTTTCATATATTTATCTTATTTCATAGATTTTATAACTCAAGCATTTCAAAACTTTTTATTTCCGTAGAAACGTGTGGCTCGCATTAAACGTCAATATTATTGGACGGCCATACAAAATACCCCATTTACGTTGGTCATCACCTATCCCGAACTGTACGGTGTTAATCGTCTTCAAATACGTATTGAAGATGAAATTCATCGTATGAATATTAAAGGCAGCAACACATTAAGCTATTTTACTGGCAAACGTTGGAAAATTCATCCAAAATGGTAAAGTTTTGATATGGAAATCTTTTTGTTGGAAATTTTATTTGAAATGAGCATCAATTATAGGCTGTTTTGCCGACATAGCAATATGACATTTGAAACACCTGAAGCGGAGCTTTTGTGGTTTTTGGGTAAAATGTCACAGCCTGGATGGAAATGGCCAGCAAGTAGAAGTGCACTGCCACCAGAACATACAGCTGCCATATACTGTAAGTAATGAGCGGATTTTTACACTTCCCCACACACACCTTACTAGATTAGTTATTAGAATATATAGTCATGACATGACTAAATCGACTAGGAATTTAAATTTTAAAAGAATTTATTCTTGCGTTGAATTTATATCTTTTGTTTTTTCGTACATTCATATATACACATATAATTCCTATGTATTTACTACTAGCTATGTGCTTTTTAATTTTTTTTTAATCTTCACGCCATATACGACATCTCAAATGCAAATCCACAGCTAACACCTCTACCGGACGTATATCATTATACGATAAAGATAATTATTATTGTGAGTAAAATATTGTTCAATCCCCGAAACGAAAGCTAGATTTTTTAATTTATGTACAATAGCAATATCAGCACCCATCGACACCTTATGATTTTTTTATTCCTACCACCAAATACTTTATTATCGCACCATGAAAATATAAAACTATAACACATATCTATATATACGTGAAGATACTTTGCACCTGAAGCAAAAATAAATTTTGTAACTTTGTACATATGAAATTCTATATAAATAGACCCACATTCATTTTAATGTCCGTACGTCCGCGTTGTATTTCAATATGTGGTTCACATTTTTAGAGAAACTTCAATGAAATTCGGTACAAGGATTTAGTTCTTTAAAGAGTGCTTTAAGGATTGAAACTAGCACCCTAAGTGTGAATTTGAATTTATATGGACAGACAGACCGAAACGGATTATGTTTAATAGAGATTGTTTCTGATGCTTTTATATCAAAATTCACTGAAATTTTTGAAAAACTTACACCCCCAGCTTGAGTATGAATTTTAATGGAGAAACAAACAAATAATAGATTCTAAATTTGAGTCGGGATTGGAACTGCTCTCATTATTGAAGTACTTGTTACCAAATTCATAGATATAATGTCTATTGATTGTATTGAATGCTGTTTAGAATGTAGCAGTATTAGAGCCAATGGTGTCGGGTATATATAAATAATGATTTCACTTGTTTTGTTCTCCACCTTAATATTTCAACAAATTGCAAAGAAACTGGCTAATAATGTTATCTCTCTATGTAATAATAAAAATGCACTGTTAGCTGAGGAATTGCACAATATTTAAAATAGAAATGATCATTTAGTAAAATAAGAAGAAACTGCATGAATCTCGGTAATAAAATCTCTTACTCTCTCTCCATCAAATTTTTCACATGTGTATAAAATATATTTTAGGTGATCGGCAATTAATGCAGTCTTTGGTGTTCGATGCACGTGTTACAGAATGGTTTTCCAAAAACTCTAGCTTCAATTCAAAGGATGACAAGTAAGTGTCTGAAATGCAAAGATCATAATTTTCAAGTTAAAGCTTCTCCATCATACATCAGTACAAAGAGTATGAGGAATAAACGGCTTTTTTAGATGTGACCAAGACGCTTGAATTCATTTATTTACCTGATGGTACGCATAAGTACACGTATAATATTTAGTACCTCATTATAGGGTTTTAAAAGAGTCAATGTGCAGTTTCGTTGGCAACACCTAAAACGGGGTGTTTTGTTTGTTTTAAAGTTAAATCCGTAAGAGCAGCCATCATTGCTTTTAATTTCACATTTGATTAAATAAAAAAATAAAAAACAAGGAAACGGTACACATCTGCATTATACGTTTTTATTTCATTAAAATTATTGAAAAGGATATTGCAAAAAGAAGCAAAAATTTCAAGTGTCTCATTTCACTCCAAGTCCGATATGGGTTCTAGGCAATTGTATGCTTGCGATTTTGAAGTGACCGGCAAAGTGCAGCGTGTTTTCTTTCGCAAATATACGGCAAGCAAAGCGAAAGAATTGGGCATACATGGCTGGTGTATGAATACAATAGATGGTACGGTGAAGGGTCATTTGGAGGGTACCCAACATGAATTGCACGATATGAAATATTGGCTAAAAACTAAGGGCAGTCCCAAGTCAATAATCGAAAAGGCTCTATTTGGTGAACTCGTTCCAATTAATACTTATTCGTTCAAATCCTTTGAAATACGTCAATAAAGAAAAAGTTGGAGTGTTTTAAATTATTGTGATAAAATCATCCTTCGTTTTCTTTTTCTCTTTATACTGCATAGATGTTTAGGATTTAATAGGCAGAAGGAAAAGTTGCTGTTGTTATACTTCGATGTAACTAAATAAAATCTTAAAGAATCTCCTTATAAGCGGTGGGGGTGGCAGGTACCTGATTCCGCCCTCTAATAGTGTATGTATTACGTATAAACTGCCCAAACCAGCTTTCGCTTTGTAAAGTTTTAATCGATTGTCTGTTATCCGACCACGACCATTTTTGGTGCATCGGCGGATGGGGGAATTATAAATAAATAAATATGTAGCAAATTTCAAGTTTATAGCGCGATTTTTGTGACATAAATCGATTTTTGTCGATTATGGGCGTGGCACTCGACAAATTTCTTACTATTTAAGCAGGAATTTCAGCAACAGTTCAAAATTTTAACTCAAAATGTTAATTTTTTTAAGGTGATAGATAAGATGTCATTCCCAAACATTCACGTGGACCTACGTACAGATATGGCTAAATAAAGAGAGATTTTCATAATGTAAGATTTGAACCCTGAGGTACATAATGTTGAGCCTATACATGTGAAGGGGTATAAAAATACATTTTAGCCCCAAACATTGAATCAATCATTCCAATGTTCGGCTTTTGTCGAAGCTACTGATTTTGTCGTTCATTCAACTTGGGTAACATTACAGCTAAATACCTTTCGATATTCAATATCCTTCCTTTTCATTTATAAATCTTATTCTCTCTCTATATATTATATATGTTAAAAAAAATTATGATGATTTTTTTATTAATTATACTGGGATTAGAATCAGTGCTTCAAGCCCAATTGCAGTATTAATGGGTTTGTTGCCAAGGTAAACAATATTTCATTTGTAGCTCATTTTATTGCAAAACCTGAATATCATCCTTCTGTACTATATTTCTATATTTTTTCTCAAAACATTTTAATCATTGACTCCTTCGAACAGAAATGAATTCAAGCAACGTTTCGGTGTAACGGTAGCATTTTTGGCCACACACAGTGGCCTCACCCGATGGTTAGAGTTTCATTCCAATACAGCTGAAGAATTTGGAGCTGGGTAAGTGAAAATGAAATGTTATAAAGAAAAAAAAAACTGAAAAACATTTTTTTTAAAAAATATCCATTTAAAGCGAAACATTTAGTGAACAGAACAATAAGGCAATAGAAGAGGTGTGGTACAAGAGAGCTGTGGATCAACATTTTGTACGCGAGGAAAGTTTTATCTATTCGGTGCCATTCGATGCTGGTGATACCGGTGCCGAAACAATTGTAACCGCCAGTCATGCTATATTTCATACCGAAGGTGGGAAATCGGCACCGGCTGCCGTTGTCGGATTTCAATTTCAGCACAGCGCTCTCTTAAAACTATTTCGCAACATTACCGGCAATGTAAGTTGAAAAGGTTTTTACATGTATTTCTAAACTTTTATAAATTTTCTTTAGGCTTGTTCTACGGACGATAAAGATTGTTATGTTTTGGATAATAATGGTTTTATCATAATATCACCGAATCGTCATGAAACGGGGAAATTTTTTGGTGAAATTAATGGAGCCATTATGCATCGTTTGGTGGAGGAAAATGTTTATAAACGAGTTACCGTATATGATTACCAAGCTGTCTGCTTTATACCGGATGGCGAAAATAATTGTTCACCGAAATTTTTTTCTGTAAGATCTAAGCTCAAGTCAACGGCACCACTTCATTTATCTAGATACAACATTTTTCATTTTTATACCCTCCACCTCAGTGATGAGGGTATACTAAGTTTGTTCTTCCGTTTGCAACACCCAAAAAGAGGTGTCAGGGACCCTACAAAGTATATATATTCTTAATCAGCGTCAAAAACTGAGTCGATTTAGACATGTATGTCCGTGTGTCCGTCTGTTGTTGACACTCTCACGGTTGTAAATTTTAAGATATTAAGCTGAACTTTTGTTCATACACATTCGCATGCATTGTGTACAGGTGTGGAGGGTGTTTAGGATTTGGTGTAAACAAAATTTAGTTTCTTTTTCTTTAATTTTCAATTTTTAGCCCATCATACATTTAATGCGTGCCTTCAAATGGTTACTCTCTACATTATTCTGGTATATGGCGCAATATAGTGATGTAGTGGGCGGATTTTTTGAACAATATATCGATGAAAATATGACCGAATATGTGGAAAGTATGAAAAATAATAAATGGGTTAAATTTGTTGTCTTGCAACGTACAAAATTGAAGCCATGCGATATGCAACGTGACCTTTACACGTTGTACAATGAGAGGGATAATGTCGTTTATAATATTACGGCTCATGGCTGTGAGCGACCATTTGTTGTCTTACCAATACCGGCAAGTAATCTGATATTATTGGTTATCGATCAAATGTGTCCGCGTGACGTTGGTCACATCTTAACCGTAAATCCGATTGATATAAATTATCAGTTGGATGCCAATCAAACGTTGGCCTGCTATAAGAGGGATCATGAATTTAATCGAGTACGACCAGTCAGTTGTATAAGTAAACATGTTAACGTAAGTATTCATACTTTTTTTTTTAAATAATAATAATTTTTGGAATAATTTTGTTCTACTTCCTCTAGGAGAGTGTTATAGAATTGTGCGGCCACTCCTCTGTTACTGTTGGTAACGTTTTCCTAATCACATTATCATGGTTACTAATACAATTTCTCTAACAAAGCATTTAGAGATTAGTTTACACAAAACTCAGTCGCAACTTTTTTAAGATTTATTATTGTTGAGCATAACTTTGAATACTATTTTGTATAAATGAATTATTACTTTTTTACTACATTACCGCATATTAACATATATATACCGTTATAAACTCTTTGATCTCAATCTCATTACTATAATTCTAAATTTTATTAAAAACAAATTACAAAAACAAAAACAAAAACAAACCTCCTCCTATAACAAAATCATAACATTGTAAAGCAGTCTTGACATTTATAACACTAAACACCGAAATTTGTTCTTCAGCAACTAAAGTCTAATGAGAATAAAAAGCATTTAACCAATTTCATAACCCCCTCCCCCAAGAAATTAAAAAAAAATAAAAATAAAACCAAAGAACGCAATGTACCTTTTTATAAATAACGTATATAAAAATTAATATGATTACTAAACTTATTATGTTAATTAGACGTAAATCAATTTATAAAATAAATAAATGAAGGAGAGAACATATTGAAAATAAATGTTTAGATAAGAAAATTCCAGGGAAGTAATTGTAAAGAAATGCCCTTTGACGACAGACATGTCTATGGTCATTAGAAGCAATGGTGGAATCTCAATGGTCAACCTTCGTTTGCTAAAAAGAAACGTTTACCTTCCAGGCGGAATATCTTCCGTAACCGATGAATATAAGTTTAGTTAGGGGAAATACGCTTAAATAAATTGGCAAGAAACGTCATTTTTATAAGGAACCTGATCTTTGAAATCAAGAATTAATTTAAGGTGGATTACCACTTAGGAGTTGTACGCTTTGCTACAAGTGTTGAAGGATATAATTCCGCTTAATTTGTTGATGTTGTTGTTTTGGATTAGGATAGCCTACAAGTATATAAAGTATTAAAATCATGATTAAAATTCATGGAAAATTATCTTTCAAACGATATGTGTTGGTTTCTTATTCCTTTTGCACTGAAATTTTACCACATCTTCTAAGGAAGTTAAAACAAGATAGAAAAGTTCGGTTAAGACCGAAACATAAATTCCCTCCACCTTGTATAACCCTCTAAAAAATAAGTTCCTATTGCATTAAATTGTTACATGTATATTATTATTATTATTCAGGTAATTTTTAAACAACAAATAGTGTTTTTTTTAATTATAGGCGTTTGCGTTATTCAATCACGCCCATTTTTGGCACTTATATATATACCAAATTTGAACTTGATAGGCATAGTATTGTGCGATATATGATTTTTTAAAGATACAATTTTTTCGAGGTATGTTGAGATTTTTGTTTATTGTGGGCGTGTCTCTTAATCGATTTTGCCCAATTTTAGTACGGAACAGCGAAATTGAACTAAGAATACGGGTGCAAAGTTTCAATTTGATATCTCAAAAGTTACGGCCGTGAGAGTGCGAACAACAGACGGACACACGGACAGACGGACGGACAGGTCTTAAACGATTTCTCTTTTCATGCTGATTAAGAATATATATGGTTTGTGGGGTCTCCGAGGCTTCCTTCGATATGTTGTAAACGGATGATCAAATTAAATATACCCTCTTCCCTAAGGTGGTGAGTAAAAAACGCTTCCTGGCATGCTTTTAGGGTTACCCACACTTTACGAAAGTTTTTGTAAACACACATGTTTTTAAGTTGTGCAACTCTAAACGCATTTGTTTTCAACATATGTTATAAACGAAAAAGTTTCATTACACTGTTGACAGAGGTTATTAAATATTTTATATTTAAATATGAATTTAAAAAAAATTAATTCTTTATTTAATACCGATGGTACATTGTCGAACCGCGGCATACATCAATTGCAAAAGTGGGGTATAATACGGCGTGAAGGCTATTACAAGTGTCGTAATGGTCATCCCTTTAAGTTGCGTTCAATAAATTCAAGTGATGCTTATGAGTGGAGGTGAGTTTGTGTAAAAGTGATTGGCAGCAGTATTAAGTTGTTTTTGTTCTAGGTGCAGATCCAAGGTACTGTTGGCGAAGAAAAAAAGTCGAGTTTGTCAACAGAGGTTCTCCATACGATCATTTACCATTTTCGAGAATAGTCATTTATCAATATATAAAATAATAATATTTATATATCAATGGCTGAAAAATAACATGTTGTATAATATCGGTCAGGATTTGAATATATCCAGTAAAAGTGCACACATGTGGAACAAAAAGTGCTATAATATGTGTGTACGAATAATTGAAAGAGGCTTTCAAATTGGCGGTCTACATAAAGTTGTGGAAATAGGTCTATTCAGAATTTCCGAAGGAAAATACTACCGCGGACATGTTATAGGAGGGCAATGGGTGTTTGGTGGTGTAGAAAGAGACACGCGCAAATGTTTTATTGTATTTGTAGAGAATCGATCTATGGAAACGCTATTGCCTCTAATTAAAAAATTCATAATTACTGGAACAACGATTATTTCAGATTGTTGGAGGGTAAGTTCGTAACTTTAGATATTAGTAGAGAAAGAAATTTTTAATATATATATTTTTAGGCCTACCACAGTTTAAATAAAGAGGGCTACACACATTATACAACAAATGGTGAAGAGCTGTGTAAAGACCCTTTAATGGATATTCACACAGAAACCATTGAGTGCTTGTGGCAACATATAAGAAAATCTATGCCGCTTTATAGTAGACGTAAAGATTATTTTGAAGGGTATGTACAATACTTAAATTATACCTTCTACATAAGATGGGGGGGCATACTAAGTTTGTCATTCCATTTGCAACACCCAGAAGGAAACTTCAGAGACCTTACAAAGCATATATATTCTTGATCAGTATCAAAAAACTAAGTCCATTTAGACACGAATCTTCGTGTGTCCCTCTGTTGTTGGCAGTAGTAAATATAGAGATGTTTAGCTGAAAGCAGATATAGACACTTTAAGTTTTTGCATGCAGATCGCTATTTAAAATGAGAAAAATCGGTCAAGAGCCACGCCCACAATCGACAAAAATCAATTTATCTGCTACAAAAATTGGGCTATGGAATTGGAATTTGGTGCACATATTTATAATTAACCCATTTGTCGGTGTACAAAAAACGGGCGTGGTCTGATAATAAATACGCCCATAATTTCCAAAAAAACTATATTCAGCGTAAGCTGATGTGTACTATATTTGTTATTAGAGGGCGTAATCGTGTATATGCCACGCCCATTGTTTGTGGGTAGATGTGGAGGGTATTTAACATATGGCCCAAGCCAAATTTAGCTATTTTACTTGTTTTACTTGCTACATTATTGTATAATTGTTTGTATTAGATATTTAGCCAAGTACATGTTTCGCCGGTGGTGTCATGCTGAAAGGAAGAATTATTTAAAACAATTTTTAAAGAATGTCCATGATTTTAACTTATATGAATATTAATTTATTACCCATTACCAAAGTTTTAATACATTTTACCTGCAGAACGTATTATGTTATATATGATATTATAAATGTTATTATTTTATAAACCAAAGTACAAACTACATAATAAAATAGAAAAATAAACTTGAAATGTAATCAATAGTTTCGTTGTTTTCTAGTTGGACGAGCGCACTGAACTCTTACATAAGCTATTCTAAACACACATAATTCATCTAGACCAGAGCACATGTATTTAAGTGCAAAAGTTTTCATTTTTTTCAAAAACTTTCATTTTATGTGATATGTAATAAAATTTGAAATTATTAAAAATATTTGTAATTACTTATATATTCTTGAACATTTGGGAGAGTGGCTCGCCCTTTTTTCGTATCTACAAACGTTTAAATAAAACCAATATACCCCCATAATCATTTTGATGGTGAATATAAAGATCAATTCATGAAAAGCTTCTATCTCTTTTTTACAAATCTTATAATTAAGAAATGTTCAGTTATTGTGGGTATGGCTGTTAAGCATTTTTAAGTTAAGACAGACACCCGGATAATGTTGAATTGTCTCCAACTTTGAAGCTGATTAACGTTGTAGGATATTTAAAGCTTGCCTTTGGGATGAAATGTGAGAATTTTTCATATTGTACCTTGTTCTTTAACACTTACTCTATGCTAAACTTTTCATTAAATTTTATACAAGATTTTTGTACATTATCAGCAGTTTTATTATTATTATTATTATTGTTGTATATTGTAATTTTAATAATTTTTATTATATATTAATAAATATGGAACAAAACATACAGTCAATTACAGTCGAGAAATATTTAATGAAAATAATAGAAGAAATGGAAATATCTTGTAGCTCAACTTGAGTATTGTTAGAGTTAGAGCATTACGTTCCGTTATAGGTGATAAATATCTTCAAAAAGTGTCCCCATTATGTTCATAAGAAATCTTCATCCGAGTCACAGCGTTATTCAAACTCACTATTTGAAGGTATAGTTACAGAATTATAATAATTTCAGAAAATATGTTTCATTTTTGGCAAGGTAGTGGCAAACCTATCATAAATACTACAATTGTTCTTTCTTATACCCTGCACCACCTGTGGTAAAGGGTAACACGAGAATCTAATTGAAGATATTCAACTTGATTTGAAAATTAAAAATTAAAAAATTTGTCAGTAAAAAATAAAAATATTTTACCATAAATATTAGTTGAAGCAGTCACATAAAAATGTTTAAATTAAAAAAATATTATTAATATTATAAAATACAAAATATTAAAATTAAGAAAAAAAATATAGCACAAAACACAATACTCATCTATTTCAAAATATACTTATTAGAGTCCTCTACATACTTTAGTTTATATAAAAATATGTTTATATATATAGGGTATATAAATATAGTGTATAAGAATATCTGATGAGAAGATCATTTGTTACTGTCATAGAGTTGCGACAAAGTCTATTTTAGGATATTTTTATAATGCATATATATGCATACATAGGTTATACATATAAATAGACATCTAAATAGTTATAATTAATGGAATTCAATTTTAAAAGGTATGTATTTCTATACTGGTCCTTATATCCCCAAGGAAAGTTTCAATTGCTATAAATGGTTTTTAAACCCACCATCATACGTATAATAAGTTTTGTTTAACGTTAGAGATTCTATAATGTATATATCTTTTGAATCAACATCGAATATTGAATCGATCTAGCTAAGTCTGTCGGTCCGTGTTCGGTGGTAATCACTTTTCTGATCATAAAAATTGTGACATCGATTCCATGCCTTGATAACAATATTGGTAGAGTTCATATGCTGGTTGGGGTATTGAAATTGGGCAAGTGACACGCCCACAATGCAACAAAAACTAAAAAAGGGAACAATTTTTTATACAAATTTTCCATAGTATTTATAAAGTATATAGAAGATATATTAATATATAAACTCCTCGGAAAGCTTTGGTGCATCGATGGTGGGTATTTAAGATTTGGTCTCAGCCAAATATAGGTTTTTTTTTATACCCTACACATAAGATTCTTTTTGCAAGACTCGAAATAAAGTGTCAGAGACTTTACAAAATATATGTCATACATTCTCGATCAGCTTTAAAGACTGAGTCGATCTGATATGTATGGCTGTGTTTCTGTGTGTTATTGGCACTGTTGCAGTCGTGACTTTTGAGATATTGAGCTGAAATTTTCACAGATACAGACATTTTCATATTAAAAAAATTTTCCATAAATCGCTATTTGGATTGGTCACAATTGGTTAAGAGCCACACCCACAATCGACAAAGTGACACATGAATTTACACATATTTATAATTACTCAATTCATTAATGTGGCAAAAATGAGCATGGTCATATAACAGACATACCTACAAAAGATCTTATAAAGCGTACAATTGGACTTGCAAGCTGATACGTAATACATTTACTAGAAGTGGTAATCATGTAACTGCCACGCCCACCATTTTTTATGTAGATGTGGAGGGTTTTTAAAATTTGGCCTAAACCAAATATAGTTTCTTTTTTTTTGTTCGTTTTAATTTACTTCATACACCATCATCACTGTTGTCTTCACTTTTGACTTCGTCGAGCAGCAAACTGATGGAACCATATTTACGGAGTCTGTAATATTAAGCATACATACACATACAATTTGTGATATTTGAAAGCATAATTAAAATTGATCTCAAAAATCATGCGCAATGAATTATTGTACTTAAAAAATTTACAAATGTTTGGTACTTACAATTGCAGATCAGATAAGCCAAAGTAAAAAGGAATTACATAAATTGATAAACGTATGGATATTTATGGATATAAATATTATGATGAAAGAAGCGTAATTATTAGAATGATTTAAATTTTAGTTTTAATTGACAATTAAATGCATACTGTACAGATGTATAACTAGTGCAGGAACAAGTTAGTGCAGAGTAATTATCAAGTAAAAAAAAAAAATCAAGTGAAAGTGAAAGATCATTTAATACCCTACACCACTTAGTTCCACAAATTATGCTACAATTACTTTGGTTGTAATCAGTAAATGCGAGTTAGTGCGAAAAAAAAAAATCACTACATGGAAAAAGGTTCTAAAAATAATCCTATGGGGTCCAAATTTGTTACAGCCAATTATTAAGCTAATTAACTGTTCCTCACTAAATTTTATCAAAAAATATGAAAAATTGCCATTTTTTGCCGTACAAAGATTTGTTTCATATTAGAGTGTTGTTTGGGGAGGGGTTCTAAAATTTGTTCAACTTGAACCATTTTCAAAATGTGTGGGTCAAGGTACATCTTTGTACTAAATGTCATAGAATTATCTTAAAAGCTGTGGTCCCAAATATGGAAAAGGAAATACAACAGACAGGCGTACAGACGGACATGCTTAGATCGATAAAGATTTTGATTTTTCATTGATAATTTAATTTTGGTATAAATTTCAAGTGTTTCAAAAGAATGCTAAGCGGTGCAGAGAGTTTTTGATAGATAGGCGGACTTGGCCCCCAAAATTAATTTTGTTTTATAATTATTGGGAAAAATGCATTAAAACTTACCTCATTATCTGATACATTCAGACCATCTAAATTGATACTGTTGCGGCTGTAGTTATTACCATCAATTGTGGTGGGAGTGGAATTGTCTCCTTTAAATTGAGAGCCAATTAGAGCATTTCCCGCACCGACACTGCCACCACCAGTCGACGAAGGACGCAACTGATTCTCATCATTACTAGCATTTGCCACTGAATTGGAATTTGGATTGGAATTACAAGTTATGTTGGCATTCAAATTCGAATTCATGGTAGCCGCAATAGATTTTAGTGGCAACACCAAATTGGCTCTATTATTATTGGTAACCGCCTGGTTGCCACTGTTGTTGCGGCCAGACGATCGTTCACGTTGCTCGCGCTGGTGGTGACGATGTTGGTGATGCAAATGCGTTGGATTGTCAAATTTCTGTTTGGCTCTCTCGAATTCGATATTGCGTGCTTTGGCTTCCAATATATGCTCTTCGATGTGGGTGGGTCGAGCATCGAAAAATCCACTAACGTTTTGTTGTTGTTGCATTAAAGTACGTTCGGTGTGACTAGAACGTTTGGCGGACGCCTCAGTACCGCCATTGTGCGACATCCTAATCACACCAGCACCCACCCCAACCCCGATATGATTTTGTGTGGTGGTGGGAGTTTCATCAAATATTTGCCGCAAATCATTTATGTTGGGCAAACACTCGTTGGATAATTCAACAGCGATTTTATTACGTAATTGAGGACCGGCAATAATACCAACACCACCAGTACTACCACCACCGCCGCCATTTGCAATGCTACTGCCTCGTACCGGTGGTTTTGGTATAGGTCTGGGTTTTTTTTTAGTATATGTTAGAGAGTATAAGAAATGGAATAAAGCAAGAAATCCAAGCAGCGTTGTTATGTTATTAACGAATGAATGGATTAGTAGATGCGGAGGGATGGACAAAAAAGAATAATAATAAATACTGTGATTACACGCGGTATACCTGGTTTGTAAATGTTGTATTTGCATTTGTAAACTTTCCGTTTGACCAACCAACTCATCATTGGTGCGCTGAAGACGTCTCACTTGATTTAGAGCCGAATCAATCTCATCTTCGGCAGCCGCCAATTCACGCTTTAACTCCTCCACACGCTGCCGCAAACGTTTCACCTAAAATAATGAAGAAGAACATCTTGTCCTATGATGGCTATCAAGTTATTACATCATATACATATATTCAGTACGTATATGTAGTGCGTAAATAGTGATAAAAGTAGAATTAATATAGAAGAGAAGCGGAATACGGAAACAAAAGTGTTTTTTTAGCATGCAGGGTGTTCCATATGAAAATATATTAATTTTTATTTCATAATCTTGGGTTATGTGTTCGGTTTACAAAAGGGTTTGTAATGCAGACACAGCAAGTCTCCATCGTAATAATTATAAATGTTAATATTTTTAAAACTTTTTAAAATGAAAATCGAAAATTCTTGAACAAATGATAATCGAAAGATTCTTAAGATTTAATTTTCGTATTTTTAAATGTCGTCTTATCAAAGTTATTTGGTATATATGCCATGTGCAACACCCTGTAATAAAACATTAAGCTAGTGTGCCTCACTAATAACTAAATTCAGTTACTCATACATTTAGATGAGTGAGAGCTATCGAACAGTGAGATCTATAAAGTAATTGCACGGAACAGCTGTTTCATTATCATTTCATTTAATTTTTAATAATGTTGGTAAAAAATTTATTAACTAAACTACAACCGGCAGTAACAAGAGCCACTTATGCAACTTATACAAGCAAAGCTGTTAAAGAGGTGCCAAAATTCGATTGGCAAGATCCCCTCAATCTGGAATCCCAATTAACGGACGATGAAATCGCTATACGAGATTCGTTTCGCAGTTATTGTCAAGCCAGTCTATTGCCCCGCATTACCAAAGCAAATCGTGAAGAAATCTTTGATAAAGAAATTATGAAAGAGATTGGATCGTTGGGGGCTTTAGGTTGCACCTTAAACGGTTATGGCTGCGCTGGTGTATCCAATGTAGCATACGGTCTGTTGGCTCGTGAAATTGAACGGGTCGATTCAGCTTATCGTTCCGCTTTAAGTGTACAAAGCTCTTTGACAATGGGTGCCATTTACGATTACGGCTCTGATGCACAGAAGGAGAAATATTTACCGTTGATGGCTCAAGGAAAATTAATTGGTAGTGAATTGGTTTTGATCGTTATATTACAAACTAACGAATAGACTTCTCTGTTTAGGGGCTTTCGGTCTCACAGAACCGAATCATGGCAGCGATCCAGCTGGAATGGAAACGCGTGCCAAATATGACAGCAAAACGAAATGCTTTATACTGAATGGTTCAAAAACTTGGATAACCAGTTCACCGATTGCAGATGTTTTAATTATCTGGGCAAAGAATGAAGAGGACAAAGTTCGCGGTTTTATAGTCGACCGCGAACAATCGGAAAAAGGTCTTTCTACACCGAAAATTGAAGGGAAATTTTCACTAAGAGCTTCTGTAACCGGCATGATCCTAATGGATGATCTGTATATACCCGAAGACAATCTACTACCGAATGTTATTGGCTTTAAAGGACCATTTGGCTGTTTGAATAATGCCCGGTATGGCATTGCTTGGGGTGCTTTAGGTGCTGCCGAGGCTTGTGTGGAAATTGCTCGCCAATACACTTTAGATCGTAAACAATTTAAACGGCCTCTGGCAGCCAATCAATTAATACAAAAGAAATTAGCGGACGCCACCACTGAAATTGCTTTAGGTTTACAGGCGTGCCTGCAATTGGGACGATTGAAAGATAAGAAACAGCATACACCCGAAATGATATCCATGATGAAACGTAATAATGCTGGAAAATCGCTGGAAATTGCGCGAATTATGCGCGACATGTTGGGTGGTAACGGAATAGCTGATGAATATCACATTATACGACATGTGATGAATTTGGAGGCGGTCAACACCTATGAGGGGACACATGATATTCATGCTTTAATATTGGGTCGAGCCATAACCGGTATACCCGCCTTTTCCAGTAATTAATTGACGTATCATTTGGAACTTTTCTGGCATTTTACTACATTTTGAAGTATTTCTTGTGTACTTGTGTACTTGTATATATACCTTGTGAGATTAGAATTTTTTTTGTTTTTGTGATTTGTGTCACATTGTTGTCTTATCAGGTGATAGTGTAGATAAGGAAAAGTTAAGCACAGTGCATAATGCAATAAACTGTACATACACTGAAAACTAAATATAAGCTAAAAATCATAAAAACCGACACTGTTTAATTTTTATGATATATAAGGCGGTATATATGTTCATTATTTATGTACCTGCCACACCCACTGTTTGTAAGTACACATGTGGGGCAGATTTAACATTTGAGTCTTATTACTCATACTGAGTCTTAATTTAAGAAAAAATAAAAATCCCCACTTACCTCTGCCTCATATTGTTCTGCTCTTCGTACAGTGTGGCCCAGTTCAGTATTTGTTTCGGATAATAATTTTTTCACTTTAGACTGTGAAATCTTTAATTCACTCAATTCCTAAACACACATAACGATGTATTCACGAAACGTTTTTTAATCGTATACATTTCATTATGATCACTCACTTTGTTACGCTCGGAGAGTTCTTGTTGCAGAGAACGTACTTCAACATCGGTAGCTTGTAAAGGGCGACTTTTACGATCATATCTATCTTGATAATCTCGTATCTCGGAGCGTAGTTTTTTATTTTCACGTTCCAAGTTTATTTTTTCCGTTTCCAAACGCTCCCGTTTGCCCCATTCGGAAGCATTTTCCGCCTGCAACCGCTCCAACTAGTGTATATGAAAAGAAACTTGTATATAAATATAACGTAAAGGTGGGCGTGGGACCACATCAACCTACTTCAGTGCGCAGTTCGCTTAAACGCCGCTCCAGATTTTCCCGGGAAACGGTCTCCTCTTGCAACGAATTGTTAATTATACGCATTTCGGCACAATGTTGTTCCTGCAGTGTTAGTAGTTCACGTACTGCCTCTTGCTTAGCTGCACGTAACTCCTCCTGACGTTCTCGTACTTCCTGTACTTCCAGTGTAAGCTTTTCAATAGTTTTATGTAAACTGCGTTTCTCTCTATATAGAACGAAACGAAAGGTTTACTTTCATTCTTTTGAGTTTTTTCATAAATTTAAACTTACTCTCTGTCATCATGTCCAGTTTTAAGCGCTTCATCTAACCGTATTTGTAACATGGAGATTTTTTGCAAAAGATATTCTTCATCGAATTCATCCTTGGAGAGTTGTTGTATTAAACGTTTCTCCTCGGCAGCCGCTTCATCTAAAGGAAGAGTATTCTTTGCATAAATCTCCTCCGATTCATTTCATAATACTTTACCCATATTCGTGATACGTTTTGGTATGGCACCTTTTAACACGAAATCTTCTATATCGAGATCTTTTACATCGCCACTTAAGCTGCCGCCGCTCGCTTTAGTTACCAAACCATCCTCAGAATTGACATTTTTTAAGCCATCTGAGGATATATCCGGCGAACAGTTGGCATCCCGTCCATTACCTTCGGTTTCCTCACCAGTGTCCGACGTTCTGTAAATGTTTCATATTCAAACTCAAACATATACACATTTTACAATTTGTTGTTGTTTTTATTACCCGACTTTGTGAAATTGACCGGCATGTTTCATCATCAGGGAATGTACTTTTTCCATTTCAATTTTCAATTGTGTGATTTGCATTTCGAGATCATTCTTCTCTCGTTTGTACGAGTTGGCTTCTTTCATTGCTGTTTCGAGGTTGGCTCTCAATTGTTTGGCCTCTTCACGGGCTTTATTACGTTCGTTGCGCACCTACCACGAAAGTATTGATTTAATATTCTGTTAACACTACGTATTAGATGCTTTGGTAACCACTAGTTGCTATTAGTCTTCTTCATACTTACTTTGCTCCATTTTTCGCGCCAATTTGCTGTACAATCTGACCACCACTTCATTGTTTTTTCCATTTGTGCGGCTCTGGCACGAGCTTCTTCCAATTCTCGTTGTCGCTGAGCCTGAAACAACAACAACAATAATAACAGACAAATTATCGATTTTTCTCATATGTGCAGTTAATAAATACCTCTCGGGCCTCCCATTCTGGATCACCGGTAACTCCACCACCGCCACCATAACGACCTAAAGTGATAGTAAAGAATAAATCTAAATATAAGCTTTACAATGTTAAGAATTCCATGCCCACCCGATACACTTTGAGCCATTTTCTCAAGATATTGGAAGATTTGCAAATGATTACTTAAAAACTCCCCCTAATACTTGGTGGGGCATAATATTCACAAGATTTGATTTGCATTTTGTATTGTACTTATTCGGATTTTTACTAACAATATTTTTACATTTTTTCTTTTCAATTTAGTAAAATAGTCGCGAAAAATGTTATGAGGAGACCTTTAATTTTCTTGTTTATAACTTTTTATTTTTTTTTTTTATTAATCTTTCTATTATACAACTCTGTGTGAGACTAACTCTTAACATTTTGGTTCGATTCAATGTCATGTAATTTAACGAATAAGTGATAATGTGGCAACCCCGTTTTTATATATATTTTTTATATTTCAACGAAACATTTACTATTCAGCGTGGCAGACATGCTGTTTCCTTTCTTTTTGACATAACAACACAGCCGTGGTGGTACGGTCTTTTTCCGTTTAATTAATAAAAACATGGCAGTTGGAAAAAATAAGGGTCTCTCCAAAGGAGGCAAGAAAGGTAGCAAGAAGAAGGTCATCGATCCATTTTCGCGTAAAGATTGGTACGATGTTAAAGCTCCCAACATGTTTAAAACACGCCAAATTGGCAAGACATTGGTGAATCGTACCCAGGGCCAGAAAATCGCTTCAGATTATTTAAAAGGTCGTGTTTTTGAAGTGGCTTTAGGTGATTTGCAAAAGGATAACGATTCGGAACGTTCATTCCGTAAATTTCGTTTGATTGCTGAAGATGTGCAAGATCGTAATGTGTTAACCAATTTCCATGGCATGGATTTAACAACTGACAAGTACAGGTGAGGTGAGCTAATAATTAAATGTTCTAAAAATTTTGATTCATTTTTAATAATCATAATAATTAAAGTGATTCGTTTAATTTGCATCAGTTTCATTTTAAACAAATAAGTATTGAACACGTGTTTTTTTAAATTTTTGTCAATTGTTTGCTTAAAATTTGTTCATTTTGTTATAGATGCATGGTCAAGAAATGGCAAACTTTAATTGAAGGCATTGCTGAAGCGAAAACTAACGATGGTTACTTGTTGCGAGTCTTTTGCATTGGTTTCACTGCCAAAGACCAACAATCGCAACGCAAAACTTGTTATGCCCAGCATTCTCAGGTGCGCAAAATACGTGCTAAAATGCATGAAATCATCATCAATGAAGTTAGCGATTGTGACCTTAAGCAATTGGTTAATAAATTGGCTTTGGATTCAATAGCCAAAGATATTGAAAAGACCTGCCAGCGCATCTATCCATTGCACGATGTTTATATACGCAAAGTGAAAGTTCTAAAGAAGCCCCGATTCGATTTGTCGAAATTATTGGAGTTACATGGTGATGGCGGCGGTAAAGGTACCGAAGCGGTAATATCGGCTGAGGGTGCTGTTATTGATAGGCCCGAAGGTTATGAGCCACCCGTACAAGAATCTGTTTAAGGTGTAGAGTGATGTAGTACATCCTTTTTTATATATATGTAGTGAAAAAAGAGAAAATTAAATACAACTATCATAATGAAGTTGGTGTGACAAACAGAAGAAATAGTGATAATAATATTAGGGGTGGGTGTGTGGGGATAGGGTAGAAGTCTAGTTTATTTTCTTTTCAGCTTTGCAGTGCTTCGTGTACTAAGCAGCATCAAAATTGGGGTAAGTCTTGCTATTTTATATAATCTCTTTAATAATTTTTCTTTTTTCATTATTATGATGTTATTAAACGTTATTTTTCGTCTCCTAATGAAAATTGAAATTGAGGAAAGTCTTTCACACTTTACTGATAAATAACATTCCTCAAACTGTTTATTCAAACATACAAGCGTGTTTATATAATGAAATTTTCCTTGTTTCAGATCTTTATAAATGAGTGGTTGTACTGAAGGCATTTTTCTTTCTATGTGGTAAGTTTTTTTTTATATCTATATTTCCACATCTTGTTATGAACATGATGTTCTTATTTATTTGCTACTCTTGAAGGAGCTTGATGACAACAGATATCTGACGAATTTGATAAATAGTTCTTAAAAACATGTTGTTCTTCTCTAAATAATAATAATTTTCTTTTCAGGTATAACAATGACGCGGGTTTTGTGGAAATTGTCCTGGCATAATGTCATGTCACGTTATTAAATGAAAAATGTAAGTATATATGTGTGTATATATAAATATTAAGTTTTATTTATTATAATTAAAAAGAATTGAATATGATGACAATATAATCCAGCTCGCATTGATAAATCAATGATGAAAACTTGTTCCATTAACCAACGCAATAAAATTAGAATAAACTGATATCAATTATATATAAAAAATACATTGATGTAGTATATAAATGGAGTCGTTCATTTGATAACCTGTGATATCTTTCTTTACAGAATTTATTATAAAAGGACGAGTTGGCTTATACTACGGCTGCCTTAAAATATTATAATATAACAAAAGGTAATTAATGGAGTTTTTGTGATTTATTTATATTATTATTTGATGATGAAATTATGAGAATCCAGCTCGCTTCGATAAACCATGAAGTAAACTTTGTTCCAATATACCAACGCAATATGTATTTTACTGATTATATAATTATTAAAATAATGATTATATGTGAAATTATAAAATTCTTAAAGCCTTTTTTTCATTTGTTTACATCTCTTACAGTTAACAAGGATTTTATAAGGAAGAAAGACTGCTCTGGGAAATAAGGGTAAAGCATGCATATTCTGCACCTAATGAGTAATGATTGTTAACTACATCTCATACTTATTATATGGACTGGCTTGACGCGTACCAATAATATTTTCACTTGTGTTTTTATTTTTAAAACAATATTAACAATAAAATTTTATTTTTAAAATTTAACCCTAAACGTTTCTATTATTGCAATATATGTATTCGATTTTCGGCCACCGATGTATTTTGTACTCGAATGTTAGTTCTTTAATCGTTAAAATGTTCATTTTTATACCCTGCTCCACCCTGTAGAAAATGGTATATTAAGTTTGTGCGGATGTTTGTAACTCGTAAACGGGAGATGCCACACCCACCTTCAATTATACCGATTGATTCAGAATCAAAATCTGAATCGATTTAACCATGTTCGTCTGTCCTCCTGTCTGTCTATCTACATTTGTGCGCATTTTTTGAGATATTTTGATGAAATTTGGTACAAGGACATGTATTGGCCCAAAGGGGAACCCTATTGAAAAAGGATCGGATTGGACCATTTTTAAAAACTCTCCATATATGGTCCTATTGTGTTTTGAAATATTTAGATGAAATTTGGTACAAGGAAATGTATTGGCCCAAAAATACACCCATTTGAAAATGGATAGGATCGGACCATTTTTAGAACCCCTCCCTATATAAATTTTTTTTTTTTTTTTGATTTCATAAACAAAAAATAAATTTTTGTGACACGTATAATTTTGAAAATTAAGAAAATACAAGTAGGTTTGGAAAAATTACATTTTTCATTTATCAAAGAAAAAATTATATTGAATATTTCATAAGTGGTGTAGGGTATTTGAATGTAGGTCTTGACCGACTATAATATTTTCACTCTCGGTTGTAAATTTATGCATTAATTTAACAAATATTGCATGGATCACCCTGTTAATGTATTTCCGCTACATTTTCAGTTTTTCAGTAGCAGCAAGTTTTTAAACAGGAACCGAAAAATAACTTTATAATATTTATAGTGCAATCCAGTGAATTAATTTATAAAAACTAATTAATTGGGAATCTTCCAGTATTTGCAGCTATTATATAATGTGAAAAGAAGAAGAAAAGAATTTGTGAAAAAATGATCGGTAACACAGCGCGCACCAAAAAATTGTATATTATTAATTAAAAAAGTAAAGTAAAATTGCGTTAATATATAAAAAATCATTTGGAATAACTATATCAATGTCCATTTTAAAAAAGGCATAACGCCCTGTGTAATTTAGTTTACTGTTCATCATAATACATTGAATTATTTTGTTCCGCTAATATTTTGCAAGAGCAAAAAAAAGGAATAACTTCTGTGGCAAAACTGGAAGATTATTGAAAAAAAAAGGTTAGTAAGAAAATTTCCTATTATTCCAAATATTTTACAATATATACACACCGACACCAGAGTCAACATGGACATAACATCAAATCCCGACAAACGCATATACATTAAACGGTTCGTACGCATAATCATCATTTTGATTAAATTTTGAAATTGTTGTGTTTCATCGGGCCATTGACAGTCGTAGCATGCCAAAGGTAACAGAGTGCTTTGCGTTATCAATTTCTCAGCATTAAAACAGTAGAGAAAATTTTGTGCAAGAAGAGCTGTTAAGTAGAGTAACATTTTTATAGTTAAACTCAAATCTACCTCAATGGCGGCATTGATCTGGAACATAATCATGCATAAAATAATGATACTGGAACAATATTGGGCCAAATTTAAATGCTTATACAAAGAATTAATGGTTAAATAATAACTGAAGGAGAAGCAAAAAGATTAAGTTCAGTTGAAGTAAACAATTAAAAAATCACTTACTTGAAAATCTTCTGATAGAATCGTATACAACACAAGAGATATGGTATGCGTATAGATGGAGGTACATCCACGCTGGTAGAGTGTTGTATGAGTATTCTTAAAATGTGTAATAAAGCGGAACAATGTAATACTACCACCACAAAAATGCTATCAACGCAAAGAGGTACTAAAAATTAATTGAAATTAATGACAGAAGATACTCCCCCCCCCCCTTTTTTTTTACTTACCAAGACCTCCTATATGATGAACAGAAGCGATATTCAAAAATTGTAAAGGATAAATTAATATTTTCGGTCCCTTTGTAGCCCAAGTCGGGTATTTTGCAGGTACAGCTGACAAAGTTTTATAACGATTTTATAAGTAATAATAAATAATAATCACTGGTCGTAGTATAAAAAACTTACTATATGTTGGTGTAAAATTTTCATAGTCCTTATATAAATCGCGAAAACTGACTATTAAAGCACCACCCACATACCAGGCTATAATTGTACAAACACTATAGATAAAGAAATTCAATTGACGTTCAATATCTTGCCAGGATTTTCTTAAAACACTGTTCAGACGATGCCACAGTTCACTTTTATTATGAATAGCTGAAAGTGAAAAGAATTTTCCAATCTGAATTTCATGTATAAAATCCGTTACAATCGTACCTAATTTAAATATATCCAAACTATGTAAGAGGTCTGAATTTTCAGCCATTTTTAAGATTTTATATAATCGATTGTGTTTATTTATTAAATAGAGTTCCTTAATAGTACCCGCCATAACTTGAACAGCTAAGCAAAAAGTCTGGAATAAAGGACAAGTTAAACCGCAATAGGATTAAAAAATACTCAAAATCACTTAGCTCCACAAATTATGCTACAATTAGTTTAGATCTGTCAGTAAATGCGAGGTATTGTCTTATAAGTCTTGTTAGTGAAATATTATTATATGGGAAGGAGTTAAATAAATAAACCGATTTATTTCCTATTAGAGGTATATATGAAAAGGGGTTTTAAAAATGGTTCGATCGGGTCCAAATTTGTTGCAGCAAATATTAAGGATTGCGAATTTTCGTCATATAGAAGCTTTTTCATACTAGGTTGTTATGTGGAATAGGTCTATTTTCAATAGGGTTCCTTTCTAAGCCAAGGCTGTTCTTGCACCAAATTTTATCAAAATATCATCAAAAGTGCGACCAGTAGCTTAAGTACAAAATTTACATAGGCAGGCAGACAGATATGGTCAAATGGATTCGGAATCCTGAATCGATCTGTATATTTGAGGGTGGGTGTGGCATTTGTCTTTTAGGAGTTTTAAACATCCGCACAAACTAATGTACTCTTTGCCACAAGTGGTACACAAGGTATAAAAATTTCATTTCAGGGCTATATAAAAATTTGAACATAGGTCTTCACACTCACATCGGCATAAAGTAATATGGATAAATGTACATTATTTATAATATAATTAAGCACAGCTATAAAGATCATGACGGCCTGTATTAACATCATAAGTACAACACTGAAATTGCAAAAAAAAGATTTTCTAAACTTTTTTTGGTTAATAATAAATATTCACAAATTTTATACAGTTTCACGGGATTCCAAAAATTTGTGCTTCTTCTAATATCCACACCAACTATAAGAGAAAAGAATCTAACTTTTCTTAAAATTTGCTGATGTAGCTTCATTTTTAGTAGATCCTGTTCAAGCTCCATATGAGTCACTGTTTCCATTGATTGTTTTATTTAGAAAGCAAGATGTTAATATGTTTACCTTTTGAGAATTTGTAAACGAAACTTTCCTTTTTTATAGTCAGTTGTTCTTAGTTTTATAGCCATTAGAGGTATAATCCCTTTGACAAAATATTTTGCAACCTTCAGAAGAAAACCCAATTAAGTAAGATTTTCTGAATTGACGCAATTATTGCTTTCTACAGTCTGTACGCATATGATTAAAATTGACATGAGAATGCGCCCACCACGCCCACTGTTCCCATAAAAACAAACAACCAAACAACTTCTAAAGTTTTTTTCTTATTATTCATAAATCTAAAGGTATAAAAAAGAGAAACTTGGTACAAATATTCCTTCTGAAGAATGGAAAGTATTGAACACACCCATAACAAATCGTGGCATAATTTAATAATTTAAAAATTTTCTGTTGTTATTAAGACAGAAGGACAAAGATATGGGAATTGATTATAAAATTAATATATTAAGACCATGCCCACAATGTTTAATTGATATATTGTTTCAATTGTTCTAAGCTGGGGGGTATTCCATATATCGTCTGTGCCAAACATTACTTTCTTACTTGTTTTGTTTATTGATTTAATTTTGTGGTTTAGCCGTAAGCAGAATTATGGTCATTATCTAAATGATTAAAGGTTTTTATTTTTACGACAATTTATTTAACAAAATTATGTCATAACACTAATTAAAGGGTCACTACCCAAAAAAAAAAGTAGAAAACATTTAGATTTAGTTAAATCTTAAATACCCTCCACATCGCCCTCTAATAGTGTACGTTTTACGCATTATCTTACAAACTGAGTATCATTCTTTATAAAATGTGGGCGTATCTGTTATCTAACCATGCCCATTTTAAATACATATATGAGTGGGATAATTATGTCTAGCAAGTTTCAATTTGATGGGTAAATTTTTGTGGTACATAAATAGGTTTTTGTCAGTTATGGGCGTGGCTCTTGACCAATTTTGCCCCATGCAAATAGCGATCTGCGTGCATAAATTGAAAATGTAAAAATTTCAGCTCAATATCTCAAAATTTACGAGCGTGAGAATGCCAACAACACACGGATATGTGGACGTACGGACATATATGTTTATATCGACTTAGTTTTTCATGAATATATGTGTTGGGTGTTGCAAATGGAATGACAAACTTAGCTTTGGAGCCCAACAATTGTAGTAAAACTGTGAAACAGATCTAAAAAAATAAAAAACACACTTTTCGTTCGTTTTCATTTAATTCTTCTACTTTACGTTGAGAATGAAGATTTGATTTCATTTAAAATTTTGGCACATTGTATTGGAGTACAATAGAAAGGACAAACATGAAATACTTATTACTAAAAACACTGACATAAATGCTTATAATATGGATTTGTATGCTGAGCTGAGCTTCTTAATTAATCATATATCAAAATTAAGGAGTAGTGAGTGAACGGGACGGGGAGGAGTTGGGAAAACACATACAAGTTTTTCTACTGGGCAGTTATATATGTAAAACTTAGAGCTTATTAATACATAATAATGATAATAGACAAAAGGTGCTGTTATGTCACTTCTCATATTGTTCCGGGAGAAGTGTTGCTGCGGGGTTGATAAGGTAGGTGGGTAGGTGGTTGGCACTTGAACACAGTCACTTATGTATCGTCTTAAGGTTCTAATCTACTGCGTGAAAAACAACCAGCGGGTAAGGCTTCTGAGATGAGCCGTACATTTTGAACTTCCGCTTCCAATTCCTGCAGCTCTCGCTCGTATTGATCGATCCATTTCTTTTGCGTGTTGCGCATTTCACGGAATTTCTCCATGCGTCCGGTTAAATTGGCTCGATTCAAGTCCCCTTCAGCCTCGTTTAAGCGATTTTCTATTCAGGTAAAGAAATAATCTCTAATCGTAATAACGGTACTTTAAAAAAAAAAAAACTCTGCCTCATTACCCAGTTTATCCAAGTCTTCGATATTAATATCTTTAAGGTTTATAAGTTCTTCTTTGATAGCGTCCAATTCATTTACGGCCTTGTCGATTTGTTTCTTCACCTCTTGAGCATCAGCTTGTGCTTGGCCCACCTAAATTGATTTCGCATTAAATTTTCGTTTTAAAATAAATCTTCAAAACGTTTTACTTTGCGTTTGGCATCATCTACTAAATTGTCATCTTTGCTGGATGATTCTTCCAATTTGGCAATATCGATTTCTGTGACTTTTACCCGATGATTCAATTGGTCGGCTTCGTCTCTTAGTTTTCGCGCATTCACTTTCGTTTCATTGGCTCGTCTTCGGATTAATTCAGCGTCCTGTCCAATAATAGATAATAGAAATTAAAATCTCAAGCAATTCTTTATTATATATAAACAGGGAAAAGTTGAATTTTTTTTCAAAATTGTTTTATAAAGAATTCAGTTTTACATCATTTCTTACCTTTGAAGCTTGTTCTGCGTATTTCTGTTGAGCTTCTTGTGCATTCTGTTTGGCTTCATTAGCATTTTTATTCGCTCCATCTAAAGCTTTTTCTGCCTGACGTATCAGCATTTCAGCTTTTGCAATCTCTTTTTCTATGTTTGGTACAGTTCGCAAAGCTAAGTCGGCTTTTTCGGAAGATTTTTGTACATCCGATTGGAAACCTATCCTTGGCGTAAAATAAAATTTAACAAAATTAATAAACTCAAGTTATAACAATATTTAGTCACCTGCTAGGGTGTGATATGTATTATTGGCTTCTTTTAATGTATTATCCCCTTGTTCTACCGCTTTGATAGCCTTGGCATGGGCATCTTGAGCTCTTTCCAATATCCGAATGTCGTCCATTTTTTGTTGATTAGCTCTGTAACAAACATTTTTATAAGAGAATAATTACTAATTCAAAGGAAGATGTTCCGACCTGTCTAATATTACATCAGCCAAATTATATTCATCTTCAAAATCGCTGAATAACTCATCGTTATTATTGGATATGGCACTAACACGCTTCAACAGTTCATCAGCTTGTTCATTAGCTTGTAAAGCATCTTGTCTTAATCTCTTGATATCAATATCGGGAGCAGTCAACCCATTGACATCAGTCAATAATGTTAGAGCAGCATCGTAGGTCTCATTAGCCTTTCGCAAAGCTTCTTTCGTGGTTTGCGAAGTGGTTCCCAGGGATAATTTTACTGTATCTAATTCCAAACGGACATCCGTTCTCAGTTCATCACTGACTTTTTGCTGTAGATTAATAGCACTCTTGGCCAGTTCGTAAGCCTTCTCTACCGCTTGATTGGCATCTTTTGCGTTTTTCAAATCGAATTGAGCTTCGGATTCTAGACGGTCCGCCAAGGCGCGCGCTTCTCTAGAAATCTCAGATATTTGATTCGATTGTACTCCAAACTCTACAGATTTATTCTGAGCTTTAGCCAGAGCTACAGCCCCCTCATCATTCAGCATATTTAAAGCGTTTTTCAGTTCATTATTGGCGCCATCAATTATCTCCTGAGCTAATGTGTGATTTTGGCGCGCCTTTTCTATTTCCTCATTAGCTTTATCTTGCAAAACGTCTGCATCATCCAAGTGCTTGCTGATACTTTGTAAACGCTTGTGTAAATCATTCAAAACTTCAACGTACGTTTGGCTGCCATCACCCGCCCCATATTTGGCATCATTTAATAGAATGTCCACCTTCTCTTGAACCGCTTTCAATTTAGCTTCGAACTCGTCATCATTGGTAACCGGCGTACGCGCTATCTCATCTAAGGTGGAACTGAGCGATTTCAGTTTAGCGCGATGTTCATTGGCAGCATCTTGAATGAGATTGTAACAGTCTGGACAATCAATACAACCCAAATGACGATCGTATTTGTTTTCTTTGCAACGATCACATCGCAGACCTTCCACATTGTCGTTACAGGGACACTGACCATTTTGATCGCATTGAAAACCACGAGAACCACTTTCGTCGCACTGACACGGTTTACAGCCCTCCGCCGAAAAACCATAATGATACGCATCACACTGATCGCAATGAACACCTATTACACCTGGTTTGCAGAAGCACTGGCCAGTAAATTTATTGCAGGTGGAATTATAACTGCCCACTGGATCGCACATACAGTTCTCACAACCGTTACCCGACATTATGTTAAAGTAGCCCGGCTGACATTCACCGCAATCACGCCCTATCACATTTGCCCTACAATGGCACTGGCCGGTCACTTGATCGCATTCAGAGATACCATCCTCATTTTGCTCAGTACCCGGGGGGTAACAGCTACATCGATCACAATGGCCATGAGGAATAGCTAACGGATCCCCAAAATGACCGGGCAGACATTTATCGCAAAATTTTCCCGCAGTATTGTGGATGCATTTTAAACAGTCACCGCTAGTGCGATTACAGTTACCTACCGCGTTCGGGTCAACATTTCCGTTACAGTCGCATGATTTACAGGTTTGAACTTCGCCGTACAGACCCGTCGGATCACCATAAAAGCCGTCTGAACATTGCTCACAACGAGCACCAAAGTAACCCACTGGGCATTCCGTACAAATAACCGTATCACCGTTTATTTGCATGCAAGCTCCATCATTGGGGCAGGGACAACGTTTACAATCATATTGCGTACCACCCAGTGCATTACCATAATAGCCGCGGGCACATTGATCACAATTATCGCCACCTGTATTGTGCTGGCAAATACAACGACCCGTTTCCGAATCGCATATATCCGAATGGCCGTTACAATCGCATGGTATGCAGGGCATAAAAGGGCCTCCGCGAGCAGGACTATGACGATAACCTGGAGCACAAGATTCACAAAATTGACCCAAATAACCCTCTGGGCAGGTGCATTGTTCAATCCAAGTTGCCGGCTGACCAGCAGCACCCCTATGTGCTGTATGTAGTTCAACATCATCCAATATAGCTTCTCCCTGTACTGAATATGTGGCTCTCACCTTAATAGCAGTTAAATTAGATAGTATGGATAAGAAGCCTCGAGCCGATTGACTGGGCTGCCACTGATAATCGCGATGTTCATGCAAACGGTATGAATACTCTTTCAGATTTTGATCGGGCATGCCATTATTCTGGGCAAATATTGGTAAAGATATTTTAGTGCCGGCACCTTCTAAAATCACATCGCTAGCACTGGTACTGGGGCCCACCTGACCCACTAACTGCAGTTTAAATTTTAAGTCGCGATTATATGATGCTCTTTGATCACCCAAGAATCGTTCGGGAGCTTGAAAGTATACGTATTCATTACCCTGAGCTGTCGTCCCAATACTTCGGCTATACTGATTATACTTTATATCCACATCGCGGCCATACAAATCAACAGCATTCCAGCGTTCTTTATGCTTATTAAAGTTCGATGCAATCGACACCACAGAATATCCGGGGGCAGTTTGACATTCCGACGTGTGGCCATAACAAAAGCAAGGTGTACAACCGAATCGATTGATGAGGTCCAGATTGAAAAAGCCAGGTTTACATCTAAGTAACAAAAATATTGTAATTCATATTTTTTTGAATATCTTGGAACTCTCTGCTAACACAGAACTTACTCATTACAACGTTTTCCTTCGACATTATCCTTACAACGGCAAATTCCGGTATCGGCATCACATAACGGCATATTCTCATAAGAACCTCTATGATCGCAGCCACACGGTTGACAGCCATGCGGCCCGAATTGATAATAATTGGCCTCACAGTGATCGCACTTGTCACCGGTAACACCCGGCTTACACTGACACTTGCCTTGACTGTTACACTGTAAGGAACGTGAACCGACCGGGTCACAACTACAATGCACACAATAGCTGTCTTCACGCATGTAAAAGTTCTCCTTGCATCGTTCACAATTCGGTCCATCACGATTTTCACGGCAATCCAAACAGTGACCACCATGTCCGGTTGTATTAAAAAGATTGGCATCAAAGAAACACTTATCAGCCAGTCCATTACAATTACACCCTGTAAGGATTAGTAAATAAGGAATAAACAGAAACAAGTTGTTAAATAATTCAGCCGATCGTACAATTAACTGAATACCAAACTACAGGATGAAGGGAAATTTTATTGGTATGCAATGAATACTCCCACCAATTGTAACCCAAACAGAGTTCTATTAGTGTTATTAATTTTAAAGAAAAAGCCTTCATTGAACACTCCACGTAGCCGCGAACGCACTTGTAACTATCACGCACTAAACTAATCATAATATTTTTCTAACGGCAACTTAAACTGAAACTTCAACTTCTTTAGTAAGCTTCTGCAAGTTATTACAGCTAAACCGCTTGGATTTACTTTACCATTTATGGTTTTTTTTCTCATTTATTACGCACAACTACTTACGTTTACATTCATTGACATCGGTCGAGGTGGCTCTTTTCCATTTGACGTCATTGTACAGGGGTAAGCATTTCTCACAATCTGGACCATCGGTGTTGTGACGACACTCACACACCAATTTACGTTCACCATTTAAACCTGTACTGGCCACACATTTGCTGGCATGCCCATTACATTTACAACGTGCCCCCACCGCTATATCGGAAATGGCATAAAAATACGATTTCAATACTTGAGCATCCCCGAACAGTTCATCACCAAATGTATTCAAACGATCCAATGTTATGCGTATATCGGTAGAGGTTACCCATTCCTAAGGGGGAGGGGTGATAAGAAGGTAAGAGAAATATTTTACAAATTCTTATAATTATCCCTCCCTTTGTAATTCTCTTACTTGTAATTCTCCGCTACGCTCAAAATGTATGCTACTCGGTCTACCTTCTAGTGTTGAAAATGCTATTTCTCCATCTCTTAGTGGTGAAATATCACTGTATTCACTAGTGCACAACGCATGAGCTTCACCTTCTCCCTTGCGTATAGCTCTTGAATCAGGCAAAGCATATGTGTCTCTGCACGTGGCACTGTAGTACTGATAGGGTATCCACAAGCCGTTCTCATGAGTACGTTTATAAATGGCAAACGATTCAGGTCGGGGTGAACGAAACAGTATTCGAACATATGTTATATCAAATGACTTGCCTAGAATTTACACAACAAGAGAATAAGAAGAGCGATGGTAAAGAAAAAAAGTATGTGTGTGTATCAACTTGAGATCATCTTCCATAATAGAACATTTTCTTCTTTTATCGTATTTTTGTTAGTCTTCCATTTAGCTCACCTAAGTGTAATGTTAGATTCACATGATTGGGATGTTGTATGCCCTCGTACATAGTCTCCGATTGCCACCATGTTGGATTTTGTGGATCATGCAAATCCGTTAAATACAATGGATTATGATCTTCCCATCTATTTCAAAAAAAAAAAAAAGGAACTTCAGACTATGTAGACTTTTTCTTGTTACATAATTTTTTATTATTTACCGGCAAAATGCACAGTTTTTATCATTCGAGTTCATCGTTTGTACACAAAAATGATTGTCACCCTGTTCGCCGCAGGTATTGGTCGCCTCAATTTGTAATTGATAAGCAGCATTAATGAATTCGGGCATACATTTCTAAGAATAAAAACAGAGTTACAAAAAATAAATTGAAACTCTTGAAAATAAGTCAAGTTTGGGGGTATAGTCACTCTCAAAGCATTAGTGATCCAGTAAAGAAGTAATAAATAAAAAACTGCAGGCGTGGTATTAATCAATTTTCGTATAAAAAAAACCCATAAAAATCGACCCATTTTGCTTAATTTTACTACAAACTTGCGAACTACTTATATTTATCACAGATAGACAGATTCGGAATTTCATGACCAAACTGATTCAGAATTTCATACTGATCAAAAATATTATTTTGTAGACTTTTCGATGCCTCTTTTTGAGCTTTTCAAACGTTTTGATAAAGTGAGTTTACCTCCGACGTCAAGAAGGGAGACAAAAAAAATTCTTGTTCCTGGTGTCATTTTTCTTTGAATAACTCTTAAAAACCACTAAGAAAGTTATATTTGGCTTAGACCAAATCTTAACTACGCTCCACATCTTTACAAAGAAACAGTGGGCGTGGCAAGGTACCTTGGAACAACCTTTATATTTTATATATTATGTATTAAATCGGGTCACAACTCGGATTCTGAGCTAAATAAGAAGTTTTTATAAATTGTAGGCGTGGACTTTATGCTTGGATTAATAATAACAATACGTGTACTAAATTTTAACTCCTTACTGTGGCTGGTTTTTGCAGATTGGGGGCGTGGTTAGTGATCGCTTTTACCCAATTTGAGTATTAAAAGATAAAAATTAAAGCATCGGAAAATTAAAAACCGTGAGACTTGAATTCCATTATCATACGGACAGACCGACAAACATGTCTGTCTCGATTCAGACTTTTGGATAGTACTCATGAATAAGTAGGCATTCTGACACCTTTTCTAGATGTTCCAAACGGATTAACAAACTTAGTCTAGTTCCACCTTATGTAAAACATTATCATCATGTCATGAAGTGTTGCTGCTTGCATTCATGCATGAATACAAATTCATTAAAATTTAATTTTCATTTGAATTGAATTAAATTGTAAAGTAATTGATATGTGTCCAAGTGTTATTTAGTGTTGTTTTTATTTGTTCATAAATAATATGGTGAGAAAATTTTAAAAAACTATTTTGTTATGTAAATAAATTCATATCGAGATGTCAACTTACTTGTGGTTTTCCATAACGATCATAACATTCTAAAGCTGGCATTAATGTCGCCCCACTATGACCACCACTACCCTCAACGCCCGGTGAACAATTTAACAATACTAAGTTGGTGAAGAGGCAATATAATAAATATGGTGGCACTGACCTACTACCACACCATCTTTTATGTTTCATGTTCGAATTTATGTATAAAATATATTACAAGAGATTCGTTTGATTCGAGGCAGACTTTGTTGAGTGACTTCTTCTTCTTTTTTTAGTTTTTAATTTTTAATTGTTGATTTTTATTTAGTTATATAACTTAGTTAAATGCATATTCACATCGGAGGTATTTGGCTAGAAGGTTATATAAATCGGGTTTTTCAATAAGGACATAACATAACATAACACACGTTTAGGGTTTTCAAATAATCAAGAGGTTTCACTTCATGAGTTAATAAGAACTTGTAAGAGTGTAAGTTATCTTAACTTTATGCAAAATTTTCTTTTATATTGAAGAAGGGATTAATTAAAGATTCGATTTGTGGTCGATATGTAAACAATTAAAATACTTAGACCCAACGTTAGATATGTACTTAGTACTTTGGGGTCTTAAAATATAATTTATAATGCTGCTGATAAATTGTGGGTGTGATCTTCTAAAAAACATGTGCTCAAATTTTCAGATATTTATTTATTAAGAAAAAACTTTAAAAATGTTTTTTCAGTTTTTTCTTTAACTGTGGGCTTAACTTTTCTTCTTTCCGCAGCACAGTTGGCTAACTCTTTATGTTGGGAAAAGCGGGTTCAAATCCAGCTGTAGATCAAAAATTTCATAGATAGAATTTAAACTCACCTATCGCCTCAGACTAGTAACCTACTGGCGATTAAAAAAGTATTATCATGAAAGTCGAGGTTGGTTCGACAGGCGAATAAGCTGTAAAGCTTGAAGAAAAAGTCGTGACTTTATAAACTGAGTAGTCTGTGTAAGACGTGTGAGCGTAATTATGTACCTGCCAAGCCCATCTTTTCTATATATATCTATATATATATATATATACATGGAGGATGCTAAAGATTCACCTTAAGCTAAATGTAATGTTTTTAAAATCTACTTTAACGATTGCCTACTTCCACTTCATATAAAAATTGTTGGCATCTTTAACCTAAATATTTCAAGTATATACTCTGTCTCCGTAGAATATGTTGACAGAATTGCATTTGCAAGTATGAACTTATAACATAATATAAGAATGAATGAATTTAGAGATAATAATTCTGGTTGAGCTCGAAATTTATATATCCTACTCAAAGATAGCAAAACTAACTCTTCTAATAAATATTCTATAAAAAAATCTTGTAAGAACGTCAAGAACAACAACTTCTGCAAGACAATCGAACCGGTAAAAAAAAAACAAGAAAATCTCTTCTAAACCGACTCCAAAGCTTACGTGTCTTTTTAAACACAAATTATTACCTATTTTAAGATGATGATTAAGATGATGATATTGTATACTATAACAAGTAAGAAAACTAAAATTGGTTTAATCTTAAATACCCTCCACATCTACAATGATGGGCGTGGCAGGCATTTGATTACGCCCTCTAATAATGTACGCATTACGCATCAGCTTAAAAGTCGAGTTTTACGTGGATTATGGTTTTTTTGTAAATTTTGGACGCGTCCGTTATTTGACCACACCCATTTTTGGCACATCGATGGAAGAGGTAACTATAGATATGCATACCAAATTTAATAGGTCACTTTTACAGGTCATACATGTTTAGATCGACTCTGTTTTTGATGCCGATTAAGAATATATATACTTTGTGGTGTCTCTGACGCCTCCTTCTGGGCGTTGCAAACGGAATGACAAACTTAGTATATACCCCCCATCTTACTTGGAAGGTATAATACATTTAATAAGCAAACGCTTTGGGTGTTTAGTCGCTCGTGTAGCTAGCATTGTCTTAATGAATTAAATTCATTAAGTAAATAAACCATATACTATATGAGTACTTACAACATAAATATAAACGAAACAATGTTCAATGTTAGATGTTAGACGGTTATATATTTTTTTTTGTGTGTGTTTTTATGTCTGAATACATATTTTAAAAGTACACGATGATATCATTTTACGAAGCCGCCACATAGTAAAGAATATACATAAAGTAATAGAAACACAAGAGCGTACAGGAAAACAATTTTGTATATAAACAAAAAAAAAATTTAATGCAAAAATTGCAATTTTTGCTTTTTTGCTGTTTTTTTAGTTTAAATAAGTAATTAGACAAACAACTGGACTCTTCTTCAGGTTGAGGAATGAATGAAAAGAAATCATTGTGGAATAAATTAATTCAGCCTTATCACACAAAATATATACAGTATAATATATTGAGTGGTGGGCAACCTTTTTTCCAACTGGACTTTATCCATAAAAAAATTTCCCTTCACAAGTGTAATAGGTTGGTAAGGAGAGAAGAAAAATAATATATTTAATAGTGTATGTATTGCAAGTCGAGTTTTAGGGGGAAATGGTTTTTTGTAAATTGTGGGCGCGTCTGTTACTAGACCGCGCCCATTTTTGGCACATCGATGGAAGAGATAAATATAGATATGCGTACAAGTTTCAAGTACATAGGTAAATTTTTGTGGCAGATGTATAGGTTTTTGTCGATTGTGGGCGTATTTGTTATTCGACCACGTCGATTTTTAGTACATGGATGGATGGAATAACTATAAATATGTATACCAAATTTAAATTTAACAGCTTAATTTTGATGAGAGATAAATAAATTTTAATGTGGGCGTGGCTCTTAACAAATTGAACTCATTTTAAACTGCATCCAACTAAATATGTCTATATCTGTCAGTATCTTAAAATTTACGAATGCGGAAGTTCCATTTATTGGCCAACGGATGAACAAGTTCAGATCAACTCAGTTTTTGATGCTGATCAAAATAATATATATTCCAAGACTTCCTTCTGGGCATTGGAAATAGAAAGACAAACCTAATATACCACCCAATCCTATGTGGAAGGTATAAATGTGGATGCTTAGGAGTTACAAATTATCAAACAAACGTAGTATAGTACAATCAGGATAGAGTAGAATAAAGTTTAACTTAAAATGTAACGTGTGCTTAATAGTAGTTAAAAAAGTATATATATGTGTATAGGTAGTATATAAGTGTAACGTAACCTATGTATGTATATATGTATGTATGTGTGTATGTCACGCCTACAAGTTAAATATAAATACAAAAGAGTCTTAATTCATGATTTGTGATCGATATTAATTAGTGAATGAAACAAAGTTTCATTATAATTATAAATGTAGTAGATGCAGATTAAACAGACACTTTCTAAGATGTTTGATTTTTTCAAATAATTCATTCACCTATTCAATCATTATACATATGTATAGTAGTCCCAGTAATCTTTTTACACTATCGCTGCAAGAATGATATAAAAAAACTCTTAATTTTCATATCATTGGTATGCAGATACAAATTTAGATTAGAGCATTGAATAACATGGATAATTAAATTCCGTAGATATACTCACATACATATATATAAAAATGAAAAAAAAATGAAAAACGTATACACATATACATACATATATGTTTACTTAAGAAATCCCGGTCTTATAGCACTGATAAGAGTGTGAATAAGAAAAATGAAAAAAGTGGAGGGAACTAAACGATCTGCCAAAGAGTTCATACATACAATACATATATTAAATCTTTGCATATGGTAAGTATGCATGTGTGTGTTAATAAAAGACTTTTTCATACAGATTGTTTATATATATTTTTTCTTATGGCTTGAGAGAGTTTATGTCATACAATAAATAAATACAATAACAATGTTAACCGAATGTTGAATGTATGATGTGTGCTTGTGTAGTTATATACGATATGAAGCGATTTCAGTACACAACATCCGTTGTGTAGATGTACAATGTATGAACACACACATGTATGTAAATTTCTTTATACATTGTTGTACATGTTTAGTATGATTCCTAAAGTTCCTTTTGCGATAAGAATTTAGGTCTAATGCACACTAGTAGATAATTTCAAATCAATTTTTTTATAATTCAAACACATTTTTCCCCCAAAAAAAAGTCACCCATAAATATGTATGGTTGTGTGAGTGTTTGTGAATTTGGCTTTGCTTATTTGTTTTGCTTAAATTATTCTCCTATTACTACATTTTACATTTTGAAATTATTCGTTAATGCAGTGTGGTTAAGTTGTGTTAAGTTGCACTCTCAATGCTCAGAGCATAAGCATATAAAAAAGGTGTTAGAAAAGGTAGATGATCATGTTGCTCTGTTATGGTTTTGGAGTTAAGTTTCAGTTTCTGCTTCATTCACGAAAAATGTTGAACTTCTCCACCTAAGACGGCTTCCTACACATTTTTTTTTGTTTTTTTTTTAATACACACAATTTTTTTATTATTTATTCTTTTGCCTTTTTTATATATTATACTTTTCTCATTTTCATGTCTTATACACAGATTTTTATGAATTTTTTTAGTTCTAAAAATAAATTCCTTTTCTAAATTGACTTCACTTTTGGCTTTATAGAAATTATTAATCACAAATCACTAATTATTATTACATATCTAAATATATTCATATATATACATATATAAATAAATTTAGTTTTTCCTTAATGAATTTCTCTTAACACAATTCCATCAATTAAAACGTTAAAAAGGATTTTTACCGTAACAACAACCGATACCAAAGACCTCTACTACTCAACTAACATATTCACTCTCGCTCAATTTCTTACTAGATCTTTTGCTGATGATCTCCTTCTTTTCCACCCTTTAATTTTCTACTTCTTTTGGTCTAATTTACTCTTTTTATGGACTAAACAAAATGTATTCATCATATATGGTGCATTCAATTAATTGAACTATCATTTCCAGCAATTCCAGGCCCTGGTTGTTAGCGGTAATTATCAGACTTGTCAAAGCTACAGGCTTTCAGGCTAACCCTCCACTGGGTAAACACAAAAATCATATTTATTATAATAAAAACTCATTCAAATGAGATGTTTTTTTAAAAAAATAATACAAATATTTTTTACGGACAGAAAATAAAATTGGCAAGTGTTGTACTATTTAGAAATCTTAATTAAATGGCCCATATTTTGATATTACTTGTTACAGGTAAAGATGTGGTTTTTAATTTACCTAGAACTTAGTCTCTTTTACGATCCCGATTTAACGTTGTCTTACGGTATACCCTGATCTGATTAGCATTAACGCATGATGCAATTCTTTGGTTCGGTTCTTTAGTTGTTTGGAAGTTGTTCTTCTTTCGCATGATGGTTTTACTTTTTGAGAGATAAAAGCAGTTTCTTCCCTGGAAAATTGTTCGGTGGTGAATATATTTATAAACAAATATTTTACATTAGACACAAACCAGTTATTTAAGACATAAACCTCTCGTTTATTTATTTTGATTATTTTTTTTCCATACTTATCTCTATTTTATTATCTAACATGCAATACAATGAAATCGAAATTTATTCTAACATGCAATTAATATTAAATGAATTTTTTCATTGAGATGAATACCACATAAATAAATATATGTATATGTATATAGACTTTTAATTAATTTAATTTTCTACAAATATTTCTTAAAAAGTTTTTAATACCAAGTATAATACTGCTTATGAAGAAAGGAGGTGCAAGAAGAAAAGTTAATGACAAAAAGACTTGTACTGGCAGCACGAGTGCATCCAAACTTTAAATACATTATTAATGAGACAACTCATTGGTCTATATCATCTTCCATATCAATCTTTACAACATCATCATGTACATCTCCTGCCAAAGCTTCCTCTCGACATTCGGGTACATCGGAAATTGGGCTTATTCTTATTGTAGGTATATTAACTGACCAGTTCGATCTTTGAGAATCTTGTCGCTGGAGTTCAACTGTATCGTCTTTTATATCATATTGCAGTGCTCTGGAATTTTCCGGGAGTGGAGCGTATGCAAATGGAGTTGACGTATTTTCTGATGATAACGGTATTTTTATAACTGTTTCCGATTTATTTCCGATATCTGATGTCTTCTCAATGTCTAGTTTTTTAGTATTTATTACATCTCTTACTAAAGCCATAAGTGTACCGAATTTTTTTCGACCACATTTAGAATTATTTGTTAACTCTTCTGTGCTAAGATGTTTATCATTCTTACTGATAAAATTTGTACGAGGTACGTTCCATAAATCTGCCTTAACTGCACCTTCTGGGGGCTCTGATGTTGTTCTTACCGAATGTTGCAGTTCTCTAATTTTATCAAGTTCAAATTTAAACACTTCCGGTTCAATAACAGATTTCTTTTGTAAAATGTTGTAAGGTAGCTTTTCATCGAAAAGAGGCGGCGCAAATTGTTCTATTTGTGAAGAGTGTGGGTTTTCATTCATTATTTTATAAGAACTAGGTTGCTCAACATTGTGAAGGCCTCTATAATCATTTTTAATCTTTACGAGTTTATTGGTGCTTTGTCGATTTCTAGCTGCTTTTGTTTCCGAAATAATTTCCACTTTAAAGTAATCATCTAAAGATCTTTGTTTCATTATTTCACTTTTCTTTGCAGAGCAATCCTTACATATATGATTCTTTTCATCTTCTAACTTGTCAACATTCTGATTGTCCAGCGATTTCGATTTAATATAATAGCTGGCTTGTTGTTCTTTACTTTCTTCAAGGCTTTTACTTTTAATCTGACAACTGTTTTGTGGTTTTATGCTTTTTTCCAGTAGAGTTTTACTGTTTAATTTCTCCGCATTTTTTTCACTTTTCTTTTGACGACGCATTAAACTTTCTCTTCTTTCATTAATAATTCGTGTTTTTACCTCAGCGTCATTAATATTGTCCTTAGCCGTAATATTTACCTTGCTTTCATCTCTATCCTTAGCATTTAGTTTCGCTATATTAGTTCGACTATGTAACTGAATATCTTTACCTGTAGCTAATATTTTTTCACGTTCTATTTCATTTTTAGCGATTTGTACTATATCGACAAAAGAGGGTCTACGAGTTTTTCGGCTTTGTTTTGTCTTACTGTTATTTTTATCACCCCCTTCTTCATCTAATGGCAAGGAGTCGTGATGTTCAGTGTCTGTGTCGTCTTCATCACGTCTAACTGTGTCTTCTTCCGAAGTGGCCGAATTTTTACGTAATGCTTTCTTCATAATACGTGCAACAAGTTCTAATTTTTTTGAGAAGGAGAAAAAAAACAATAAATAATTTACTGTCTACGTGACGGGTTATATAATTTCTATTCTTTTTTTAATTCCTCTTTCCCTCTGAATTACCTTTTCTGGCTTGATTTTTAAACTCTTCATTTTCAAAGTTCGGATTCTGGGTTGGTGTTACTGGCGACGAAGAAGATGCTTCCAATACTTTACGCCAGCGGTTTGTTAAGGTAGCTGCGGTGCTTTCAGCCGGTTTATTTTCATTAATTTTAAAAATCTTCTTGCGTTCTTCTTCTCTCTCCTTTTGCAATTGAGTCCGCAAATCTTGATTCGCCTCCCGCAATGCACCCGTTAGCGAAACCAAATAATAAATAATCAAAATGAGTAGTAAAAGTAAAGGTATTACGGTACTCGCTGAGGTTAAATAATTCAAAGGACGATGCAGTTGTCTAAAGAATATATACAATAAAGGACATTAAAGAGGTCATTTACATAACATTTTGCTTGTTCCTTTATTTACTTTGGCAAAGCATTGCGCGTGGTGTTGGTAATAAATTCTGAAATGCGATTATAATGGGAAAACGGACCGCAATGCCAAGAGGGACGCAACCAAACAATTGCATAACCCACCGGTAGTACACACAAGAACAGCATAGTCAGCAATAGTGACAGATAGAAATTATTTGATTTAGAAGCTCTAAAAATACCACAAAGCAAAACCAAAGGAAGCGAATGGTATGCAGGGAAGGTATGAAAGATTAAACATATATTATAATGTTGTAGTAAACACACTCACTTAAATACCACTTCGTGTGGTACATTACAAGTGAGCACAATCCAAGATCTGAAATACATCATAATCACCAGCTTGACCAAATTAATAAGCACCAACCCAGGTGAAAAGAATATAGCCATCCACACTTGTCCTTGGTTATTAATCAATGTCAAAATATTCTCAGCTATCTTAAAATCACCATACTGTTGGGCATAAATGATTTATCAGTATTATGAGATTTTGCCGGTAAACCTTGCATGCTTTCTATATATATACCTGTGGAAAAGTTTTCTCCATATCCCAGCAGCAATTTCGATTAGCATAGCGTACAAACAAAGCACGTAAGAAGTCAATACACAATGGAGCTACTATGGACATGAACTGGAATTCAGAAGCAAAGACTCATGCTTAATAATTGTTAGCAGGACTATGTAGTAAGTGTACTTAATATTAATTAGTGAGTCAATGCACCTCCAATGAACAAATTATAAAGAATGGCAAGATGTCAAAATTTAGTTTTCCTTAGTTGGGGCAACTAATTACTTTTACTGTCTTTTGCTTTTCTCCCTCCGAAATATCATTTCTATAACAAAGAAGATTATTGTACCCTTCCATAGTAATGAGGTGTTTTCCCTTTTACAAAATTTGCTATACTGAATTGATTTAAATATGTCTGTCTGTATGTCCGTGGGTCTGTTTGTTATTGGCTCCCTTAAGATCGTACGTTTCGAGATATCATATGCAGTTCTACACGTACATCGCTATAAATATGCAAAATTTCAGCTAAGAAGTTGGAATTCGGGACACATACTTATTATTACCCCATTTATTGATTTACTAAAAATAGGCGTGGTCGAATAACACCGCCACAATTTATAAAAAAACTTATGAGGCAACAAATTCGAGTTGTAAGTTAATACCCTATTAGAGAGTGTAATCATGCACCTGCCACGCCTCCTATTTGTGTGTTGATGTGGAGGGAATTTAAGATTTGGCTTAAGTCAAATTTAGTTTCTCTTTCTTAATTTTTCTTTCAATTTGAACTCTGAACACAAGTTTACTAATTGACCGTTTTTATCGAGGGTGAGAGAGAGAGAGAGAGAGCGAGTGAATCACTTCAAGTCTGTTCTTCGAAAACTAAATACAACAAAATGTTGTTGCTAAAAGTGCTGCAATATCGCTTCGTATTGAAAACTTTTTTCATTAAACTTTTTCTCGTATGTTGTACAATTTATACTATATGTACCCACCCACATATATATGTGTACCGTGTTTTTATATGTATATATAAAAGGGTTAAGTATTTGTACGCATATAAATTGAAAAATTTCTATAAATTTGGATCAGTTTGTAAATTTGTAAATCATACGAAGAGATTTCATGCTTGTTGTTGTTGTTGTTGTTTTTGTTCTTTGTTGTTTTTTAGGTTTTTGTTTTATCACTTTTGGTATTTCCATGAAATTTCACACTGTATAAAGTTTACACTCTTGTTCGGTCTCTTAACACTCTGTAGTACTTATGGTTACAAAGTTGTTTAAAGTTTTAGGATTATTACAGAATGGATGACTTTTTATTATATCTAACGACTTTGGATCACTTTCTGAAGTTCACAGTTTTTGAGATATCTCCATAATAATAAAAAATTGTATCTAACTCTTTCAAAACTTAGCTAATCTGAATGAAATTTTGAATAGAAGCATTTAAAACAACACATATTACTCGTAAAGTTACACTTTAATTGCTTTGGAATTAATCCTAAACATTTGTTACATTTTTAAGAGTTTATAAGGCGTATAAAAGTTTGACTTTTTTATTTGTTTTTGATACAGATTGCATTCACTTCAAATGGGGGGATGAAGTACAAATGAAGCCACTAAGTTATGTTAGGGTTTGAAAGAGTGTAGTTTTTGTAAAGTGGTCAACATCCAATTTACCCTTAAATCAACATTTCATTACAGTAGTTGTTCCGAAAACTTTCAATTAAACAAATTTATCTACTTTAATGTAAAATGAGTGAAATTTTATTTAAGAATAAATGAAAGCATCAAAGAAAACTAAATTTGGCTTAAGCCAAATCTTGAATATCATCCACATCTATGTACAAATAGTGGGCGTCACAAGTATATGATTACGCCCTTTGTAGGGCATGTATTATGTGATAACTTTCAACTTGAGTTTGACGTTTTATAAATATTTTTGTAAATTGTTGGCGGATTTGTTATACAACCACGGCTATATTGGACACATTTATAAATGTGTAATTGACATCTCCTTCTAGATGTTGCAATTGGAATGACAAACTTAGTACACCCCTCACATTTTGTGGAAGGTGTAATTAAGTGAGAGATTTTTATACTTTTAAGTGAATAAAATATTATCCCAATTAAGTTAATATAAACTTTATTTATTCCGTAAATGCAAAAGGCTTCAAATTAAATTTTCATGGTGTGACCTACTCTCACACTTTGTCAAAGAATGTAAAGTGACTTAGTTCATATGCGTAGTCATGTAAGGATTTTAAGTATTTTGAGCTCACAATCTAATTACGCAATATTGCAATTAGGTTACACGTGCTGAATTAGGGTACTCACGTTTGCATGATGTTAAACCAATGCTTAGTAATTGGAAACTTGTTTTGCTTATTTTACTTGCATTTTTCTTTATGCAAAACAATTGTTAAAGTTTTGCGGAATATTGTATAAAATGTGCTGCAATAGTTAATATTGTAGTTTCTAAACGAAAACCAGTAAGAAAGCTAAAACTTGGTTTAGGTGAAATCCCTTTGATGTATAGGTACAAATAGTGGGCATAGCAGGTACATGATTAAGCCCTCTATGTGTATATATTACGTATCAGCTTGCGAGCTGAAAGGTTTTTATAATTTGTGGGCGTAGTTGTTGTCCTATCATGTTCATTTTTAGTATATTAATGGGGGTAATCATAAATGTGTGTACTAAATTTCAACTGTATTTTTGTGGCACAAAATAATTTTTTTTTCGATTGTGGGCGTGGCATTCGACTGATTTTGGCCAATTTAAATATCGATCTGCATGCAGAAATAAAAATGTGGGTAAGAAATTGATACTAATATATAACGGACACGCCCACAATTAAAAAAATTTCCTATTTCACGCAGTTTTCGGCTTTTAAAGTAAACGTACTGAAAGAGTTCTGAATACAGGACGGCAGTCTGTTAATTCAACGACTACACCCCACTAAATATGTGCAGGATATTTCAGATCTGATCCAACTTATATATAACTTTTCTTACGTGTTTGATTTGTTGTTGTTTCTATTGCACTTACCCCATCTAATACAATCACCTTGGATAGTTCTTGGCCCAATGATGTCTCCCAGCACATGCTGGTTAAATTTCTTTCAATTTCCAGAAATGTACGCTTTAAACGTGTTAAATTTTGTTGATACTGCTGCGACAATGACAACGGCGCTGGTTTATGAATTGTGATGGAGGTATTGCTGGGTGATATATTATGGGTAAAGTTTGTTGCTACTTCCCAATCTGTAGTATCTGTTGTTAATGTTGTTGTTGTTGTTGTTGTGTACAAATGTGTTGGTATTAGTTCACATATGGTGCGTATACATAGCAGAACATTGCTATCATCAGTATCTTGCTGATCTATATAGTTGTTGTTGTTGTTATTATTGTTTGATGGCGTTGACATACCCATCAACCACACATGTTCCGGGTTTATGAAATATGGCATGGTGGTCGGGTTATCAACCACTTTGCCCGTTTCGTTGATTAAACCATACGCTTGCTGTTGATGTTGTTGATATTGTTGTGATAGTGATGTTATTTCAGCATCATTGATGATGGTATTTAATATGATTCCTTCGACGGGTGTTGTGTTTATAATATCAACAGATGTTGAATAATTGCTTAATGGGGTGGTGTCAACATTATTATCATCAACAATATTGTGAGGATTGTTTATTATTTTTGTTGTTGGTGTTGTTTTTATTGTTGGATAAGTGCTGGTAGCAAAATAATCAACGATTTGTTGTACACGTTTATTAGGTTGCCAGAAAGCCTCCACCTCCAATGTAGTGGCCTCCGTGGACGATAAGCTTTTAAAGTTTTCATAACCTAACAAGTGAAAATGTTATAATCGATCAAAAGAGACCCGACACCCTTTAGTTCCTCAAAGTATGCTACAATTATTTTAGTTGTATCAGTAAACACGAGGGATGGTCATATAAGTCATTTCGTGAAATATCATTATATGGAAAAAGGTTCTAAAAATGTTTCGATTGGGTTTACATTTGGCTGTGCCCATTATTAACCTAATTATTCTCCACCAAATTTTATTAAAAAATATTAAGAATTGCGTTTTTTTGTCAAATAAAGACTTCCATTTCAAAAGAATCTTATTGGGAAAAGGCCGATTCAATTCATCTTTAAAACCGTTTCGCTTTGGCTCAATACATGTCCTTCTACCAAATTTCATTGAAGTATCTCAAAAAGTGCAACCTGTAGCTGGAGTAAAATTTTCAGGAAGTAACGGACAGACAGATGAATATGAGTAAATCGCTTTAGATTTTCATTCTTAATGAATGGATATAATTGAAGTTGGGTGTGGCCTGTTTGACGTTTAGGAGTTACAAACATTCACACAAACTGAATATACCCGCCTTTATTACAAGTGCAGGGTGTAAAAATATGTATATATAAAGTGTAAACCAATATTTGATAAATCAAAAATTAAACTGTACCATAGTTTTCTATATTGCCCCGATGACTATATTTTGATTTATAAGGTATGGGAGTAGTAATGGTGGCAGTGGTGTTGAATTGTGGGATATTTGTTATAAATCTTTTTAATCGTTCCTTGGATTTAATTGTCACCACTTCTTGATTGTCTGGCTCCAAGCCCCCGTAATTATATTCTTTAGTTGTTATGGTTCCGTGATTCTTGATGTTTCGAAAATAATCTGGTGTAGTTTTTTGCATGTAATCATCATAATAATAATAATCATAATAGGTCTCATTAAATGGAATCTCGGAAGTTGTTGTAGTTGTTGTCATTTGTTGGAAAGGTACTTCCGTAGTTGTATAATCATCTATTGGTGTTGTAGATTTACTAAAGTCTTCATATTCATATGAAGATGGACTATAATCATCATTGGTAGTGATGGATGAAGAAGGATTCAAGGTACTATCAAGTACTGATGGAAGCAATGTCTTTGTCATGGTTGGCAATGGATTAAATTGTTCGGTATCTTCAGTAGTTGTAAATGGTGGCAACATTGTGGTAGTTGTTATATTCATTATGATTAAAGTGGTGGCAGCAGTACTAACAATACCACCCATGTCCCATAATTTTGAGCACTTGACCGTTATATTGTAACATTTTATTTTACTCAATGTTGTAGAAAGCATTTCAGAAGCTATAGCTTTTAGTACAATTTCCAAAGTACTTCTATTCTCCACTATGGGTTCATTCGTTGCAGAAGTTATGGTGGTATAATCTTCGGTGGTACTCATATAAGTTGAATCATTATCTTCCAAAGTACTAGTAGCAGTAGGTCCAATAGTTGTGGTAGTTGTGGCTAAATTGATTATCTTCCACATTTTCTCGAGTTCCATTAATTCAAAGGCAGCGCTATCATTTTTAAGTTTCAAATCACTTAACGGTTTCTCTTTACTATTGATCTTGTATATGAATGAAAACATTAGGGAGTAGAGATTCAATAAGTTCAGGATCATTATTCTGAAAAAAAAAAAACAAAAACAACAATAAATTATTATCAAAAGAAATAGAAAAACTCAATGTGGCTTAAGCCAAATCTGAAATACTATCCACAATAATATTCGAGTAGTAGGCGTGGCAGGTTTATAATTACACCCTCTAATAGTGTACGTATTATGGATCACCTTCAAGTAGAATTTTCCTCTCAATATCGTTTATAGTAAATTGGGGGCGTATTTGTTATGTGATCACGCCCATTGGCTTACCGATTTATGAGCTAATTAGAAATATGTGTATCAAATTCCACCCAATTTTAATAGCAAACCGCATTCAGATTCTAGAAGTGTCTATATTTTGTAAAAATTTCAGCTCAATATCTCAACATTTTAGGATCGTGAAGGTGCCAACCACAAGCGGACCCACGGACATACGTACATACTTGTCTAGATCGACTCAGTTTTTGATGATGATAAAAAAATATATACTTTGCCTCCTTCTGAATTTTACAAATAGAATGGCAAACTTAGTGAGCCTCCCACCTTGTGTGAAGAGTATAAAAAAATATTTTATTTTGCGTATATTGACTTTACCTGGCCAGTTGTAAGCGCAATTGTTGCCTGGGATGCCAGTTTTCAAACAAACCCAATGCTTCGAAAATCATGGGTAAAAAAAATGAAAACAAAGTCATGGTAACATTAACTGCATTACGGCTTAACCAATGGTCGTGGCGTGCCCATTCCTCAGACCTACAAAATAGGGATCTTATAAGTTATTTCCTTAAGGTAACGTTATATGTTATACAATACTTTAGTTAAGTGTATGTGGAATGTCTGCCCTTGTTGGGTATATTTGTGAGTTGATAACGCCGTATATCTTCTCTTACTTACTTGTTCACTAAAGTTACTACCGTATAACCGGAAGCTGCTAACAATGTCATCACTAATAAATTTACCAAAATCCTTTGTAATATAATACGCCAACTGTACAAGTATCCCCAAATAAAGCAATTGTTTGAATTTAGTTTACTAAGGTTAACTGTTGAAATACCTTTAATAACTTACTTTCGTTTATCCTTCTTCTTTTCAGCTTCTTCAAGTAATGCTTCCTTAAATCCCACTACCACGGATGCCACTCTATTATGTGCAGTTTCAGCATGACCTAACAACCAACAAAAAGATATATTGTACACTTATATGGAAGAAAATTTGACATACCAATCATGAAATCCCAACCAATAAATAATTTCCAGGAAAATGTACATTCGTCATCTTTAGAAGACAGTTTCGAATTGCGTGAATTTTCAGCCATTCTACAAATAAGACAATGTTTTAAATTGAACGTTATTCAACGAATCAGAGAAATGAAAATGCTATAACTTATAAAGGTTAAGGAATTAATACGCTTTACTACTTGGTTTTAACTTTACATACACACACACACACAAGTAAGTAAACTTTACATTATGTTTCTTTTAGGTTGCTTTTTTCTATTATTTTGGTTGAAATTTTTCTCTTAAGTTTCTTCTTTAAAGTTAAATATATGTTGTATATTCCTTCATCTAATATTCTGGTAAATTTTGGCGTAATACCTTAACTTTTGTAAGCTAATAAAATGACTTTTGTCATATATAAGCGGTATTTCAATAAGGACATAACAATTTTGTATACAAATAAAATACGAAATAATTAATAATCTTGGCATAAAATTTATTCATTATGCAGAAAACATGTTAGATTTAAGTAAGCATATTTTACTTTTTGACAAAATTATAAAGGCAGAAATGAGGAAGGGCTCTTAAAGTTGAGTGCACTGATTCAGAATTGCGGTAGTAGTTTCCAATCGCTGCTCGTTTGTAAACTTTACTATAATAATAATGTTAATCTAAAATGACATTTTGACGTTGACAGATTAGGAAAAGTTTTTATGGGTACATTCGTATTAAGATACAAAATTGTTGTGTACCTATTGAAAAACCCGTTTTATGATATATGACTGTATGTGCGAGTCAGATGCTCATGAATCTCACTTATGCACATGGTTTGAACTTTTAACCATAACAATAACAACAAAAATGAGAGATGCACAACTTTATTTCCGCAGCTTTTACACTCTTCATTGGGCACCTATTACTATAAACCATATCCATTACGCACATGATTTATGAGACATACATTTGTATATGATTAAAGCATTTAACTTACTTTCTTAAAATGGCCACAAAACTGTAAATATAAACCACAACAGATGTTAAAAAGTAAGCTAATGGTAAATTATAACCAAAAGAACTGGCACCCGAATAATCGGAATAATAGCTGGCAGCGACGATTTAAAGAAAAGAAATGGAAAATTTCATTTTTATGAGTATTGCTTATAAAATATTTCGAATTTGGTTTTTTTTTTATAAAATTTTTTTAAAACTTACCCATAAAACATGGGGGAATATTTTAAATAACCCTCAAATTCCCAAATTGTAAATAAATTGCCAGCCACTTTATACTCAGCATCTGTCATTTTCTTGCGTGGATCCACTTCATCATGTTTGGTGGCAAAATACTAACGAAAAACAAGTAAGAAAACTAAATTTGGCTTAAGCCAAATCTAAGATACTTTTTACATATTTAAACAAAATGTGGGTACCTGGGTATGTAATACATAACAACTTCCACGGAAAAGGTATTTTTTAAAATGTGAGCGTATCTGTTATTTGACAACGCCCATTTTTGGCACTCCAAGCAAAGGTTCAACATAAATATGTATACCACACATGTAAAGAAAATGCGAGTGTGGCAGGTGCTTGGGTATGTCATTAGTATTGACTTCAACGTTGGATACTAATTACATACCAGAAATTCAACTTTGTAGCTTCATTTTCGTGAAATATAGTTATTGTATATATTACGTTATAGGGGGCGTGGCCAATTCTACTCTACTTGTATTTATCGAAATTTTGTTAACTTTCCGCTTTTTAGCTTTTTAATCTGTCATAGATTTTAACAGATATAAATTATATAGATTATAACAGATTATATATGGCATAACACAAGGGCAGACGGACAGACATATCCTGGGAGCCATTTATGATTTTATACACATTTTTCAACATAAACTTTCAATCTGAGTTTTACAAACGAGTTGATAAAGCGAGTATGCCCCCAACGTTAAGGTGGTGGGTAAAATAAAATTGCATTTTAAGCGTTCGCATCATCAAGAGAGAAATGGAGGCTAGTGTTAAAGTGTATAATAGTTATGTGTGTATATGTGTAAATGTTACTTACTTCAGGTCCTATAACAAAGATAACCAATGGTAATGCAATTATCACGTTCACCCACATAAGCCAACGTAAAAATGTAAAATATGAGGCCACACCGGAACCGAAATGTGATTCAATTTCTTTGATGCGCAATTCCCAGGGTATTAATACAGTTAAGAAACTCACAGTTTCACGTTTCCAATGACGCCAACGCTAATAAAAGTGAAAAATTCAAATTACGCATTTTTTTTATTTACCCAATATGTTCTTTTATGGATCCATGTGACAGTGATAACAATAACATAAAAATTTTTATATCCTGCACTACTTCGGGCAAAAAGTAGATTAAGTTTGAGTGGGTGTGTGTTACAAGCACCTTCAATTATACCGAACGATTCAAAGTAAAAATCTGAATCGATTTAGCCATGCCTGTCCGTATGTGTGTCCATGTACAGGTTTTATTATAAATGAAGTACTTAAATGGCGAAAATTCCCAATTCTTAATTAATTTGGACAAAATTAAGTGAAGAATAATTAATTAGGTTAATAATTGGCTAAGCTAAATTTGGACCCGATCGGACCATTTTTGACATAATTCTTAATATGGCAAAAAATCGCCATTCTTAATATTTGTTCACAAAATCTTTGTGAAGAGTACTTAATTAGCTTGATAATTAGCTGTAACAAATTTGGAGCTCATCGGACTATAAGCTAAGTCAAAATTTCAAAAAAAAATATAATACTTTTGTATTTGAACGCATTCTTGAATAATTTTAATAATCTGTCAATGTAAAAGCTTCAGGCAAGACTGACACTGTTATCATAGTTTAGAAACAAGCAACATTGAAAAATTATTAAAAATTGTTTAATGAAATACCTAAAGTGAATATGTTTTAGATAAAAGTAAAAAGTTGGCTTAAACTACTTTCATAATTATGGGTGCATATATTATTTAATTGCCCCATTGATATTGTTTTATGTTTTAGATATGTTTAAATGTTGTATGATATTTATAAATGGATTTAGTTTGCAGGGTATGTAGTTTAGTTATTTGTGTAGACATGAATTCATAATTTATTAATTTGATAATTAAACATGTCTGTTTAATGATTCTCTTTGAGTCCTTTGGGTGCAATTAGATATCAATGCGTTTTAATGTTCGTAATGTCGGTCTTTATGTGAGTATGTATAAGTGTAGTTTTATGTACAAATTAGATGTGGCATGCACGTTCATTGTGGAACAATTCTGATTAAAAGTCGGACACAGGATGCAGGATATTATAAATCTTGATGTATTGTTTTGTGTTGTATTCCTACTATGCTATATTAGATAGAATACTCAAATGGGGAAACAATTCACTTATCTACATATATGGCAATGCACTTGAGTTTTGTAGGTATATAAGACTTGTTCCTATCTAATGACCTGTAGTACTGCAGTGATAATGACTTTTGTGACACGTACGTATGGCTATATTGTAATTCATTACAGTTCTTGAGTTAATTTGATCTAAAATGGATGCAAGTTAAGATCTTTATGCAAAATTTGCTTTAATGTGACTTAAGAGAGCCTGTGAGCGGCATAGAATCGACAGTTTTGGCTCATTTCGAATGAAAGCATTTACACATTTGCGCATTTTTGCAACATTTTTGGGTCTTTGACGAATAGTTTGACTGATCTCACTGACTTAGCAGCATCCAAAAATGAATATTTTGTTGCAAATTTATCCATTTTAGCAACACCATACAGGCTAGTGGGATGCTCTTAAAGTAGCGACCACCAACTTAGAATCGCGGTAGTAATTTTTTATAATTTCTAAACGTTGCTTGTTAGTTGAAAAATTATGGAAAACTTTAAAGGGTGCATTTCTATTAAAATATAAAATAGTTATGTCTCTATTGAAAAGCCCATTATTAAGACACGTGTTGTACATCCTCACTCCAATTTTCGTTACTGTAGAGATTAATACAAAAATTTTTTTTAAAAGACATCTCTTACGATATTTACAAGAGAAACACTCTCAGAATATTAGAAAACTTCTGTTAATACTAAAAAAATTAACAAAATTTCTGTGTAATGAAGCATTTACAGATAATTCCATTCTACTCTAAGCAAATTCTAATATTTAAGCAACATTTAGTTAAAGAAAAACTCATCCCTAGGGAAATGGCAAACAAGTGAAAAGGAATGTGTTTTCTTACCATAAAATAAACAACAAAGGTTGAATCAAAGCAAAGTAAAACTTAAAAGGAAAGTGAAAGTGCGTAGAATCAACAATACCAAGTAAACAACAGTAGAAAGCGGAAATTTCAACTTACAGCTGCCATTAAAATTTTAAAACGCGCCCACAAATCTCGGGTATTTCGTGACATGGCAAAACGTTCTTGCAACGCTCCTTCATGACGTGCCACATACGTTTTAGCCTGCCAGCAATGAAGACGAAGAAAAAAAAGGGAAAAAAATAAATTTAAACGGAAGGAAATTGTAGTGGTTGTAATCTCTCTTTCTCTTTTTTTCTGTTCTTTTGTTATACCTTCCACATAATATGGGTGTACTAGGTCTGTTCTTCTAGCTCAGTATAAAGTATACATATACTCGTATTTAATTGATAAGAATCAAAGTGTATCTGAGCAGGTCTATCTCTGTGTTTTTGGATCACTTACGGCAAAATGTCGGCCTAATTGTATACTATGCCAAGTATATATAAATGTAGAGATATCCTAAACTTGGTCTAAGTCTTGTAGATTTTTTAAAATCCTCACCCTATATTAAGTTTGCTCTTCTGTTTGCAACACCTAGAGGGACGCGTTGGAGACTTTACAAAGTATATATTTATATTGTTGATCAAAATTAAAAACTGAGTTGATCTAGCCATATAAATTCGTGTGTTTAACGGTTGTTCGGTCTCTAACTGTCGAAAATTTTGAGGTATTGAGCTGAATTTTTGTACAGAGTTTCTACAAAATCAGTTAAAAAGTCACACAATGAGCAAAAAACTATTTATATGCTACAAAAATTGAGCTATGAACAGGCACGACCAAAATTTACAAAGCAAGACTTATTCTGCTTAAAATTCGTCTTATATGTTAATGAGTAATAAGAGGTCGTACTCAGGTATATGTCATGCTCACTGTGAAAGAGTCGTTTTCTTATTATTATTGCTCTACAACAACCTACCTGTCGCACCAATTTCAGCTTTTTACGTATTGGCCAGGGCTGCAGTTTAACTGATTGTATTACCTCTTTATGTAATCGTATATTTTCGAGTATTTGCTCTTGTGTGGACTCTTGATTTGTACCCTCTTCTGTAAAAGGAAATATTTGGAAAAATAATGAAATGGAACTTAAGCTAAACTTGACACGTAATGCAGCTTAATCAACTATAGTATTATCACTTATGTTATTACCTGAACTTGTTGTAAAAACGCTAGAGCGTCTACGCTCGATATTATCCAATATGTGATCCATAGTTTGAGAAGTGCTTTTTCTTCTCCGTCTCCGTGAACTATGTCGGCTTGATTTTCGTTGATAACCACGAACACTGGCACGATATTGCATTATTGCCGATACCGAAGCTGAATAATCCTCTTCATCGTATTCATTATCACTGATGTTATCGGGACTTAAACTACAATCGTCTATATAAAGAATAGATAGATAGATACCAAATTGTAGATTGTAATTGTAGAAGTACAAGAATAACTTATTGCCACTACTTACCGGTGTGTATGTCTGAAATGGGACTTGATAAGTAATGTTGATGCTGACTGTTATTCTCCCCATGAATTAACGGCAATTCTAATGGTTTGTCCACTTGTTGTCTGCCAATAAAATGGATCAAGGGCAGAAAGAAAACGACATTTGGTTTAAGTCTTAAATACGCTCCACGTCTGTATATAAACAAGGGGCGTGGCAAGTATACGATTACGCCCTCTAATATAAAATCGAGTTTTCAATTCGAGTTTTACGCTGAGACGTTTATTTTTTAGAAAATTAAGCGAGTGTTCTGCGCGTGGCTTTTGAAGAATTTTGTTCGAGTTAAATAGAGACTTATGTAAAGAACTGAAGTAACTCAGCTATATATCTCAAAATTTTGGATCGTGAGAGTACCAATAACAGACGGACTCAGGAACGTGTCTAGATCGATTCAGTTTTTCCTGCTGTTCAAGAATATATATACTTTGTAAAGTCTCCGAGGCTTCCTTCTAGGTTTTGCTAATAGATTTATACACTTAGACTACCCCCTTAGCCTACCTACATATGTACGGTTTTGTGGTAGGGTATTAAAGAGAAAATCCAAACATTTTTATGTTTCTTTTACATATGCATGCATTCTTAAAGGTATGTAACAATATTTTTTGTTTTGGTGTTTATACCTATTTTCGGCTGATTCCTTTAAACTATCTTCTACACATACTCCAGTATGTTCGTTCAGATTAGAGCATGACGTATGTGGAAAAGCCCAGGTTACCGATAATTGTTGTTGTGGTGTGCCCGCAGTTGGTGAACTTGACTATGTTCAAAAATGAAAAATTATAATTTAAGAATAATTCGGCTTCAACGAAATTAACCTTTTCACATGCTTTACATTTGCGTAATATTAACAAAATTTATAAATTAAGCAATTTACATATTCCATATTCGTGTACAAAGGTGTGAGTTGTTAGTGTCAACAAGTGAAGAGTTTGTATCATAAAATATATGATTTAAGTCAAAGTTTGGAAATCCATCACCTTAAGGCTTATAAACTGTTAATGTAATATGGCAATCGAAAGCGCAGAAGGTAGTGATATAACGCATTTATTAGCCTAAAACTCGGAAGATCAAATTCAATAATAATGGGAATTATACAACCACTTATTGGTTCTTTAAATGCACCTTTTGTTAAATTCTATTTTCGTTTTATTTTAAATTATCGTTAAGTTAGAAGTAAATTCTTCTGGGAAAGTACATAATTTCAATAACTTTTCTTTCTACTTGTTATTAAAGTATATTTTATCGATTAATAATCCTCATCGTTTGAGCGGCTTGTAAAGACTAACGTTTCCTAACGGTCTACCGTTGATAATCGTGTTTAAGGAATAAAATATTTCGAATTATTATTTTGTGATTTCTCCACCTTTCGTTAAGTTCGTTATTACCTTTCTTTAATGGTATTTGTTCGAATATTATTTAATAATGAATGAGCGAATGAAAGTGAATGAAAATTTTCCGCGTATTCTACTATCGCAACGTTACTTAGATAGTGAACCACACCAAAGGATTGTGTCTATATTCAAATATAGAAGTTATGAAAACAAGCCCAAATCGTAGTAAAGATTATGGCAATGGCAACAACAAAGAAGGTGTAAAAGTATGTTATGCGTTTGATAAATTATATGTTATTGTAGGGTGGAGAAAGATGGACAAGGGAAAATAATGATTAAGTTACCGCCAAACACTACGAACACGAAAAGAATTAATTTACACTCTAGTATAAGATATAAGGTGTTCTTTTCTTTGATGTGGGTTACGGGGTAGAAATGATTTGTGGGCCGCACAGAACATTGACTTTTCTTAAAGTTCCACCACAAACAAAATAGCAGCAGCGCCACAAAGCACTCTATGTACTTCTAGACAATTTCACTTTCAATGATTAATTCAAGGTTTTTGGTAGACAATACCTGTTTAATGCTTAGTTCCGGTGTACACTTTAAAAAACGTTATCATTATAATAGTTTTATCAGTTCCACCTCATACTCGTACATTAACCGAATAATAACCACTGTTCCACTTTATACATTATGTGACTGTAACATTCGAATGAAAAAACTATATTTTCTTTATGTCAATTTTATTGTAAAATATTTGTTCATTTACTTAGTTCGTGTGATTTCATTTGTACACTAGGAAGGATTTTTTTCCGTGTTTTTCTTATTTTTTTTGTTTCTTTATAATAATTAATTTGTGCAAATTTATAACTCGCGATTTTGTGTAGGATTTATTTTATAAGAAAGACATTTTTGAGAGGAAAAAGAAACAAAAAAAGAAAAGGACAAGAAATTAAAATATGTCTCAACGAAATTCTGAACAACCTCCACAATCGGAACGTTATCAAAAGGAAAAACCATCATTATCTTTTCAAAAAATCTGTTACCAATTTCCTAGCGGTAGTACGTATGAGGGTGATTTCGATAAAGCTTTGAAGTGTTTTATGGGTTATGGTGTTTACACCTATCCCGATGGGAGTATATACCGTGGCTATTTTTCTAAGGGTAAATTCCATGGGTTGGGCACAATGCAGTTGTCAGCACCATACAATTTTATATTTCGTGGATTTTTCAAGGATGGTTCACTTGAAACCCTTCATAACATGTGGTTCGGGGATGAGTTGGAAGTTAAAACTGAAATACGTAATAATTATAAAATGAATTTCGCGAATTGGCTGTATTGTACTAAAGAAGATCGTCGCTATGCCGTTGAACATACCGATGGCATACCACCAGTTGGGCCGTCAGCCAATTTGACAGCAAAGAAAGAATGTCATCAATTAAACGAAAATCAGTTCGATGTAGGAGAGGGTATTTATCATGCTAGCACAGGTACAATTAGCCGTCGGCCACCACCATTTCCACCCTTTTATGTTACCACGTGTGGAAGTAACGCTTGGATCTTAAAAAAATGCCGACGTGCTGCCCTAAATGATGACAAAGATTTGTCGCCACGTGTTTGTCATAAAATCATGAATAATAATTTAGAACAGGAAATTGAATTGGCCGAATATATACCCAATTGTAATTTTGATCATATCAAACAGCGCAAGCAATATTTTAGTGGTTTATGTACTGGCCGAAATCGAAAAGCATCTAAAGCACCTTCTGTGCTATCATTACATGACATTACTTCTGCATCTGAAACGAGCGATTTTGATGAAGTGTCTCTTAATAAAGATCCAACTGAGCAATTAATTTTGACAACTATGTACGGTAACACAACATTTGGCAATAATCCGGATGGAGAAGCCCCAAGCTTGGTAGTTTCACATTTTCATTCGAGAAATACATAATCGATTTTAACAAAACATTATTGTATAAAAAAAAAATATATTTATATAAAAGTACTAACAAGCGAAGTTTAATATGTCACTAGGAAGTCTATATGATTGGAAGCGGAGGGACAAGCGGTAATATGTTACAAGACTGAGATTCAGTGGATGTTATTCCTTTATAAAATGACTTTAATTATTGAACTGGACTTTTGTTCCTTTAGTATGACGTTCCAACAATAATTTAGAATTTTTATTATAGCCTACTACGAAATCCTTCATTGTAGTTTTGATTGAAGAAAAAAAAAAAAATTATTGCTTGTTAGAATTTACAATTTTCATTTAGTTTTTAGTTTTATAAATTTTTTTAGCAATTTTTTTATCACAATTTTTTTACATATAATACACTTCATTTTACATTTTTGAGATTCTTTAAAATTAAAATTTTACGTTCAAAATGGAACGTGTGACCCAGACCGAATTAGGAGAAACACTTTTGTTGCAAACGAGCGGACGTCGATCAATAATACGGGAGGCTGCACCACACATAAAGCAATTTATAACCGGCTCAAGATTTACAGGTACTTGGGCATATGGTCCTCAACGCATGGAAGGTTTTGGCGTTTACGAATTTCCCGATGGTAGCGTTTATCAAGGTTATTGGGAGAACGGCAAGTTCAATGGTATGGGTACATTATGTTTAGCCGCTCCTTATAACATGACGTTTAAGGGAATTTTTCGTGACGGTAAATTCCATGAAGCCCATGAGATTATATTCAACGATGGTTTGGTAGTGCGCGCCAAGGTGCATGATAATATAATAGATTTTTCAGAATGGACATATTGCTCTTCATTTGATAGACGCTACTCCAAGGAGATAAAGAAAGGAATACCACCAGTAGGACCTAATTCTAATTTAACCAGCGAAGAACCAAAACGGCATTTAGAACATGGCGAATATGATGTAGGGGAAGGCGCTTATAACCCAAAGTCAGGCTTTATGATGAATCGATCACCACCATTTCCACCGCAATGCTTTATGAAATGCTCTGGTGACGATTGGATTAAAATGCGTTGTCGTGTTAAGTCCAGTGAGGACGTTAGGGCGGATGCGATCACGTGTCACAATATTATTAATACAAATTTGAAGAATGAATTGGAATTGGAAGAGTATGCGTCCCCTTGCAATTATGATCCACGAAAGTTTCGGAAACAGTATTTTGCAAAATTATGCCCAGAGGAAGCAAATTCTTATATTTCGGACATCGAAAGTGATACGCCAACAGATTCCAGTAATGAGTCCAATGCTAAAATGTTACGCAAAGATCTGTTTGATGTATTAGCTACAACAACAAGGAATGAAAAAGAAGTTTTCGGTCGATTCCCCGAAGCAGAATCTATATATATGTTTAATAAAATTTAGGTCAAGTGACCAAAGTAAAACTTTTTTTTATTTATATGCAAAATTCTATTCGGAATGAGGGTATGTACGAATATAGAGTAAATAATAAAATATATAGGTAGCTAGTTGAAAGTGGTAATAGAAAATGCATGAAGATCTCGCACAGAACACGGCGATATATCCATTCGTTGGAAAAAAATATTCTACAGCGGCAGTGCAACTTGGGTATTAAACACTTCACTTCGAGCGAACCAGATCAATTGAACTAAGAAATAGTTGTTAATATTTGAAAGCATTATAATTTTGAAAACAACATACATATATTAAACACGATTACAATATATTCATATTTAATATATATATTACAATACAATATATGAGATTATTGGAAAATATATTATGGCGACACCACGGAAATCCTCTGATGATCAATATATGGATGCGCATATCTTTGTAACCGGCACAAAGTTTACTGGTTATTTATCCAAATCACTTAGGTGCATGGAAGGCTATGGCAAGTATACATTTTTGGATGGTAGCGAGTACGTGGGGTACTTTTCGAGGGGCCATTTTCAAGGTTTTGGTAAAATACAGCTGTCAAAACCCCACAATGTCACAATTGAAGGCATCTTTGACAAAGGTGAGCTGAAGAAACTTCTCGACATAACATTTAATGACGGCCTCATGGTTGACGCGAATTTATCGAATAACGGAATGGATTTGGATTTTGGAAGATGGACTTATTGTTGTGATTTAGATCGACGTTTCTTTGCTGAACATGTGCTCGGCTTAACAGCAGTGGGACAAAGGACAAATGATACGGCCAATGGGAAAGGGCCGTTACTTAATGATCATTCTTATGACGCAGGGGAAGGTATATATAATGAACATACTGGCTTTCTGCATTCTAGACGACCGCCTTTCAAAAGCACTGACGTCATGTTTTTGCATTGCCGTCCGTCTCACGAAACTGCTAACTTGAAGGTTCAACAAATGGATTTCCGAAACCCCACAGCCGATTGGATTACCACAAAGTGTCGCTTTGGTGGTGACCCTTCCAAAACTATGACACCTCAAATATGTCAAAGAATAGTACGCAACAACGCATATAGTGAAGAAGAATTGGGTGAATACAATAGTCGTTGTGGGTACGATGTGGAAAAATTGCATAAACACTATTTCGGTCACATATGTAAACGCTCTGAAAGCAGTGAATCACCTTGCGATATAACTAGTTTATCATCAAATGATAGTCAAATCATATCGGATGTGGAGATAGATGTTTTTGAAAGGTTAACAACCGTTGAGGGACATGACAAATATAATAGGGCATCTGTACTTGAAAAAGCTATGGGAGGAATTCTTACCAAGAATTTGATTAAACCACTCAGTCGCGATCGAACATTTTGAAATGGTTCGACGGTGTAATCTAATTATTTATCCTAAATAATATATTTTTACACATTTATAAAATTGTGTTTTATTAAGTTGAAGAAAAAAAAACAAGAAAATTATATTTGGCTTAGTCCAAATCTTAAATATTCTAAATAGGTGCAATTTTAATAGTGGGCGTGGCAGGTACTTGTTGACGCTCTACACTATTAGAGGTATGTAGTATGTATCAGTTTACAAGTCGAGTTTTATACTGAAGACGATTTTTTATAAATTATGGGCGTGTCTGTTTTTCGAAAAAGTCCGTTTTTGTATGAATGTGCTAATTATCATCATGTACACCGAATTTCAACTTTATCAAGTTTTGTGTTAGATAAGTGGAAGTTTGTTGATTATAGGCGTGGCTGTTTTTCTACCATACCAGGGATATGTTTAGATCGCCTTAGTATTTTATGTTGATTCAAGAAACCTTCTTTTAGGCTTTACAAACACTATACATACATACATTTAATGGTGGGTACAAACAAATGATACTTTTTCTGATGATGAATAGCATAGAATGGAATGAAAAGCTTTCTTTGTTGAAACTGATATGTGTACGATATTTGTACAATATCCACTTCAAATATATGTGGAATGAGAGCAAATTTTGTATGCTGGACTAGTCATTACCTGCATTTTAAGTGTCGGCTATGCTTTGAAGGCTTTAAACTTTCATTCACTATTGTTTTCTCACTTTATTTAACCAATTTTACCTTCTTCTTCTATTTATGTATTTGATATATTTTGAAGCAATATTATTAAATATTTTGTTTTTAAAGTCACCAAGAAGACTAACGAACGCTACACTGGTAACGTCATTACTGGCTAATAATTAAATATAAATCCAACATATTACCAAGAATAAATAACGAATAAAAAAATAAAAAAAATATAAAACGCAAAACCATCTTCATACTATAATGATATTACTAGGGCAAACGGATTTTCAGGAGTGTTTGTTATGCTGTTATCGTTCGTTTCACATATCATCACACATCATTCAGTATGTCCGCTAGCGTACACGTCTTTAATAGTAAACACGCATTCTTTTATGCTACTTTCCACCCACCCATATACGTACTTGTACAAATATTTACATTCATCAGGGATCCACATGTAGTTAATATGATATAAAATAAATTTTTACTGTTTTTTTTTTATTTTCGCACATGTGCGGACTATTACAATTTATTTTAATGTAAAACAAATAAAGCGAGGCATCATGTCCTTGATGCCATAAAAGGCTACTTGAAAAATCGAACCAACACTTGCAAAAACTCTTGAAAACATTTGAATTAAATTTGAGTAAAAAGAGTATAAAAAATTTCATTCGTCGGTATATTAATATAAAATTTTTTACGGAACCTTTTCGAAGTTTTTAGTTCACCCAAGTAACTATTGCAAAATGTTCATGATATTAATGCAATTAATTATTTAAAACACGTGATAATGTTATAGTGGGTCAAGCCCGACCATTTAATACTACTTCACCATTAATTGTGCTACAATTATTTGAATTGTATCAATAAACGCGAGACCTTGTTATTTGTGAAATATTATTATATAGAGAGGGGTTCCAAAAAAGGTCCGATCGGGTCCAAATTTGATACAGCCGATTATCATCTTAATTAACTATTCACTACCGAATTTGGTCAAAAAATATTGAGAATTACGATTTTTGGCAAATAAAGAATTTTATTATAATAGAACTTTATATTGGCAGATGAAGGTGAATGTGACTTTCATAGGATTTATAAACATCTGCTCAAAATTAATATTCTCTTGGTCACAAGTGTTGTAGGGTATAAAAAACATGTTTTTTTTTGGTCTTGCCATCATTAAATTTCCATCAGATAAATATCTTACCCCATCCAGCATTAATGGTGCACTATAAAACTCTACCGATGAACGTTTCGATTTAGTTATATCCAAACGTAATATACCAGGCTTACGAAAATTACGTTTTAAAGCTTCATTATTGGTAGTACAGGAGAGTGTAGTGGGTAATGAGATGGCTGTTTCATATTCATACGCCATTGTAGCTGATGTATTGCTAGGACTGTTGGTCACAGTAAAGCTTGTTAGGGTTGATGTTGCCGCCATGCTTGCGGAAATTATTATACGTAGACGTTTTTTAATAAGAGAGTAATAATAAATCTCTCGGCGTTAGGCAGCGTTTTGTTCATAGATATTTTCGAGTATCAAATTTTAAAATTAATTAATGATGAACCAATTTTTGTCGTTTCACTCAATAGACTCAATAGAAATACGGGGACGTGACTTCTATTCTTCAAAGTTATCTTTGAAAATTGCTTTGGTTATCATCAAAGTCACCAATGAGCCGATATCCTTTCACTGAACAAATCCGATAAGACGCCCTGGTTTATAAAAGATTGAGGTGTACTTAGTTTGCTATTCCACTTACAACTCCCAAAAATAGACAAATCCATCTAATAATCGTTTCCATTTATTCGTAGTCATTGTTATTAAAACGTAAATTCAATCAATTATTTACGTTGTCTGTTACCATCTTTAATTCCACTCCACCAGTAAGAACTGTTTTCGTTTAGATCAAAGCTCGAATATTTAAGAAAATTCATATTCAAAAAGTTACGTTTGCAACTGAACACTTGAAATAATTTTGAATAATAAATAAAAACAATTTTTAATTTTTATTTCACAATTGCTACCGAGTTAAGGGCACGCTTATACGTCTGTTATATAAGGTTGACCTATTAAGACTACTTGTTCCTTTTCTAATGAATACATAAATAGAATTGTTGTGTACGCCTGTTAAGTGTCCGCATACGTAACACGAGAAACTAATCATAATAATTGTTTGCCACTGAAGTGGGCGTTTAATGTTTCGCTTAGGGCTTATTGCTCAATGTTTAGTGTAAATTATCTTTACCACTAAATAATTTCACTCATACCTTGGCTGTTTTAATATTAGCACAGCTTTGGGTGGCATTCATTGTCATTAAAGTATTTTGTCCCCCCTCCCCCTCTTATGTAATATTTTATTTTATTCTTTCTTTTCTGAGTTTATTTTCATTCATTCTTGTGAAACTTTTGTATGTGAAAGACTCTTCAGCAATTGTTTGTTCTTCTTTGGACATGGGCTTTAACATGTTGACTACAACGTCACTTACAGTATTACAGTATATGCATTGTGTTAATTGTCATTTCCTTTCCAAAGGCTCATATGAGTTTTGTAGCAAGCATATTAAAGCATTATAAGTAAATACATGTCCTTGTATGCAATGAGTATTATATATTAAGTAAATGAAGGAAAAAAGTCTGGTTTCTCTCTAATTGTAACAATCAATTCAGAATCACTTTCTAAATCGATTTAACCATGTCCGCCTGTCTGTCCACAAATTTATGTACAAGCTACCGTCTACATTTTATGAAATATTTTGATGAAATTTAAATTAAATTAAATATGATTCGAATTGGATCATTTTTAGGACCTCTCTTCATGTAACATTCTATTAGAAAGGTAGTCTTTTAAGGGTAAACAATCGCAATTCTTGATACATTTTGACAAAATTTGATGAAGAATAGTTAATTAGATTAATAATCCCTGTTCCCATATGAAAGGTAATTACCAAAGAGACTTACATGGCCTCACGTTAACTTATACAACAAAACTAATTGTAGAATAATTTGTGGAACTAAGTAAATGATCCTTATAAAGTGGTATCAGATTTCTCATTTAATTTTCTTTTACCACCATCTAAAATCTTTAGCTTGCAAGTTTGATTTTCTTATTAATTGCCTGTTAAACGTATGGCCTAAACTAAAATTTCGCCACATTACAACATTCACTTTAAACTATTTCCTGTTACGGTTACATATTTTTTCATTGTAATGACTTTTATGAAAATGAAATAAAAAAAAATCCGTAAAAAAATTATATGTGGCTTAGATCAAATCTTATATGATCAAATCTCTACATCTGCATACAAATGGTGGGTGGGGCAAATATATGATTACGCCTTCTAATAGTGTATGTATTACGCATAAGCTTGAAAGTTGAGATAAACGCTGAGTATGGTTTTTTGTAAATTGTGGACGTATCTGTTATATGACCTCATTCATTTTTGGCACATTTTTGTAGCAGATATAAAGACTTTTGACGATTTTGAGTGTGTCTGTTATCCTACCACGCCTATTTTTGGTATATCGATGGATGGGATAATTATAAATATTTTTTACCAAATTTCAATTTCTTAGCAGATATATATATTTTTGTTGATTATGGGCGTGGCCCTTAACTGATTTTTCACATTTTAAATAGTGATATGCGTACAGAAACTAGAAATATCTTTACAAATTGTAGCTAAAAATCTTAAAATTTGCGACCGTGACAGTGCCAACAACAAAGTCTCTTTGTGAGTGTTGCAAATGAAATGCCACACTGAGTGTACTTCCCATCTTATGTAGAGGGTATAAAAACCACGAAAAAAAGGAAAACTTAAAAAAAAACGAAGCATATAAATTATATGACAAAAAAAATTATTCTTACCCCCATGTACAATTTTATATATAGTATAAAACGTGTTTTATACCGCAGGCATTAACTAAAAAAACTGAAAAGAAGTTATACATTTTCCAGCTTTACGTTTACTTTTTAAAGTTATACGAGGGGGGCCAGAATGCATTAAGAGATGGAGCAGCTATTCATCATCAAAATATAAGCTCGTGTGGATTAAAATCTTGTTCCGCCTTAATGTACTTTGCATTCTTACAGTCACAGATTCGAATTTTTGCTGAATTCTTTATTATATAATAATTACTTGTGAGAAAAAATTATTTTTTATTGATTTTTTTTATTCATTATTGTGTATTTTATGTTGCATACGTTTTTATATTAAAATTTTATATATATAAAAATGCATTCACTTAAACTCAAAGATATCTTAACATATAAAATCTTTGCGTATTTATTTCTAATTTAATTAATATTTTGTTTAAATGGAATGAAGGAAAAAATGAGAAGAAAATATAAAATTGACTTAACATATATTAGGCGCTACACCTCTACAACATTTTCATTTGCTTCTATAATTTATAAATGGATAAAGTCAGTCTCAGATAAAAGTGAAAAGAAATATATGTAGTACAAAGAAACAGATTTGAAAATAATTAAATTAGAAAATGTAAATTTCATATATTATTAAATATAAGACCTAGCCTAAGATTATTCATTATCTAACGGGTTTTTCAATAGGGACATAACAATTTTGTTTTATACTACGAACTCATCCTTAAATGTTTTTCATGGTGCGTCAATGTCGAAACGTCAGTCAAGGTTAATATTTTTATAATGGTAAAGTTTACAACCAAGTAACATTCGGAAATTTATTAAAAATTATTAAGAGCTCGTAATAATTGCCCACTAAACAGAATAGGACTGCTATAGTGTGTAAATTGTAAAATATTTACTATTAACCAGTAGACAATGCACCCGTCGCAGTACCAATATTTTAATTATTCTGTGTTTTATATAAATACAAAATAGTTATGTCCTTATTGAAAAACTCTTTACAAGAATTTTTGTTAAATATTTCGTCCACTGTTAATAATACATCTAATCATTCCATAGCTATTCGAATTGTGAGCGAACGAAGCTTCTTATTATCTGAGTAATATTTAAGAGCATATTTTTTCTTAATTAGCATTTTATAATATTATCATGTAGAGTTATATGAAAATTGATTTGAAAAATACCCTAAATTTATACAAATTTAAATTAACGTTTTGATCATCTTAGAAATTATTTTATGTGAATTAGTCCTATTACTAAACAGTAGTCAAATACAAAAATAAAATGCTATCTTTTAAAGACAATTTCATTTTTTTTATAAATTGCTGAAAAATACCTTATGCGACTTGATAATTTATGTAAATTATTCTTAAAACTTGTCTGTTAATTACTTATATTTAACGTTATATGTATAACACGAACATTGTACTAACTGTTACGTATTAATTTGAAATGATCGTCTTCGAATTTGTATATTAATTTGACGTCGTTTTAAAATGTTGTTACTTTACCTAAACGCATACCCAAAATTTTTCGCCTCTTTTTGGCACTCAGCTTTGTCCATATTGTACTGCTACCTTCAACTAAAAGAAATTCATCACAAAAATCTTCGGTAATTTCTTTAGCACAAAAGAATTGTTGATGATCTTCCTGATACTTTTCGGAACGTGAATCGCCTGAAACAAAACCACTTTCTGGGCGTGACAACGATGGAGGATGCCAAGGTAATTGCTGAAACCAACGAGCCACCTTTGCAGTTGAAGATATCTTTTGATAAAATGTAAGAAATTATAAAAATATATGATTTTTAGTAAAAACAAGTAAGAAAACTAAATTTGGCTTAAGCCAAATTTTAAATACCCTCCACCTCCACAACGGTGGAAAATATATATATATATATATATATATATATATATATATATTGCGCCCTCTAATAGTGTATGTATTACGTATTAGCATGCAAGTCTACTTTTACGTTGAATATGGTTTTTTGTAAATTGTGGCCGTGTATATTATCCGATGGCCCATTTTTTCCATGTCAGTAAATGGGATAACTTATGTATATGCGTACCAAATTTCAAGATCCCAGGTCAACTTATGTGGCAGATACATAGATTTATGTCGATTATGGGCGTGTCTGAAATTCGACCATGCCCATTTTTGGCAACTATACATATGCGTATGAAATTTCAAGTTCATAGTTCAACTTTTGTGGCAGATATAAAGGTTTTTATTAATTGTGGGCGTGTCTGTAACACGCCTATTCTTGTCATATCGATAAAGCTATTATTTATAGATGTACATACCAAATTTCATTTTTTGTGGCAGATAAATAAATTTTTATCAATTGTGGGCGTGGCTCTTGACCGATTTTGTCCATTTTAAATAGCGATCTGCGTGCAAAAACTAAAAGTGCCTGTACAAAATTTCAGCTTAATATCTTAAAATTTACGCCCGTGAGAGTGTCAACAACAGAGAGACATGCGGACATACGGACATACATGTCTAAATCGACTCAGTTTTTGACGATGATAAAGAATATATATACTTTGTAGGGTCTCTGACGCCTCGTTCTGGGTGTTGCAAACGGTAGAACAAACTTAATATACCCTCATCACTGAGGTGGAGGTAAAAGTGTTTTATTATAAATACAGGGGATGTACAACATAATACGAACACCTGGAATAAAGGGTTTCTCAACCTATTAAATTATGCAATACATACGCTTCGCATTATTTACACGAAGGCAGTATTGCCAACATGCAACAAGATATGCTATTCACATAATTTTGTTCATATCCTGCATATAGAAAAAAACCAACTCTAAAATACTTTTTAATAGCTTCTCTCCTTCAATCGTTGAATTTTTATATAATTTTACATATACTTGTAGCAAAGAATTTTTGTAACTCCTAAACGATAAATGCCACACCCACCTATAATTCACACCAACCGAATCAGAATTAAAATCTTTATCGATTTAACCATGTAAAGTTGTGCTTACGCTACAGATTGCATTTTTTGAGATATATTAATAAAATTTGATGGATGATTTTTAGAACTCCTCCACATATAAGGTACATTTAGTATATTTTTACTATTTATAGTTTAAGGTATAAGGTAAGTCTCTATTTAGATTGAGCTTAGTCTCAAAAAAAAAAAAAAAAACGAAAGAAAGAAAAAAGTCCTTTTTTTAAAATTCAATTTGAAGAAATTTATTTTAATTCATTTTAAGAATATCTATATAAGTTTATAATTGTTTAGTTTTATATTAAAACTTTTTACTTACATAAATTATTATGTAAACAATATATAAAATTAAGTTGCGATCGTCTATCAATATTAATTATTTATTTATTTATGCATTAAACTTTAACAAGGCATTAAATCTACACTTAAATAATATTTATGAACCTAAGTATCTTTATAGTAAAATTAAATTGTAAAATTTATAAATAACTCTCCTCGATTAAAATCAAATAAAAATACAGATAATTAAGATAAACTTGAAGTCTCTTACTCATTTAGGAGCTTTGTTTTTTTTTTGCATTCATCAGAGGACTAGAATATTCTTTGGAAAGAGATTTTAAGCTGTAGTTTAGCGTTAAGAAAAAGCTAAATTTATTGTTGTCTTTAAACTTAAAAGTACTATTAAATGGATTTTTATTTTGTGAAACCTTCGGTCTCTTGTTACGTTTCTTTTAAGTGAAACTGTTAAAGTTTAAAGTTTCCGCTGGACACAAGTTTCCTAATTCGACATAATTTTTCTTGATATTGTTGTAAAATTAATATATTTACATTAAAGTTGAATAAATCTACTTTAACATTACGAATAAACAGTTTGAAAAACGCAAAATTCTTCATTTCTATTTTGTTGTATGTCTGGCCCATGTGGTTCGCTGTACTTGACTCATAATTTGACTACGATGTGGTACCTTTTCACTAGTGCTACGCGTTATAAAGCTGGGTGTAGCTGATATACGCTGATTTGTAACATTGCCCGCTTCATCGGTAACCTTTAACATGACGGTATTGTGGTATCGAGGGGATGACGACAACAAATTATTCACCTCATTATTATTAGCATTGTTATGATTATTATTATGATGACTGCTTACATTACTGTTACTTCTAACGATCGAGGTATGCGGTGACTCCACTGTTGAGGATGAGCGACTATTTTCTCTTGAGCCTGTAGGCGTTAAGCTACCATTCGCGTTAACTTGATTTGTTAATTGCGGCGTTAATGGTTTCATAAACAACTGTTCATCGAGTAAATTTAAATTTTTATCTATGCTTAAACGCATTTCATCGGTTATGGGGGAATTACTGTAGGAATTGCGATTTAATGTACCCATAGGTGAAGGTGTCATATTGCCCATTGGGGCTGTAAGATAATTATTGTTGCTATTTGAAAGGGTGCAGGCAGCTGACAAAGGATTGACAAAGAAATAGGAATTGTTGGGTGTTGATGTCCCTTGAATGTTTGGACTATTGCTTAAACCATTAGCTATGGTTACATGGCGGCCGACGTTAGGGGAGGCCGCCAGATTTAGGGTTTGCAAACGATGCAATAATTCCTGATTGATTTGATATAAATCTTTAGAAAATATATCGCTTGTTTGCTGTGGCTGCTGCTGCTGTTGCATGGGAGGTGAACTCAACTGTTGTAAATGGCTGTTAATTGTTTGCAAGTGATTCATTGAAGGATAAGGACTTGTTGACAGTGTGCTGGTACCACTAGTGGTCGTGTTAGTAGTGGATATGTTCAAATGTAACGGCGTCTGTTGTAAGGATGTGGCCGTTATGGAATTGGATGATAGAGCATTAGTGGTCTGTTGGACTTGTGAAGCAGCTGCCATTACCGCGGCCGCTGCCGCTGCAGCTGCAGATGAGGCTGGTGTATGTTGTTGGAAATTGTGCAAATTCTGCGTTTGCTGATTCAAACCACTCAACTGGTGCGTCAATGTCGTTAGCTGCTGATTAATCGTGCCCAAGTTATTGATCTGTTGATTAATGGTGGCCAAATTATTGTTGGCATTGCTCGCTGTAGCTTGTAGCAACATTTGCAATTGCGACTAAACCGGAAAATTAAAAAAAATATTGTTTTTTTTGTAAAACAATGTTTCCTTTTTTTTGGATGGGAGTGTTTTTTTTTTTTTTTTGTTATTAAGAGGAAACACATCAAGCATATATTTTTAAATCAGACAGCAGCAGGCAAACACAAAATTAAACACAAAGAACATTTTACAAAAAATCAAGTCATTAGTAATTTTTTTTAAAGCACTTATTTTCGTTTTTATGCCCTGCACCACTTGTGGCAAAGGGTACATTAAGTTTGTGAAAATGTTTGTAACTTTTAAATGGTAAATGTCATATTGACTCTCAGAATCAAAGTCTGAATCGATTTAACTATGTCCGTCTATCCGTCTGTCTGTTCCTGTAAAATTCTGATTTAACTAGAGGTCGCATTTTTTAAGATAGTTCGATAAAATTTGGTACAAAAGTTTGTATTGAGCCAAAGAAGAACCTTGTTGAAAATGAACCGAATTGAGCCATTTTTAGAGCCCCTTCTCATATAAAGTTCTTTTTAAAAAAAATCTTTATAAGGCGAATAGTCGGCAATTCTTATGATATTTTGACAAAAGTTTGCAAATAATTTTTAATTAGCTTATAATTGGCTATAATAAATTTGGATCGGATCAGACAATTTTTAGAACATCAGTACTTAGTTGGCCACCCCTCGCTTTTACTGATGCAACCAAAGCAATTGTGGTATAATTTTGTGGAACTAAGTAGTGTAGTGTAATTAATGAGTCAGTTTTGACAGACTGTAACATTTTCATTTGTTGTTTTTATTACTATTAACTGAAAATGTGATCGAGACACCAACAACATGCACTTAATCACTAACAAAGTGTATCCATTCACAATTAATATATAAACAAATAATTAAAACGTCATTTATTAAAGATTTTTGTCATAAAAAAAGAAAAAAATTAAACGTTTTCAATTAAAACTTTTCGCGAAATATTGGTTAAGAGTTCAACACTCAGCAACATTTTAATGTTGGTGACTTTTCTTAATAAGTTAAAAATTTGATCTGGAATACTTTTATATAACACTATAACATAATAAAATTGCTTTTAAAAATAGGTCAGAAGTACAAAAATCTTTTCAAATTGTGATAAAGTCATTAACAAATTATAACAGCAAACAAATCAAGCAACAATCATAGAAAATTTCAAATTGGTAACAATTTCATTTACCTGTGGTGCCATGCCAATATTGGCCGTAGTAAGACCTGTAGTTTGCTGCTCGTTATAAGCACCCAAAGAAGCCAAGTGTTCTAGAAGTTCACGATTCTGTTGCAACAACTGTTGTGTTCGAGCCTATTTTTTGTTTTTATATAAAACTTGTAATATTAAGCTATCCAGGAATCAAATTTAAATAACTTACTTGAGCCTCTATGCGTGCATTGGTTTCTGTTAGAAGCTGCTCCCTCACCAACATCAATTGCGATAAAGCTTGGCGCGTTTGCAGGGCCTGTTGTTCCAGTTGATCTTTTAATTTGCTAATCTCACGGGTCGGAGTTGATGCTGAGGTAGGCGATTTATCTTCATCAGTCTACAATGAAGTTAGAAAAATATGTAATAAGAAAAAAGTTTTATAGCATCATGGGGATATTTTTAAACATTTAAAACAAGTAAGTGCGATATGGTTAGATCAAAAAAAAAAATAGTCATAGTAATTTATGTGCGGGGAATCTACTGTATAGTCGCTAAGTTTTTATCAAGTAAATGAAAATATTATGGTCAAGGGCCTTATTAAGGTATTATCTATTAATATGTAAAAAGATATATAACATAAGAGACATTTCTTTACACGGAAATGTTTATCATCTAAACTTCATTGGACAATTGAATTTGGAAGGGTCAATGACTATGTCAAAATACATTTTCTTTCTACCATGTCTAGGTGAAATTTCCCTTCGCAAAGTCGGGAACGAAACACTTGGCATTGAATGAAGTAAAACCTCCATTTTGGGCAATTATGAGCAAAGCAGTTTACCGATTTTATCCATATCCAGCTTTTGACTAGCTCAACCACTCAACATATGAAGCATAAGGCAGACTTATGCACATTTAAACGTTCATTGCTACATCGATAAAGATTTTGATGTTAATAAAGAGTAAAAAATAAAAACAAGGTCAAATTTTATATACCCTTCCTACAAACTGTGGGCGTGGCAGGAATATGATTACGTCCCTTAAATAGTGTATATATTACGTTTAAGCTTGCAAGTCGATTTGAAGGCGGCGTATGGTTTTTTGTAAATTGTGCGCCTGTTTGTTAGCGGATTACGCCCATTTTTAACACATCAATGAATAGGATAATTATAAATATTTATACCAATTGGAAGTTCACAGCTCATTTTTTGTGCCAGATATATAGATTTTTGTCGATTGTGGGCGTGGCTCTTGACCGATTTTGTCCATTTAATCTGCGTGACTAAAATCTATATGTCTATATCTGTCAAAATTTTTGCTCAATATCTCAAAATTTATGACAGTGAGAATACCAACAACAGACGGACACACGGACACACATGTCTAGATCGATTCAGTTTTTGATCCTGATCAAAAATATATATATTTTATAGAGTCACTGACGTCCCTTCTAGGTGTTTTAAATGGAATGACAAACTATCTTATGCGGAGGGTATAATAAAAATAATTAATAAGAACTCTAAAGATTTTTTTTTAAATTCCAAATGAAATGGCAAACATGGAGTATGTGTAAATATTTATTCACCTTTAATACAAAAAGTGATTGTATATTAAAATATGTAAATTAAAATGAAATTATCTTGCATCGCAATATCTATTAAAAAATGTGACCACACACAAACCAAACAGACGATTTATTTGTTTTAAAATTGTGATGAGTTGATTTTTTTTATAAATATAAATAAACTTAAATACATGAATAATAAATAAACCAGCCAATCAACAACCAAAATAAAACAAAAACAAAAAAAACCAATTTGTCATTCTGAAATATTGTAATGTTTTTACAGACTGGAAGGAAAAAAATAAACAACCAATAGATAAGGTAATAATGTCTCACGTTTAACATAATTGTAAATTTATGGCGAACGAGGCGAATTATTTTTAGATATGAAAAACTCATTTGCTTTTCATTTGATAATTGTCCCACTCATGCAAATTATACTCTTTCCACTTACCAATATGCTACCCGATTTATGTAGATTAGTTTGTGGCACTATTTCCAAATGATTGGGTCTTTGTATAGGTAAACTCAGATCTGATGGAGTGACTGGTAAACGATCTGTAATGAAAAGATGTACAAATTTTATATAAATTATTATGGTCATTATTATGATTAAGAAAAGAGAGAGAAAGGAAATTCTTGGTTAGTAAGAAATGTCTTGGTTAGTAAGAAAATAAGTACGATGACACTGAGTGAAATGTGTAATCAATGAATCCAAGACGCTTTGTAAATACAAGTAACCATATTACTGCCTGGCAATGTTCTCCTTTTTGCTGATAACATTTCAATATGTTTGCATATCCTTAAGTAGGTCTGTTACTGACACATTACCTCTTGTAAAATATTTATCTACCGGAAAACCAAAGTAAGCAAAGGTGGATTCATTTGTTGGATTTCAAAGCTTTCAAAACAACAAAGTATACTAAAATTGTTATTCGATTTGTAGCACAGACCGCAATATAATACATAGACAATACAGTATATACATAATGTAGATGTAAATTTTATTCTGTTGTCTCACTAAAATATTGATTAAATATGCTTATAATTACCCAATAACCGAGACTGTCACGCCTACAATTGACAAACTTCTAAACTTAGCAAAGATAATACCATGTAGCTAAAATTTGGCAACGTTTTCTTTGCAACCCTTTTGTGAAAGTTTCTTTACTAATTTCTGTATGTTTGTGGAGAATTTTCATTTTTCTTAAAATCGAGAAACATATTAAAAGAAAGCACAATCATATCCATTTATATATACCATTACTGGTAACTATCAGCTTGTGTCATTGTGCAAGGTATCCGATGCTTAGACAAATAAAGGTTTTTTGCATTTCTCTTGTTTGTTCTCCCTTCCGATCATCTTCAATATTATTTTGCTTTTGTGCAAAGGTGAACTAGAGCTATTTCCTTTAATGTAATACCATAGAGTTTACTCGGATTACAGTATAATATGGGCCAAAAAATAAACAAAAAAAAACTTTATCAACTTTTGTGACACTGACACATGGTACGGCAAATAGGAGGCATTTGTTTTACTGACATTTATTAAAACTATATAAAGTTTGAATATAATTTATTCTTTAGGTTAGTGCTTGCAGATTATATGGAACTTCACGCCAGTTAAACTTTGTCGGTATTAAGAGGTAAATTACATTCTTATCAGCGCGGAATTGTATGTGACACATTTTAATTTGACGCATAACAAATTTCACATTTGTCACAATTTCAAAAGTTTTCAATTATATACATATATGTATAATGATAAAACTTTTTATATTATCTTGAATTTTCAAATAATCAGCGACAAGAACTCATTCATCATTTGTTGAGAGGTGTAATTTGGCTTTTAAATGAAGAAAACGAAGGCAGAAGTTTCAGACAATGAAATGATTTGATTTGAACCGTTCTTATAAAATATAGTAGTCCAATATAATAATTTGTTAAACAATTGCTTAGATGGTGAAAAAATAATAAAAAATTTGTCGATAAATGTTTTAAGATTAAAATAAATTCAAGGTCTTAAGCAACCTTCACATTAGTTTTCTTATTCGCTAAAGTTTCTTATTTTAAATATTTTGGCTCATTGCGTAGTTAACTGAGGGTGACGGTTGAAAGTTCAATGGTAAACTTTCGAATAAAAAATAAGTAAAAAAAATATATGTGGTTGAAGTCAAATCTTGAATACCCATCACCTAAACGCCGAAGTCATCTAATGAGTATATATGTCAATACATCTTAACCACTTTATAAGCAATTTAAGATATATATACTTTCTAGGGCATCGGATGTCTCCTTCTGAGAATTGAAAATATTTTGACAACGTGACCACAACGTGAACCCCCTTGAATAGATACTAACTTTTTGAGTAGGAAACGTTGCAATAATTTTTCTTCTTTCAAGTTTAGAAACAATTTAATGATGCAGTCCGATAAAAGAATCTATTCTGTATAATATAAAATAATTTTTAATTTTTTTATAATTCCGATTATTGTTCTATTTTTGGCGAATTTTTAAATCTTGCGCTATTAAAAAATTATAGTTTTTGTGAACTTTTTATGAACATACAAATACTAGAGAACGTAATCAAATAACGGCCACGCCCATAGTTTGTATATTTAGTAGAGGTGTTAGTTTTTTACTTGTTGAAATTCATATTTCTTTGTACACATCCTTCATATGAAATTTGTATAAATTTGTTATCGAAAGCTATCTTCAAATTCAAATGAAATACCAATTAGGCCGAATCGTATTTTTATTTGTTCTATTGTATTGTATTATAAACTACTACGAGGTGATGTTTGACGTAATTTCTTTGAGATACGAATGATTTCTATGAATATTTTTACACACGAAAACATTTCTATTACAAATCAAAAACTCAATATCATTGTGATAACAATTTGGATAGTACCCAAAATGTACTGTTACCTGAAAGTGTTAATTATCCCAATAGAGAATTAATATAATTAGTTTCTTATTACAGGGTAAAATTATCATTGAATTCTCATATGGTTCATGTATATTATTTAACTTACCCTTTCTATTGTGCTGAACCTCATCACTATTAATTAGATGATCTGATCTGGTTTCCATATCCAATAGTTCGGATGATGAAACATCGGAACGATCCTCGTTGTGATCAATGGAATTTTTGTGTATATTAAATTTGTGACACACTTCAAAAGCCTGACCTACTGTACGCACTATACGCATTGCCTGAGACTATAAATGAGAAAAGAAAGAGATATGGAGAATAGTATTAAGAATCATACTTGATATTCATATAAAATATAATAAAACCCTACAGTGTGATTGCCAAAAGAAAAGGCGTTCCAAGACCTGAACTAAACGCATTCTACTTCAACCTAAAACAGAAAATGCGCCTCAAACTTTTGTTAGGTGTTTGGTCAATTATTATTATTTTTTTACCTGTTCATTTAAGCCTTTAGTATCAGCCGCTGAAGCATATCTTGATTTATTTATTTTATTATTATTATTATTGTTACTATTCACTAAATGATCACAGTTTGATTTGGCTTTTTCCGCTGCCACATTTAATGACGATAGAACTATATCCGAACTTTGGCGTCTACAACTTTTCTCACTATCAATTGGTACACGAAATGACAATTTCTTACGAGGCTTATCAGTTTTAGCGGCCTGTTCACTGAGTATACCACCATTGCTACTGTTACCGACATCGCCACCACCATTGCTGCTTCCCATGCTAGAGTTGCTGCTAGAATTTGCATTATTATTATTATTGCTATATGAACTGCATGCTGTACTAGCATCCTCTGTCAAGGATTTACGCCGTTGATGATGATGACTCGGCGAACAATAACGCTTTGATTGCATCTCTGTACAGCGAGTTGAAGCACTACGTTTATAATCCAATTCTATACTATTGGCATAAAGTTGGCTGCCGCTATAATGCTTGGGGTGAGTATTCTGCCTTTGTAATATATGGCGCCCAAATGAATTATTATCGTTGTTGCTATTATTTGTTGCAGCGATTTGGGTATTCACATGACAATTGTTTAAAATGGTAGTTTTTAGATCCTTCGACACGGGATTGTCATTCGATTTATTCCTATCCTCATTATTGGTTGTGACTTTTTTCAATTTTAAACTTGCCCTTAAAATATTTTCACTTTGTTTCGATTTTTTGTCCATAGTTTTGATTACTTTAGAGTTTGCTTCTAAAGATTTGTTGACCGGCATTTCTTTTTTTATTAAATAAACGGTATTTTCATCATTGAACAGTATATGTTTGGGTGAAGTATTACCGCTTTCAGTGCTACTGCTATTATCATTACTAACAATGGTGGAATTCTTTACACCTGCTTCTGTATAATTGTATAATTTTGCCAATTCCTTTTGCTGTTCATAGAAATGAGCATCTTCTTCATCGCTATAATCAAATTGGTTTACCACTGAAGCGCCTACGGTGTGGTCCTCATCATCAAACTCATCCTCCAAATTATATTCGTAAGCTGCTTTGGCCTTTTTGATGGTTTCAAGAAAAGTATCGTCGAGAAAACGTTGACTTTTCTGCATATTTTCATTCGATTTATCATTATTTCTTAATTCACATTCCACACAATTGATCAGCTCATTAATATCTAAACTTTTATTGCGCGCTACCACTTGACGAACTCTTCTCTGTACATTATCGGATTTCTTTACAGTTTTATCATTTAAAATGTCATGTATTATGCCGCCATTATTACGAAATATATTACGTTGATAATTTAAAGGTATACCATCGTCTTTCTGCTTAGCAGAGGTAGTGGTTGTGTTGATCCTAGAGCCCGCCTTGGTATCCGATTTCGAAGATTTGGTTAAGCGATTGCGTGACCATGATAGAAAATCAAACGCTTTTGTTATCGGACTTCTCGAATCAGATGGCGATTGCGAAAGACTTTTTGTTTTCCACATACTTCTCCTTTTGGGTATCTCTTTTTTATCCATATTCCCAATAGGTAGGGACTCATCTAAAGTATTAAAGGCGGTGGTGCTGGTGCTGGTGGTATTATTAGTATCGCGTTTCATCATGACCCTAGAGTCACACCAAAGAATATAGAGAGTTTTTAGGAAGGAATTGATTTCAATTCATTGATTAGTTGAGCTGGCCACTTTGTGCATTTTTTCACTATTATTTTAATTATTAATATTTTAATATTTTGAAATAATTTCTGATTTGTTTGTAAACACACATATACCAACAACCTTGCTATCGGTTATTCACATTATTCCATCGATACTGACTTGTTAGTTTTTGTATATACTTTTGCAGCATTTGTGATTTGAAAAACACATATTACACACTATCACGCTTGCGACAATCATTTGTCAGCCTCATTATATATTATACGCAGAGACGTTGCGTTTTGGCCCCTGAACTGTTATGGAAAATAATGTGTATAGTTTTCTTGTTGTTGCGTTTTAGTTTTGAACCATAAATTCTTTCTTTGAAATTTATACATTTTGTTTTATATGTTTGTAAATATTAGGAAAAACAATTTTTTATTTTTGTATTATTGGTTGTATTTTCATTTTTATTATTTCGACCTAGTAGCATAATCTAATTTTTTTTATGATGACAAAAAATAAATAAATAGAATAAATTTTTTATATTTCCGGGAAAAAACTTTTCATATGTCAAAATGTCTCTTAATTGCTGTAATAACTAACACAAATAAATTGTTTATACATTCAAAAGAGAAATTCATCTAAATATAATTTATTTGAATATTTATATAACCCTGTCCGGGTGTCCGGCTTTTGTTGAAATGCTTTTGCTTGCCAAAATTTAGATATCAAGTTGAAGTTGGTATAGATATAGTTAAGTAGTTTTCTATTTAAAATGGCCCCTTTTGCCCACGCCCACAATTGACAAAAGTCCCTTCCGATCATAAAAAGAGAATTATAAAGTGGAAATTTAATAAATATATTTTCATATATTTTAATCATTTAAAAATGTTAAAAATGGGCGGAATTTGATGACACGCCATGTCCGTAATATTCAAAAATTCAATTTTCAAAAAGTTCTACACATAGTAAAATTAGATCTTTAAAGTAAAATTAGTCACGTAACTAAGTACCTTCCACGCCCACCTTTAATATATAAAGATAGATGACAGATGATTTTATTGTCTACATATCTAAACTCATTTCGTAGGGTCATGGCTCTATACATATATTATAATGCTATGAAAAGAAAACAAATTTAAATTAATTTAATTTTCATTTATCTGCATAAATAATGTCACAATGTTTCAGTAAATGCATGCATGAACTTAATAATTAATATCATTTATTTAAAGCTCTTCCAACTGAGTGGAGACATATTTTCTAACTTTACAAAATCCTATATTTTTGGTTAATTATAAAACATTTCAATAAAGGTGATCATATTTAAGTGTTATTGTGTATAAATTATGGTTTTCAGTATGGAAATTATATTCAATTCAATTCAATAGGATTTTATTGAATTTTACAAAATCTTCAATCAGGTTTTTTTCTATTTGGTCGGTGGTAAGTAATGAGATTTTCATTGTGCCAAAATTATTTGGATATGTTGGGATAGTAATAAAATTTAATAATATTTCATTATATTTGTTATTGTAAAATCCTTTCAAAGTCGCAAAAGTCTTATGTCGATTCTATTCGGTTCTCTTCTACTATAAGTTCCTTAACAAAATGTTGAAATTGCATGTAGAAAATTTATTATGGTATTATTTGAAAAGTTGTTATACCCTCTATAAAAGAAGGGCGTATATTAAGGTTGTCATTCAATTTGTAACATTTAGAAGGATAAATTCTTAATCAGCAATAACATTTTTTGGATCATTAAGCTAAAATTTTGACAAAAGCAGTTACTTTAAGTGTCCGCATGCAGGTCGATATTAAAATTGGGAAAATCGATAAAAAAGCCACGCCCACAATCGACACTTATTTATCTGCCATAAAAATTAAGCTATGAAGTTGAAATTTAATACACATACTTATAATTAGCCTATCAATAAATGTGTCAGAAAGGGCATGGTCGGACACGACCACAATCAACAAAAATTTATTTATCTAGATTTTGGTGCACATACTTAGATTTACACAATTCATCGAGGTGCAAAAAAGGGCATGCCCGAGTGTATTTAAGAGATTTGTGTAATTTAAATTTAGTTTTCTTTCATTTTGTGTGGCGTCTATGGTAAATGGCGTCACCAAGTCAGGCGCAACGACATAAACAAATATTTTGATTGATTTATTATTATTTATATTAATATTTCTTTTCATTATACTTTTTGTCAACTATGTAGTTGTTTATATTATATGTACTGTGTGTACACCCTCCATGTCCATACATTTTAAGAATTATAGCTTTTAGCATCAATGTTTGTTTAGTTATATGCAAAATCATTATAAATGTTAAGCCGCTACGCAAATCTTTATGATTTACTGATTTTATTATTTTAAGAATGCTTATATACCTACACATATCATATATATTATATATATATATGTATATGTGTCTTTTTGTATATTTTGGACGGCGTTCTATTTTTTGATGCTTATTAGCCTGAAGTGTGCTTTTCGAACTCATTGCTCTATAAATCATTTTCTGTGTTTCCATGTTTTCTTTTTTTTTCCTTTTTTTTTTGGTTTTTTTAGCTTTTGCTTACGCAAAATTGAATTGTCTGATAATTTTTCAATTTTAATTTTTATATATGTGTTTCGTGTTTGGGGGGCTTTTGTGTTGAGAGCTTGTCAAAACCAGATGATTATGTCTTGTGAAAACACCGGGTATTGCTTTACTTTTGACAGATGAATGGTTTGTTTTCTTCTTTTTTCATACATCATAGAGTTTCTTTTTGAATTTGGTAATAAAAGTGGTCTGGCATTTGAAAATAAAAGTGTTTTCAATGTATATCGTAAATAAAAAAATTTGTGTCAAGGTTTCATTTTATTACCTAATTACCTGTTTAAGTTTGGGAGGTATTTTTTTAGGAAATTTCCAAAATTAACTTTGGAAACATTTAAGAAACTAAACTTGATCAAATTAGGACAAACAGTGGGCGTGTCAGATATGTGATTATGTGTACATATTACAGAACACCTTGCAAGTAAAGTTTTGTAAAATGTGAGCGTGTTCATATTCAACCCCGCCTATTTTTGTTTTATCGTTAGATTTGGTAATTATAAATATTTCATAGCTACATTCAAATTTTATGACTATAAGAGTGCCAACAGGCACATGGACGGATGGAAGGACATTTATAGAACACTCAGTTTTTGTTGCCTATCAAGAATATATATAACTTGTAGGTTCTCTGACGCCTTATCCTGAGCAAATTTAGCAAGCTTGGCCTACCCCTTCTTTTAATTGGAAGGGATACATATCACTTTGTGAAAATAGAAGACATATTGACACATATACTTTCTGGGGAAGTTTTTGTTCTTTAATAGTAGATACAGGGGATGAACAAAATAATATGAATATCAATATAGTACATGTTTAATTAACTGACAGAGACTGACGAACATTAAAAAGAATTATGGCCGGACAAGCACAACAAGGCGACACAAGTGACAGCAGCATTTTACACTTACTTGAGTAATGACAATACATTCATCAACGGGCTGCGAAACCCTTTATGTCAGATGTTCATATAATTGTGTCTATTGCCTATACCTCTTGGGGACATTTCGGTACATCGATGGTGGCTATTCAAGATTTGACCTAAGCTAAATATAGATATATTAATAAGATATGCTTAGATCAAGTCAGATGTAGATTTCATGCTGTGTAAGAATGTCTGAAATGTTCTATTGGTTTAATGCCCTTAGAAGAACAAACTTACAAAATTACAAATTTATTTATCCCTAAATTTATACAATCACCTTATTATTATTAGTTTGTTTTGACAATTTGTAGGAGACATTTTATATTAAATATAATCTCAGATGATTTAGTTTGAAATCGTCTGTCCAGCTATTGCACTCTCATTTTTTGGGCTAATTTTTAACTGTTAGTAGTTTAATGATTAGATTTGTCATGGAGAGGACAGAGTTTATTAAGTCTTAGGCCTCTGGTCTATCCATGCAGCCAATAGTGGCACGACATTCTGTAGTTGTTTATACTAATATTCAACTACAAATATTTTTACCTTTGAAGGCTAATATATAATTATGAATAGTTTCAAATGAATCAACAACAATTTTTAAACAAAATTTTCTTCAATTTATGAATCAAGCTACAAGTATGATCAGAAATATGCAAAAATTTTCAACGTTTCTCGACATGTGTATGCTCATATATGGAAAATATTTTGTTAAAATATATTTTATTTAAATGCAAATGAACAATAATTTCTGGTTATATTCATAATTAAGTAAATAGTGAACTTTTAAGCATTTTAAGCATTTATTGCACAATTTCACACACCACACACTTGTTGGAAATTATTATTATTTCTTTTGATTTGTTTTAGAATTTCATGAAAATATTTCAAACGTGTAAAGTGTTGTGTATGCACTCGTAAAATTATTGAAAATGGAAATTATTAAAAAGAACAATTGTTGTTAATTTATATAGTACCTGAGAGAAGTTTTCTTTTCTGATACTCAAGGTAGTGGATATAAGGTGAATATATTTAGATATAGAACGTTAGGTTAGGTTAGGTTGATCGGGTGTGCACCAAAAGGCGTTTTACTTGGACCAATGTGTAGGCCCTTTGTGTTACCCGTACCATAATGCTCAGAAAAGTCATTCAGAGGTTATAAATCGTTTGAAAATCTTCGCATCTGTTAGTGACTCTAGACCCTTCGAGAATTTGACTCCAAGTGCTTTGTGTCGTTTTCCCTGTAGGGGCGGGAATTCACACAACAGATGCTCCACAGTTTCAGCTTCTTCCTCGTCCGTGTAGTTTCCATAGAAGTTATTGTACCGAGCATCGCACCTTTTTGCCATGTGCCCCATGAGTCAGAATCCTGTTAAGATTCCTAGGACCGCAGAGAATGATTCCCTGTTAAGATTTTATAGGTCCTTGATTCGTTTGCGATTTAGCCGAGGTCAGAGAGCACGAGATATGCAACAATTCGACCTGCTGTTTGTCCATCTCACCGCCTTCCTGTCCTGTCGGTCGTTAAATTCCGAGGGGGGCACTCGCACCACCACTCCCTCTCTTGTAACCTGCCTTCTCACCCAGATTCTTACATATTCGTCAGCCATATCATTGCTGCGTACACCTGAGGGTCCAGGCACCCAGCAAATCGCAACGTTACGTTGTCGAATCGCGGCAAGTGATCGCAGACACCGCGCTATATATTTAGATTTGATTTTTATAGAGTCGAGGGCCATGATTGCCGATAAACTGCCTACACAGACGATGACCTTTGAGGTGTGTAACCCCCTTGAGGCAATCATCTGTGCAGCCAAGTCAATTGCGGTAAACTCTGCTTGATAGACACTGTAGATGTTCGCAAGTGCTTCCGAATAAACTCCCGATCCTGTACTCAAGGCCATATTGGAGCCGTCCGCGAGGACCATTTTGTCATAGGCGCCCATAGTGCCAGACTTCCAGTCCTCGCTGGATGGCATTAAGACGCATAGAATGGTAACAGAAGCTAATTTAAAAAATCGAATTTCAATAAAATTTAATCAAATCAAGGAGAAAATTAATTAGTTGTGTCCATGCTTTATATGCACGTGGATTTTCATATGTTGTTACCTCTAATTATAGCCGATGAAGGAAATGAATTTTGTATACAAGAAAAAAAAAAAAACAACGCGATACACTTCAATGAGAAATGTACAAAACATTTACACATGAATAGAACAGTTTTAAAGGTCATATTGGACATAATTATCTGATTATTTGCAAATCAATTTTTCATTTATTTACAATACAATAATTAACAATTATTATTATTCTTCAGATTTCTATTCCGATCTATGCTGAAATGACTGCAAAATATTAAAATTTTCTTTGATAAATTTTGCATGTTTATGTTTTTAGTATATTTACTAAAATACCGTTATTTTTCTTACGAGTTTATTTTCCGCATTTCGACAAACTTTTTATTTTTCTTTTCGCAATACTTTTAATGATTGCGGTCCAGACGAGCTGAAGACAGATTCTTTTATATTACAGCATAATTATAAGAGTATGCGTCATTTATTTTATATTACAACGCATATAATTGTATAGTAATTATATCTGGTTCTGGCCAGCTAAAGAAATTATATTAAATTATTAATAACACTCCAATTTGCTTTAAAACTAAAGGCGACAAAAAGTTTTCTTGAAATGTTTGTCTTTGAAAAGTTTTGTAATATTATTTATTAAGGCGTCCGACTTACAAAATTTTCATGTCAGTAATGTAGACATAGCATAGCATAGTAATGCATGTGTTCAATAGTAAATTACTTCAATGATCATTTCTACCATAAAATGGTTTGAAGGAAACCAACACTACTAACTAACTTGATAATTAACTAATTTAACCTCTAAATGATCAGCAACCAATATACTAAAAAATTCTAAATCTTAAATTCTTCAATTTTAATTTTAATATATAAATATTATAATTATGCTTTATAAACATAATTAAGTTTAAAACTTAGTACTGGAGGTCATCATAATTAATTTCGCAGTGGAATCGGAATTAATTTGGAAGTTAAGCTTATTTGAGAATGGTCTGAACCAACAGATTTCGAATAACTACAATCAGTTGGTCATCTGTATACATTGCGAAGAAGACTTGCACCTAATTCGGTATAGAATTGCGAATGAACTGGACTAATTTTAAAGTGGATTCTAAATAATTAGGACTAGGTCGAATTCGATTTGAATCAATCAAAGTTAAATTAGGAACTTTCGATTAGATTTGCATCTAAAGTATTTTAGTCGACATTTATATAAAGTTTTGAATATATTCCAAGTGTATATAGAATTAAGTTGCCAGTCTTGCAGGTAAATAGCTTATTATCTCCATATTTAGTATATGGCATTCTACTATATAGAGGAATATTGTTAAATATAATTGAGGAGACATGTAGACTCGCAGCTGAAAACAGCTTGTTTATATTATTAGGCATGACGCTAACAAGGCGTATTGAATATGCAAAAAAAAAAAAATAAAAAAAAATTAAAACATGAGATGACAACGTTCATACATGTTCTTGCGGTTTTATTTTATTTTTTCTTCTCCTATAATTTCTTTATTTACTTTAGCAGGCAAAAGATATTAATGGCGTTGTTGGTGCGGTAATGCTGGTCTCTGGTTAATTTACCAGCAACCGTGTCTTTTTATTAGCTTAGTGATCTGTTTTTATGTTATTATATATTATATAAAGACAACGTACAGTTTTGTTGGGAGTAATTTTATTTAATTTTTTTTCACGATATTAAAATAAAAAAAAATTTAACTTAAGAAGACATTTTGATATATTTTGATGTATAAGTAAAAAAAATTTTCAAGAAAAATTTTAATATACTTTTCTATTATTTTTAATTTTTTTCACCTTTATTTAATTCTGATCCGACTTTAAATGTTTTAAATTAAACATTAATTAAAAAATTATGTACAAAAAAATTACATCAATAAAATTTATTAATAAAATTAATTTGTTTTTTAATTTTATTTAAAAAACATCATTTAAATAGTTTTTTAAGTTTTTGTTTAAGTTTTTTGTTTTTAATTTATAAAATTATTTTTTGTAAATAATTAATTTTTTGAACATCTTTACTCCGATTAGTAACAATTCTTGTTGCTTTACTCTTAACCAATATATTTTTCACAATTTATATTTTTAGAACAAAAAAAAATTTTATTTCATTCAAAGAAATTTATATTTTATTTACATCTTATCTTTATTAATTCACTTCAATACTTTTTTTTTGTTGTGTATGTGTTTTAAAACATTTTTAAACTTTTTATCCGTTTATTTTATTTTATTTTTCAAACTTATACGCCGTGTAGTACATTACGCACTGATCGTTAAGCAACAAAAATTTTTCAGTTTTGAATACTGCCGCAGTTAACGCTCTCTTCAGGTGAGAAAGCTTTCATGGTATTGAGAGAAATACAGAGAATGATGCGTTAGTATAAGAGTTTCTGCATTAAATCGTAAACGGTTCGTATTTTTTTTTAATATATTGTTTTTTTTTTTTTTTGGTTTTTGTCTTAATTATAATCCAATATTTTTGTATTATTTGTTTATTTTAGTCTTACTTTGTATGTTTGATTAATTTTTTAATAATTTATTGTTTAGTGCAAGGCATTGACTTTTATTGTGTTCATGCTATAAACTATCTGGACTATGTCAGTTATCAGGTTAGAACTACTACTTACGTAGAAGGGAAAAAAGAACTGATATTAATATGAAAAAAGTTGTGCTATAATAAGCATAAATGGACATATACAATATAATTGACTCTTTACAGCCTATACGTGTGAAAAGTTATATTAAGTTTGTTTAGATGTTTGCAACTTTAAAATGATTTAATTTAGATCCATTTTCGTATCACATTAAGATTAATTCTAATAATATTATTAGAATGTTTTAAATGAATTAACCATGTCTGTCTGTTTATTTGTCTGTCGGTCCTCCTGAACATACATGATATACTTCCAGAGCATTTGTTGGGCACACGCTAACTATTTGTTATTGTAATAGAGTATTCGAAAGCACATGTGTGTATGTTGCTATCCAAAACAAATTAATCATTATTGAAAAAGATTTTTTGAAGAAATTCATGATTGTCACCACCTCCGAATTGCGGCAGTAATTTTTAATAATTTCCAAACATTGCTCGTTTATAAACTTCACGAGTATAAATTTGTTAACCTTATGTGAGATTTTAACGTTGACAGATCATGAAAATCTTTCAAGGGTGTGTTTGTATGCATATATAAAATTGTTAGGTCTGTATTGAAAAACTCGCTGTATATGTAAAACCACTCCCCTTTTATTAAACTATTTTATAGAGTTTAAAAAAGCTTTATTATTTGCTTAAAAAAATTTGCTTTTATAGGCTTTTAAATGATTTATAGCAAATTTAAAACAATCCACCAATAAATCATTTATAAGCAGCATATAGTTTTTAATGGGAAGAATGATAAAGAGAGGATAGTGAAAAATACCCTTATGTCAATAAGATTGATGTTTGCTATGCAGAGGCTACAAATAATAACAAGTAAAGGAACTAAATTTGCCTCAGATCAAACTTAAATGCCCTCCACATCTGCAATGGTGGGTGTGGCAGGTACAGGATTATGCCCTCTAATAGCGCATGTACTACGTACCAGTTTGCAAGTCGAGTTTTACGTTGAATAAGGTTTTTTGTAAATTGTGGGCGTTTCTTTTATACGACCACGCCCATTTTCAGTAAATCGATGGATAAGATAAATATACATATGCACAAAAAATTCACGTTATTCACGTTAATAGCTCAATTTTTGTAGCAGATAAATAGATTTTTCAAAAAATTCAACTTTATAGCTGAATTTTTGTGACTGATAGGAACATTTTGATCAATTGTGGGCGTGGCTGTTTACATATTTTTCTTATTTTAAGTATAAATCTAGCAATTTTTACTTCTTTGCGAGTCATCCGGATACCCGGACGGACATGTCTAGATCGATACAAATTACAAATGCTACACAAGAATATATTCTTAAAGCCTTCTGCAAACGTAATGATGTACTTAATATACCTTCAATCACTAACGAGGAGAGTAAAAAATAACAAAAGCGTGCAGGTGTCAAACGAAGCAAAGCAGTGCTTAAGTCAATTAATTATTGGACGCTAAACTATAAATCACAGCATGTGTTGCAAACGGCTTACTTTATTTTATTTTATCACAAAATTTTGTATATATGGTAAATATGCTTGACATCCGTATTCCGGAGAAATGACTGCGGTAAAAAATTGTGCATAATTTATATTTGCTTCAACAAGCAAATATTTATAAGTATAAGCAAATAAGTGTATAAAGTAAACGGCATGCCGCCTTCATTTGCGTTGTAATAAAGTTTTGTGTGTATATGGCTTTATAGCAACAACCATTACACTGGAAGGATGCCAATATAATTAGGTAGTAAAATGGATTTTTAATTTTTGCCCCCTTTTCTCTTCTTCATATGCAATATAATCATGTCATCACGTTAAATGTCACAATGATGAAATTTAATAAAAATGTGTAGCAGGGATGGGTATGAAGATTATTTACTTACCTTTTTGTGACTTTTAAAAACGGAACATTTAAATGTGTCGGTGCTGGCATCTCGTGCAATATAACTAAATATCTTGAGATCACTGCTATCATGGGACACATAAAATATACGATAAATGGGATGATTCAACAATTCAATTTCCTCGGCATCGCTGGACCAATTCTTTTTCTAAGACCACACATATAAAATTAGAAGAAGAACAAATAATAAAAGTTGAATTTGACTTAAGCCAATTCTTAAGTACCCTTTACATCTCACATATAGCAGGTACATAAATACGCCCATTAAAAGTGTATGTATTAGGTATCAGCTTGCAAGTCGAGCTTTGTCAAAACAGTTTCTTGTAAATTGTGGGCTTTTCTGAAATCTGAATTCTGTGTATATTTGTCAAAATTTTAGCTCAATATTTCGAAATATTGGACCGTACGGATACTTCGACATACATGTCTCGGTTGACTTGGTTTTAATACTGATCAGGATTGTATACAGTATGTAGAATCTCAGACATCTGCTTCTGGATGTCGTGAATGCAATGACATACTTAGCGTACCCCTTATTTTATGTGGAGGGTATAAAAATATTATTATTTGCAACACTTAGAAGGGGGCGTTTGAGATTACACAAAGTATATATATTTTTGATTACAATTAAAAATTGAGTCGATCTAGACATGTATGTATGTCCGTGCGTCCGTCTATTGTTGGCATACTTACTGGCGTAAATTTTAAAATATTCATGTAAAATTTTGTGCAGACACTTTTAATATCATAAATTTCCATTTAAATTGAGTAAAATCAGTTAAGAGCCACGCCCTCAATCGACTCAAATCTATTTATCTGCTACAAAAATTGAACTATAGAGTTGAAATTTAATACACATATTTATAATTATCTTATTTATTGATGTACAAAAAATGGGCGTGGTTGGATAACAGACACACCCACTATTTACAAAAAACAGTACTCAGCTTAAAAACTCGACTTTCAAGCTGACATATAATACATAGACTATTAGAGGACGTAATCATGTACTCGCTACACCCACTACTTATATGTAGGCAGGTAGGATATTCAAGAATCGATCTAAGTCAAATTTTTTGTTCTTAGTTGTTTTGCTTACTTTTCTTCGACGTTTCTTTAACACCACCCGTACACCATTTACCGACACGTGTATGGTAACTTTACGTTTCTTCAGATTCTGCACTTTACACTCATACTGCAATTCAAAGAATAAGAAAAATAATAAACTCTTTAATAATTATTTTTTAAAGTTTTAGAAAATTTTTACTCATATACTAGCGTGGCCAGTTACAGTTTCGCCCGCGAAGAGCAAGTTTCTATAAATTATTTGAAACTTTTTTTGGTTGTTTTTTCAACTTTAATAAAACTATTGGGTCGTACATTTACCACACCTACTTTTTTAGTATATATTCTTTACATATATTCTTTACAAATGCATTAGAGTAAATAATTGCATCTTGGTGCCTGAAAAAAATGGTTTTTAATGTTAGTTAAATATCATATCACAACGATATTAGGCCCTTTAGTCCTGCTATATGGCAATCATTTTACAAAATTTCGTACAAGGTCTTAATTGAGTCTTAAAATGAATGAAGAATTCATTAAGAATTTCTCAAAAACTACACAGTTTTTCAGCTTTTGTTAGCTGTGGGCGTTTCCTTTCATCGATTTTACTTAATTTCAACCTGCGTTCAAGACTTGACAATATTTCTGCCAAGTTTGAAATTTATCTTTCAAGTTTTGTTTTTTGTTTACCACATTATGACAGGTACACGGCGAGACGGACTTGTAGATTTCGAATTTCATACATTACACTTTGTAGGGTCTTTGCAGCCTTCTTCAAACATTTAAACATTTCTCTTGTTTTTATTATCAAGTATAGGAAAGTGACTATAGCTTTAACCGACAATGTGGTGGGTATAATTAGGCAAGTCATATTCACTTGTTACATATAAATATTTCAAATTTTCTTTCCACTATTATGAAAATATTTTTGTAAACAGCTGTATGCAATCCGCTAAGGCGATAATTACTTCATGTCTGATATGATGTATTTAAATCGAAAAGTTCAACGAATTTATTAATTATAGTTTCCACATATGATGGGAGCGTACATTATGTTTGTCATTTCACTTGCAACATTTAAAAGAAGGCGTTAGAGGTCCTATGAAGTATATACATTTTTGATCAGCATCAAAAACTAGATGCGCAGGGTATTTAAGAGTTGGCCTAAGCCAAATTTACTTTTTTACTTGTTTTTTTATACTTGTTAAGATGATGATTTGATAAGTAATGCTACAAACTCAAATGTCTCATAAAAACATTTGGAAAATGAAACGTCTTTAGCTGACAAGAATATTGAATGAGTTTATTATAAAATTTATTGTTGTTGTACAGTCAGTAAACAGAAAACAGAGACGCAAAAAGAGGACAACAACTAAAAAAAAACACTTAAAATAAAAAAATCTTGCACTGCATAGCGTATCCTTGTAATAATGTTTCACATCATTATCATAGTATCGAGAGAAAGCAGTAGAAGACACTTCTTAGTGAAAAAACATCTTTTAAAAACCATCTTTTATATGTTAACATAAAAATTATTTTATATTTTTCTTGTATTTTTTTTATTTTACTAGCAATAAGCAACAAGATTTCATGTCTCCCTTCTTTTATTACTTCCTTCGTTAAAGCAAAAAGCTTTTTATGGCTGTATAGGTGTTTTGAGATTTTTACTGCAAAATGTATAGATTAGCATTACTAAGGAATGAAAGAAGATGGTGGGGACTTAAAGTTGAATAACTTTAGTGTGATTATTAAGTCAACTAAACCTTATTCAATACATTTTAAGTGGATGAAAGAGAACAGTTGAGAAAGACTTGCTGATGTAATAAAACTTACATGTCCTTCTCGGGTAAACCATTTTTAAATAAAGGGTACATTTATATAGAAGAAGAAGAAGCACAAGAAGCAAGTATATTCTTCCACTTTCTATACCTGCTTTTCCAATACTTGTAAATGAAACTTACTTTAGCTTACTCTTAAAATAGAGATTATATTGGAAGTGTTTAAGGAGGAGAAACACAGGGATGCCACCCGATCTAATCTTTGACTATATATTACTATTTATTCCGTTATATTAAACTTGAAAATGTTAGCAAAATTTATGACGTTTGTTATATGTACATAGTATGGGCTTAATTCTTCTTCTTTTTATACCCTACACCACTTGTGGCAAAGGTTATATTAAGTTTGTGCAGGTGTTTATGGCACACCCACCTTCAATTACACCGATCGATTCAGAATCAACATCTGAATCGATTTATCCAGGTCCGTCTGTCCATGTAAATTTATTTTTAAGCTACGGGTAACATTTGTTCAAATTTGATATAAAAATATGTCTTAATTTTATTTCAATTAGTTCAAATTAAACCCCTTTTAAAACCTCTCCTCATATAACGACCGATTATAATAGAAGGGTTTTATGAAGAATATTCGCAAGTTTTAATATTTTTTAACAAGATTTGTTCAAGAATGGTTTAATTAGCTTAGTAATTGACTAAGCCAAATGTGGACCCCATCGAACCATTTTTAGAACCCCTTCCCATATAACGTTTTTATTTAAAATAATTATTTATATGGCAAAAAATTGCAAGTCTTAATATTTTTTGACCAAATTTAGTGGAGAATAGTTAATTAGCTTAATAATTGGCTTGAAACAAATTTGAACTCCATCGGACCATTTTCAGAACCTTTTTCCCCATAATAATATTTCATAAGGTCACCCCTTGCGTTTACTGAGGCAACTAACTCTATTGTACCATAATTTAACTAAGGAACTAAACGGTTTAGGGTAATAAATGGTAGACCTTGACCGATCATACCATTTTCAATTGTTTTTATTAGCAAATATAAGAAACATTTTACACTTACCCGTATCCTTCGCATGGCTTGTACAATTTCGGCACGTGTATTGGGACGTGGCACCTCTTCCCAGCCCACAAACTATAATGCAACAACAATGAAAAAAATTTTGCATTAAATTAAAGGAAATTTCTTTTTAAGAGAGATCTTCTTCTATTATAGGGATTATATGAAATCCTCTCCATTCCAAACGAAAACAATTATTTTCTTAATTACTCAATTGCTACTTGAGAGTATTAACTAGAATAAGAATAAATTCAGGTAAATGAGCAGCCATTTAGTTTAACAAAAAGACAGTATAAGAACAATAGTTTTGTTTGGTAATAAATGAGAAATAAAAAACGAAAGGAAATGAAAGACGAAAAGGCAATTGAGTAACTGCAAAGAACACTCTCAGAAAATCTAATTAAAATTTCATTTCGTATTAGTATCTTCCATAATTTAGCTTAAGAGGAGTGTAGGGGTGTAAAGAGGGACAAGAACAGTTATTTAGTTTGCTTAATCTTGCCAAAATTGTCAGCCAAGCATAACTTTGCTGAAAATATTTCGAATATGTTACTTTAACACCCATGACAGACTAATGTTACGTTAAATGAAACACTAGTAAGTAAGTAAATAAATGTAAACAAATAAAAAGCGTTTGTATTAGGGGTATTCCAAATCTAGGGTATCCTTTAAAATATACCCATCTCATTTGTAATATATCTTGCGAATGGCTGGTCCAATTTCTATTATTCATGTACCGTTAGAATGTAGAAATAGAGAACTTATTTCGCTTTTCTTTGAATTGAAATTTATTTGACTAGAATCGAAATAGCCTAGCCTGAGAAAACCTTGAACTTTGTAAAGTTGTGAATCAGTTCATAGACCGATTTGGTCCATTTCTTCTCTTCAATACGACACTTTAAATGTTCATTATTAATATGTGTAGGAAATTTCAGATCGATATCTGAAATTTGCTATTGTAAGAGTTCTAGAAGTTCCAGGTATAAGGTTGAGGACGTCGTTGCAAGTGTATCTTTGGTTCGATTTAGCCCATTCTTAATAGCAAACCGTGGGCACATTCGAAAATTGTGTATTTCAGAACGATTTCTGAAATTTTTCTACCATGAGAGTTACAAATAAACGATTCCGCTGCCTAATAGTGTATGTACTACGTACTAGCTTGCAAGATGAAATTTTATGTTGAATACGGTTTTTTTTTTGTAAACTTTGCGCGTATCTCCACGCCCATTTTTGGCACATCGTTAAATGGGATAATTATAAATATGAGCAGTAAATTCCATTTCATATCACAATTTTTGTGGCAGATTTAAGGATTTGTGTCCATTATTAAACGACCACGCCCATCTTTAGCACATCGACGAATAGTATAATTATTAATATTTATACTAAATTTCAACTTCATTGCTAGATTTTTATGGCAGATAAATACATTTTTATCTATTGTGGGCGTGGCCCTTGACCAATTTAACCCCATATACATAACAATCTGCCTGCAGAAACTAGTGAAAAGTATTTGTATACAATTATGGTTCAATATCTTCAAATTTACGAAGCTAGGAGTGCCAACAATAGACGGACATACGGACATATAAATCTAGATCGACTTGGTCTTTGATTATGATCAAAAATATATATACTCTGTAGAGTCTCTGACATCTCCTCCTTGTTATTCGAAATGGTACGACAAACGTAGTATATCTTAGTGTCTTTTTTTGGTGAGGGTTTCTACAAAACAAATAATTTATAAAATATTCTGTCATCACCACACGCAATTGAAATCGAAAAGTACCTGTGTACACTCGTACACCTTTATATCAAATTATAATATTCGTATTATATTTCATATAAACTGTATCGGTCCCTATGACGTATGAGTGATAATTTATGAGTTAATACGCTTGTGTACACATAGAGCTGGTATTGTTTACACTCGTTCACAATTCGTTCGCACATTATATTCACATAAACGGAAATGTATTGTATTGTGTACGGCCAAACACAATCACCAACACATGCAATGCTATAATTGTTTATTAGAAATTAAATGAAAAAAATAAGCTAATTATTGAGCCACTTGATCGAATGCACACAAATACATCCACATACAATCCAAAATAAATTATACACGAGTATAAATTGTTTACGAGGAGAAGGAATGACCAAAAAAAAAGCAAACAAATTGAAAATCAATTAAAAACAATTGTGTGCCGCCAATGATCTATTAAAGCGGGCAAAACGGAAAATTGGAAAATTGGAAAAATCATGGAAAAAAGGCAAACAAGGAAAGTAAAATAAAAAGCAACAAAACTATACATCACAGTATGGTGTGTTGTCGCTGTCGCTGTGTCGGGAATTTATTCCATCCACGTTTATTCCATCTATTTTCTATTTCTGCCTCTGGTGCAAAACTATAATTTTGGTGGTGTTCTATATATATATGGGGAGGAGGTGAAAGTGAAAATGTAATTATTTTGGTAGAGTGTCTGGATTAGTATCCATTAGTGTTCGATTCATTCATTCATGTACATCTTAAAAACTATTTATTTACCACTGAGCAACTTTCAGTTTCAAACGAATAAAAAAAAATTAATTTGGCTTGAAGCCAATCCCAAACACTTTCTACAAAATTATATAAATATCTATAGGCGTGGCAGGCACCTGATTATTCTCTCTCTCAGCATCGGACAATTTTTAACGAAAAAAAATCTTTTTCCTCTTTTTTTTTTTTTAGAAATCATTCCGTTTGTTTCTATGACAACTTCGAATTCTTATATCTTGAAAACGGAAACTCCAATCGATCTGAGGTTAACATTTTTATTATGGTAAATGTCTCAAACCATTTACGCTTGGTATGATTGTACCATATTTTTTCATCGAAGAAAATGATTGCCATGTTAAGGTCAATAAAGTTCGCTATCATGCAGCGTTAAATGTAACATGTGTACTATATCTGGATTAAATTTCAGCTCAATATCTTTAATAATTCTTTATTTTATTTAAATACAAAATTGTTATGTCCTTATTGAAAAACCTTATTACACATTTTCTTAAATTGTTAATTTTTTAATTTGGTTGTTGGTGTTGTTGCTATTTTTATTACACATATTTTTTATTGGTTGCAGTTGTGTATGTTTTTATATAACTTTTTAATATACATTTGTTTTTTGTGGTAAATGTCACACTTATTTTAATTTTGGTGTAAATCTATATATAAAAAACATAAAAAGAAAAATGCATAAACTTATAGGCAGTGAAACAAAAGCAGTTCAAACAACAACAATAACAAATCATGAAACATAAGTCAAGTCATAGAGGAGACAAAAAATCATTTAGTTTAAGTTAAAAATAAATCGAGACAAACATACAACGTATGCTGTGGTACCGCACACCATGCCATATGTGTTTATGGCTGATAGATGAACGCATATACAACAACAATAATAATAATGTACATAGCAAAACTACGCACATATTGTGCACTACTTCACTCGCCATTAAGTCGATGACGTCAATGAAATGTATTTTTAATCACGCGTTCTTAAGAAACGTACGCGGACAGACCGACATACACATGCATACGCGTATATATCAGTTGTATGTTTGTTGCATTACATCAAGAGGAAGCTGTCTATGTATGGGTGTTCATTTGCTTTGATATTGCAATAGTTTTCTTGGCGGTTTTCACTTTTATTTTCATTTCATAAGCAGACAGATCGCAGCAGTAAGGCATCTATCCGTGCATGTATACAATACCATGTATATATGTATGTATGGGTTTAAGTGTAAGCATACAAACGATATAGTTTCTAATACTCATTTCATGGTGGTATATTAACAAAACAACAACGTTTGCAACATTTAGAATAATTTTCTAATATTGTCCATCGGTCCGCATATACGAGTGGAAGTCTCACAACTGTACAAATTATTACAAGATATTGAGTGTTAATGTAAAACTTTTCAAATCATTGACAGAAAAAAGAGCAAAGTTGTTTTGTGGACACGCCCATCATGACATTTCATAAAAATAATACAATAAAAAAAGTGGTCATATTCGCTTTAGGGCCAACTATTGCATATTCTTCACTTTTATACTTAACATGTGGGCGTGGCAAGTATACAAAATCAAACTATTAAACTGTATATAACATTTTATCTTAAAGATCGTATTCTGCAGCAAAGTTTTTTGTTTTTTTTTTTATAAAATGTTCGCATGCTGTTGTAAACAAATTAGTGAAAAGTCTCTGGGAAACATTTCAGCTGTATATGTTAAAATTTACAACCACAACACAACAGCAACGGACGGACGCACGTCTGTACGTGACGTCTCCTTCTGGTTGTTGCAAATGGAATGGCAAACTTGGTATTCCTGCCGTCCTTTGCGTAGGGTATAAAAATTGTTTGTTTGATTTCTAAAGTGTATGACAAACCACTTCATTACGGACTTGTCTTAATATTCGAATTATGTTTAGCAGCATTCGCATGTCCTCCATGTTCATCACAATAATGAGATCATATGAATCAATGGATCATAACCATTATGTCATAATTATATCAGGTAGTATAATGCCGTGTAGCATTTAACGATATAATCATAGAACCGCCAAACAATGAAAAGTCAGCCATAAAGAAAATGTATACGTTTCGTCTTTTGTTGTTGTTGTTGTTTTTGTTGTTGCCTTACTACCAGCAATTTGTCGTTGTATGTTTGTGTGTGTTTGTAATGTTTTGTATTCTGTGTGATTTGTGATTTGGGTATTTTTCCACTCTTTCCATTACATTAACGTCATGGTTGTCTGTTGTGACACTTTCATCTCACTGGCTGTGGTTTTTGCTACTGTTGCTATTGCTGCGGCTGATGCTGTTCATTTGCATGTTTGTTTATTTATGTTATAACTGTTTATTGGTCGTAGTTTGTCATTCACATTTGTCGCTTTTATATATATATATAAACGATAATATTTGCCTGTATTGGTGCGTATTGTCCGCGTGTATTGTCTTGTGTAATAAATTCTTTTATGTAGGTCCATATCTACGCAATTATTATCCTTGAGTAGCGATGCTATTTCAGTATATATTTTTTTTTATAATATTATTTTATTGTGGCAAACATTTCTGTCGTTCTATCCCTCTCGTATGCATATAAATTATTTTTAGTAACAAAATGCATTTTAAGACTTTCACTTTCTATGCTTTTGAAAAGGTGGCTAAACTTTAACAAAAAAAAAAAGTAAGAAAATGAAATTTGGCCTAAAACAAATCCTAAATACTTTACACATCTACATACAAATAGTGGGTGTGGGAGCTACATGATTGCGCCCTCTAATAATGTATGCATTACTTATTATCTTAAAAGTCAAGTTCAGCGATGTTTTTTTTAGAACTTATGGTCGTTAATATTATCTAACCACACCCATTTTCGGCACATCTTTGGAAGGAGTAATTATAAATAGGTTTACCAAATTTTAACATTATAGCTCAATTTTTGTGACAGATGTTTGTTGAGTGTGTGTGTTTGTTATGAAACAATGCCCATTTTTTGTTGGATGGGGTAATTTTAAATGTGTTCATTAAATTGTAACTTGGTGGCTCCACTTTTATGGCAGATAAATAGGGTTTTATTAATTGTGGGCGTGGCCATAACCATCTGCATCCACAAACAAGAAGTCTGTACATTGTATATACCGGGAATATACTAAGTTTGTATTTCCTTTTGCAACACCCAGAGACATTATACGTACATTTTTGATTAGCATCAAAATATGAATCTCTCTAGCTACGTCCGGCCGTAAATCTATCTATAGAAAATTTTGCGATATTATGCTGGCATTTTTTACAAATATTTACAGTTTCTGCACGTAGATGTCTACTTAATTTAGGAAAAATTGGTTGACAACCAAGCCCACAATTGATACCAACTTATCGAACTATCAAACTATCGCGCTCACATTTTAATAAAAATTTATGTATCAAGCACAAAAGTGGACCCAGGAAGTTCAAATTTGGTGCACATATATATAGCATTCACCGATATTCCAAAAATGGGCGGGATAGAATGACAGACACGCCCACAATTTACAACAACAAAAATATTTACTAATGAAATCGTCTTAAAAGGAAAAACTATTCCCCTTATACAGTATAAGAGGAAGTAATACGGTACCTGCCGCCCCAACTTTTGTGTAAATCATGATAAAACAGATCTTTTAAAAAATGAAAAATAAATTTTTTAAGCCTTAGTAAATTTAACATATAACAGACTGGACTGTATTTCCGTAAACTTTGCTTTCAAACATTTCTACATCCTGTTACAAGAAGTATTGCTGCCCTCCCATAAATCATTTGCTTACACATGTCCAACCGATGTTGGGCATTATGCAGTTGAGTTAAACATAAACTTAAATAACGTTCAACTGAATTTAATTGCAAATCCTTTGCAGCAAAACATAACAATTTACCAACAACAACAACACAAAACAAAAACCAATGCATATAAAACAACACGTTGTGCAGATGAATTAAATTCAATACTTTGTAGAGCTTTACTGGTTTGTGTTGGATAACAAAAACAAAAACTACAATAACATTGTTAAGTACTTGTCAAATTGTTTAAAGAAAAATTGTAATCTAATTAGTTTTAAACACAAAAATAATGATTATGTACATAAATTCTTTGTAATCCTATAATAAATACTTACATAAAATATTTAATGACGTGTTAAGCAAATTATATAAAAAATTAATTGATTTTGTTTTTAATCGTTTTGGAATGAAACAGAGTGCTAAATATGTCATCCAGACACAGATTTGCTGTTAGTTAGTAGCTTAAAATATCACACACGGACGGACATGTTTATATCAACTCATATGAAAAATGTTGATTAAGAATTTTGTTGATTTTTTGACACCCTGTTCTTGGTTTTTCTAACTGTATAAAAAACTTAGTATAACCTACACGCCCATATATAATATGTGTATATACAGCGAAAGTGTGTCTAGTGAAAAATATGTGTAAAATAAATAAATTAAAGCATGCTTTTAGGCGCCATACTTAAATTAGTGGCGTTGTAAACCATTACAAAAAATGAACAAATTTTGAACGAGTAACTGCATTTTCACTCAGTCTGTATATATATAGCTACATATCAAAATTATTAAAAAATAAAAGAGACTATTTAGTACCCTACACCCCTTAATTCAACAAAATTATGCTACAATGGCGAGACATCGCCATATAAGTTACTTCGTGAAATGTCTTAAACGAAGCTAATCAATTATTTTACTACAAATTTTGTTAAAAAATATTAACAATTGCGTATTTTTATCACATAAAAACTTATTTCATATAAAAGCGTTATATGGGAAGGGGTTCTAAAAATGGTCGGATCGGGTTCAAATTTAACTCAACTAATTATTAAGCTAATTATCTGTTATTCAACAAATTTTTTCAAAAAATATCAAGATTTGCGGTTTTTTGCCATATAAAGACTTCCTTTATAATATATGGGGAGGGATTCTAAAAATGGTACAATATGAACCATTTTTAACAAAGTTTTTAATAAAGTTTCTTTTTGGGTAAAAATATAACCTTGTACCAAATTTGATAGAAATATCTTAAAAAATGCATTCGGTAGCTTGAGTACAAACTGAAAAGATAGACAGACAGAGATGGTTATATCTATTCAGGTTTTGATTTGGAATCTTTCGGATTAATTGTAGGTAGATGTGCCCTCTACGCCATTTAGGAGAGTTACAAACATTCGCCAAAATTTAATATACCCTTGGCCACAAGTAGTGCAGGGTATAAGGAGATGGAGAGAGAGATGCATATGTCATTTTTGGTAAAACTCCTGCACCGGACGTTTTTGATAAGGAGTCAGGGTCAGCGCTTACGAGAAGAAGGCTGCATAAGTAAGATAAAACACTCATTTCCTTTTCATTTTAATACCACGCACAAAAGCAAAATAAAGAGGAAGAAAAAGACGTAAGGATTATGCCTTCTCCCTTATAATCTTATGAGTTTTGGAATAATTTTATATAACCAGTCAAGAATAAATGTTAAGACTTTTTAAATTTCTTAATAAAAGAGAAAAATAAAAACGTTTTTAATTACAAAGAAGGCGGCTAGTACCTTACACAGAGAAAAAATAATTGCGGACACCGGGAAAGATCAATTTTAAGGTCATTGATTAAAGTTTTTTTATTATTATTTAAAAAAGTTTCTTTAATTTCCGTTTGCTTTAAATTCTATTTTTCCTACGATTACTTGAAACCACGTATGAAACGTGTTGAGGGGAGAATTAATAAAAATTTATGTGACAGGAAAGAAAATTAAAATGAAGAAGAAATATAACCTTAAATATGTAGGTATTGTGTGTGTTTATTTTCATTTTAACCGGAAGAAAAAGTTGATGACACATATACACAATGCATATACCACATATATGTGGGGCGGTTGGAGAAAAACTTTAAGTGCCCTTAGGGATGCAAAGTATGACCAGTTAAGCAATATGAAACAATACCACAAAAAAAATGCATGCGTTTTTTTTTTAGATGCACAAAGGAGTGCATATGTGAAAGAGCAGATATATTTGTATACCCTACACATAAGATGGGGGTATACTAAGTTTTCAATTCCATTTGCAACACCCAGATGGAGGCGTCAGAGATCTTACACAGTATTTATAAATTCGTGATCAGCATCAAAAAATTGGTCAAAAGAGCTTGGCCCACAACCGACAAAAATCTCCTTATCTGCAATAAAAACTGAAGGATGAAGTTGGAATTTATTATTCTCGGTAAATTTGGAACTTGAATTGCAAAAAGTAGTACGAGAGCCACGCCCAAAATCGACACACATATTTATAATTACCCCATTCAACGATATACTAAGAATGGGCATGGTTGAATAACAGACAAGCCCACAATCAACATAAATCTATATATCTGTTACAAAAATGGACCTATGAAGTTAAAATTTTATATACACATTTACAATTATCTCCTCCATCGAAATGCCAAAATTTGGCGTAATTGATTTACGCAAACGCCCATAAATAAAAAACATAGTCAGCATCAAATTGGACTTGCAATGTGACACCTAATACATACACCATTACAAAGTGGAATATATGCCGGCCACGCCCACTGTTTGTACATAAATGTGCAGGGTATTTAAGTTTTGATCTAAGCCAAATTTTAATTTTCTTACTTGTTATAACTACATGCTGTATATATTATTATTTTAAAACTGTAACCTATCTGATATCCCAAAGAAAGTGAGCGTAAAGTCCCATTTATACGTATTGATACAATTTTTGTCACGTGCTACAAAACAAAGAGGGTGAAGAGAGGTGAAGAGTGTAGTATGAAGGGCAGGCATGAGCAAATACAATCACGACAAAGAATTCCAATGTGGCCAATAACATTTGACAGGGATTTGTGTGAAAAAAAGCAAATTATCAGATATTTTCATATTAGAACATATATCCAACGCAAATTCTTAAACAGTGAAGAGAACTGAAGTAAAGTGTTAAAAAATTTTATCTCTTTTTAAAGAATAGAAAAGTTCTTTAATACTTATTTAATAGAAAATGTGACCATACGATCCCATTAACTCTGAATCTACTCAAAAAGTTTTTAAATTAACAATTAAAGTAATTATTGACTCCAATTTTTTCCCTAAAATGTAGCCATGAGTCTACATTAATTATTAATCTACACAAAAGGAACTGAATTGAATCTTAAACAACTCCAACTTTACTTCGAAATTATAGAAAGTGACACAAAACGGCATGGACTGTGAATAATTTGGCGTTAATGCGGAAGGTGGCGAGTTCGATACCTACAAAATCCGAACCCGTAGATGAGGTGCTTAAAAAATATTTCTTAATTACTGCGTAATTTCTAAACTACTTGACATTAACTTTACTTCAAATATTAGTTAGGACATTTCGATTTTGTTTAGCGTCTACTTCTGGCGTGGAGGCTTCATTCGACGTAATTACGGTTTTTTTAAGCGTCCCGAGCAATATCAATGTTGCTCCGTGTTCCTTGGACGAAGACACCTATGCTGGTGATCCGTTTTAGGGAGGGGTCTATATTATATTAGTTAGGACAGCGAAAATCAAATCGAAACCAATGAAATTAACTTTTAATTGATACCAGTTTTACTTTGAAGTCAAGACAGTTCTAAGGCCGCTTTAGCGTTTAAACTAATAGAACAATAAAGAAGCGTCTTCAGGTTAATCACAGACTTCTACACTGGTCATAATTCCCTCAGGTATGACTTGAAAAACATGGGTACTTCTAATACGGACGTATGCAGATTCTTCGAAGGGGCGATTGAAACATCCCATCATATTTTATGTGAGTGAGCAGCAATCTGTAATGCCAGATGTCGGGTGTTCGAGAGGCAGTACAGTACATAATGTGGTGGTGGGGTGATAAGAACTATCTCCAGGGCTAACAGCTTGGGCTAGCACAGTAGATCTTCTTACGTCCCCCTTTTTGAAGGTTGCTTAAAGTTCGAATTTATTACGAACTGATTCCAACGTTACTCCGAAATTACTTCGAAATTATAGGAAGCGGCCATTCGACTGTAAGTACTGGAAAACTAATTAGCTTCTTGTTTTTTTCCGAACTTACTTCGAGAATAGTCAAGATTTTAAGTTATGTTTTAAGAAATTTGACGAACCCTGAATGTGATATTCATTAAATAATGTTGCGGTTACTCGGATTTTTTCATATGTTGAGGTAAAGTATCTTTATAACCGTATTCTTCTTAATAACCGGGGAAAAAAACTATATTTTCTCAACGAAAGTGTATTTTTGCTAATATAGCAGAGCACAGAAGAAAGTCAACATTTGTAAAAGAACGCTAAGGATTAAAGAGAAAATATATCAAGTACAAGTTTATTTGTTTTTTTTTTCGTACAGCTTTCAGCATTCAAGTGCCCCGTGTCTTATAACAGTACTAAGCGGTGCGGGGAAAGTTAGTACGAGAAAAGCATTCATTCCTTCCGGCAAAAGTTTCATGATTAGCAAAAAAGCAGCAAAAAAACCATTCATTGCTAGCAGTTGAATATAAACCCAGATTGCCTCAACACAAATCAGAGCAGAAACGTATTACACACAATTTACTTAAAGTTACTAAAACCTTGTACAATAAAGAATGAAAATTTTTCTTTTTTTGTAAACAAAAAAGGGAAACGACACAAATTTTTAGATTTATAATTTTTCATTTCATTTTAGACCATTTTTTTGGAGCAATTGCAAAATGAAAAGAACGCTTAAAGCGCTATTACCAAGTGTATAAAGTTTTATATTTTGAAAAAGCAACAAAAAGATTTTATGGCCAATTTAATAGAGATTTAACGGTAACCAACCATTTAAAGTGTTTCGTCATGTTCTCTCCTCATTTAAAGTGTTCCCTTTAGACTGAAACTTCAAGTTTACTACAATCAAGATCAAGATAAATTTTGTCAAAAGTATAAAACATTGTAAATTATTTAATAAGCTAAAAGATTTCGAAAATATTTACAGGGGATGGATCACCTGACATATGAACATTTTATCCTTCGCGCAATAGATTCGTGGAGTGTCTGAATAGTTCCGCTGTCATTTTTGCCGCGGTAGCTTTATGTTGTCTGACCACAATTCTTTGTAGCCTGCCTGATACTTGCTGTAGTAAATGTAGTGAAATTTACGACAAAATATTCCCTATTTAGTGTTCATGTCCAGTGAAACAACACATTGGTCGAAAGTAATGAAAATAGTTCAGCCATTAGAGCTTCAATTCAAAATGTAAGAAAGTCAATTTCATGGCGTTCACAGGAAAATAGGAAATCTCTCAAAGCACATGATGGCGAATTTTGTATAAAAAACTTGGCTTACATCCTTAAAAGATCAAATTAACTTAACTGAAGCCTCTTGATCATTTGAATAGTCGAAACTACTATGATTGGACTAAAGTCTAAAGAAAATCCTGAATTTCAATCCACTAAGGCGACGTTCCGGCGGATAAAAAAAAGAGTGATGGCTCGAAAGAATCGATTACTGTAAACGTACTTTCGGGAGTCATAGAAACGAGATAAGTATTCCATAGTGAAACGTAATATGTATATATATACTATAGCAGAAATATATTTCAGCCCAATATCTTAAATAATTCTGCATTTTATATAAAAACAAAATTGTTATGTCCTTATTGAAAAACCAAATTGTGGAAATTCCTTGTACCAAACTCTCTAGTTACAGATCAATCAATACTTAGCTAATACTTACAAACATTATGCCACAATCTGCCATAATGTTATGACAAAGTGCTCTTAAGTTCTCATTACTTCAATGACAGTGAAAACTGTCTGCCTGGATTATGAGTGTTATTGCTTTTTTTTTGAAAATCCATTGAAATGATTTCTACTTAATAAGCTTGCGGTGTTAAAATTTCAAACAGTACTTTTACAATTGACATTAAAAGAGAAAACAAAAGTTAATGGAAAGAAAAAAAAATTAATAGCAAACCTTTTCTCTTACTCTATTACCATTTTAATTGAGTGAGACTAAAAGCGTATTTCTGCCTGAAACGAAATTTTGACCAAATTATTATTGATTCGCTTTTGTGGTATTTGGTGGTGGTCCAAAAAGCTATAACACGCAGTAATGAAAATTGAGAACTAGTCATTAAAGACATGACAGCCAAAAGGGCTATACAACACAACAACAGCAACAACATTTCTTCGTTTAAAGTACAATAAAGGAAATTACATGTTGCTGTTTTATGTGCTGTGGTTGCAATGGGTTTCAGTTACAGCTGCAATAGCTTATGGAATCATAACCTAGTTAGGGCCCGCGGATATGATTGTCTATCAGTGAGCAACAAACACTTTAAACCAGGCGTAAATTTTGTTCTAGTTTAGCTGTGCAATAATCTACTGCACAGGTCATATGGTTCGCGGTCAAAAAATATTAGGAATTGCGATTTTTTGCCATTTGTCGTTATATGGGAAGGGGTTCTAAAAATGCTGCAATGGCATTCAAATTTAATTTAGCTAATTAACTATTCTTCACCAAATTTTGTCAAAAAATATTAAAAATTGCGATTTTTTCCATATAAAGTATTCCTTTATAATAGATCGTTATATGAGGAGGATTTCTAAAAATGGTCGAATTCGGATCATTTTCAAAAAGATTTTTCTTTGGGTTAAAACATATCTCTGTACAAAATTTGATCAAATTATCTGAAAAACTGTAACCTATAGCACACCTTTACATGGACAGACAGACGTACATAGTTAAGACCGTTCAGATTGTGATATGAATGGAATTGAAGGCACAAAAATCCTTAAAAACTTAATATATTTCTTGCCACAAGTGGTGCCAGAGTATGAAAATAACAATTAGTCAAAAAGAAATTCATGTTCATTGAACAGCAAGAATTTATGACTTTATAATATCATAACTAAGGCCGTAGTCATGCCACAGCCAACAAATGTGAAGTAAAAGCAACTTTGTTACTTAAACATTCTAAACGTCTGCTTATCGTTACAAAGAGTTTATCAGCGAACGAGTGAGTGAAGTTTTTAAGTGTTTCCTGTATAAATATTGGCTCAACGCCCAAACACACTTCACATCAGCTGACTAGCATTTAAATGACGATACGGTCTAACATTAATTTTTATGTTGATTATTTTATACGTCATTCATCAATATGCGAGCACACGAACACCAATGCACACCTTTTTATAAAGAAAATTATATTATCTGGTAGAAGAAGAAGAAGAAGAGGTAGTAGAAGAAGAACATCGTATCTGGCAAGCCCAAGTAGACAACAATCAACCAACCAACTAAGAATCAATAGTTGTTTGTCAAGTAATATTTATACGTAAGTTATAAACAGGTAGTGATTGAGTGAATGAATGAATGTGAATGAACGTGAAAGCAAGCGTCTCTTGAAGGTATCACACAGATAATGCCGTCAGCACAAGACCCCTTCATAAGTTTTACTTAAAAACGCTCATTTTAAAAGGTATACGTATTCAATATTATATATTACGTCAGAGGTGGGGAACGTGCAGCATCTCAGAAAAGATGCTCTGCATGGTGTGTAGTTTAAAATCATCACAAAATCTATCACAGTGGCCTCATCAAGGTCGAACTTACATCATTGATTTTTTTAATCAATAACTATCGATTGGCATCAAAATTTTTAACAATTTTCATAAAAAATCTTTTTCGAAAAATTTGACAATTTTTTTTAAATTAATTTTTTGCTTTTTGTTGTTGTTGTTGTTATTGTTCTTTTGCTTTCCCTTTTTTCTTTAAAAAAAAAATATGCAAATTTTTTCTTTTTTTTTGTTATTTTTTTGGAAAAAATTTTGTGTTTTTTTTTTTTGTGTTCTAGTGTGCATTATAAGAAATTATGATAAATTGTTTTTACCGCTTCTATTTACATACCACTCCTAGTTTTTTTTTTTGTTTTCTCGTTCTTGTATTCATTTAGTTCACAACGAAGCGGCACTTAAATGGTTGAACGGCACAAAAACCGCTACGCCTAATACATACTCATGAAGATAATTTAAGAGCTTTAAACAAATTAATAAACACGTTAGAATAGAGAGATATATATAAGCATTGATGTCGTTTTTGTGTGTTGTTTAGTACAGAAATAATACAAGAAAATATTTCTTGTAAGGCAACACTTGATAATAACAAGTTAAAAAACCTTAATTTGGCTTAGACCAAAACTTAAATACCCTCCTTTCCCACATATAAATAGTGGGTGTGGCGGGTATCGTAATAAACTCCCTACCAGTGCATATATTACGCATCAGTTTCCAAGTCGAGTTTTACCTGAGTAGGGTTTATTTTGAAAATAGTGAGTGTTTCTGTTATGCGACCACGCCCATTTTCGGTACATCTATGAGTGGGATTACTAATAATATATTTGCCGAATTCCAACTTTATGACTTAATTTTTCTGGCAAATAATTTTTGTCATTTATGGGCGTTTTTTTATCTGACCATGCCCTTTTTTGGCTCATCGATGAATAAAAAAATTATAAATGTGTACCAAATTACAACTTTATAGATCAATTCTTGTGGCAGATAAATAAACTTTTGTCGATTGTGGGCATGGCTCTTGATCGATTTTGCCCAATTCAAATAGCGATATACGAATAGAAGCTAGTTTGTATAAAATTTTAACACAATATCTTAAAATTTATGACAGTGGGAGTGCCAACAACAAAAGGACAACTATGTCCAGATGTAGGGTCTTTGAGACCTCCTTCTGGGTATATCCCCCATCTTATGTCGAGGCTATAAAACTACTTGTGCAACAAATGATTACTGTATCATTACTATTATATTCCCATTCCGACATTATAATGGGCCATGAAAAGCAACGATTATTCACTTTTCATACAATAACAACTATTTAAGCCAAATGCAGTAATAAACGAACCATATCACAATTACGTATCACAGTCAACGTTTAGACTGAAGAAATGAAGTGTTGAATACCAAGTAATTATGTACTTGAAGTACGTAACTATACGGAACACTGATCGCAAACTTACATCAATTGTTTTGTCTTCATTTTAACTCCAACTCCAACTCTAACCTCACTTTAGCTATTTGGTTTTAATTGTTATATGCAAACAACTACTACTGTTTAAAAGTTTCATTTAGTGGGTCGAGCACTTGCCGTTATCTAAACTGCAAATAATTTCCGTAACAGTTTCTTTACACCAACTAAGTATTTGAAGCATATGGCGAATGCGGCTGATAAGCAACCAAAAAGTGACCCAGATGACTTGCTCTTTGAGATTTTTCAATGCGTATGTGTATATATTCAGTTTGGAAATTTGGGATATTTGTTAATATATATATTATATCCTTATTCAACTGGTGGGCGAGACAGATATAAAATTAAAAAAAATATAATACTCTAAGCACTTCAGCTACATTATTATGTATTAGCTTAATTTTGAATTAGTTTTTTTCAGTTCTCTATTAAAACCGATTAAATAAAAAGTATTATGTATAGGAACCCGCTCATATTTTGATTATATCATTGAAAACAGTAAAGATCAATATTTGTATTAAATATTATCTATTTTAGAACCTTGAGAGAATTTTGTTAATATGGGGCGTGGTTGTGATGTATTTTGCCCCATTATAAATAGGAATCTTCTCACAGGAGCCAATAATGTTTCAGTTAAATATCCCAACTTTTACGTTTGTGATTTTCATGATTTAAATACTTAGTAATGGACGCATGTATCTGGTTAGAACGACTCAGATGTTTTGGCTGATCAAGAATATATATATTTAATGGGGTCTCTAAAGTCTCCTTTTGTTTTAAGAGTTTTAAACGGAAGAACACACTTCGTAAGGAGTTTATATCATCCACCTAAACAACAACAACAACAACAATAACAATATATAAAATGCAACAACAACAACCACGTTTATGTTAATATTTGAATAATTCCTTTCCACAACAATTCACAAGTCGTCATAAAACGGTTTTATACTTAACTTGAATATATTATATGGATACTCTGACACATATACACATATATAAATTAATACAATAAAGCACACCTTACTATTATATCTCAACCATACTTGCATACACATTTTCACTTAGCACATAATGACTTTTGTGTACTAAACCACACAAAAAAAAAGAAAGGAAACAACCGTACAAGTATGGCAGCAAATGAAGGGTTAAAAGCGTATGAGATGTTTATAGCATATTAAATGGTTGGGTGTGTAGGTGTATGTATGTGATATGTTACGTAAATATTTGTCATATTTGTTGTTGTTATTGCTGTTGTTTTTGTTAGCTTTGCCTTTATTTACATATTTGATATTTGGATGGTTTTTACTGTGTGAATGAAAGCGTTAGTGTAAGTTTATGTGTATGTGTGTTTGTGTATCTAAGGTTTATATGTGTCAAAATTTATATGAAAAAGCTCTAACTCAACTCAATGGGTGTTGTTAGTTGCATTCGTTTGTAATGCATTTGAAGAAATCAAGAGCTACGTCTCTTCTTCATTCTGCTCCAATCTGGCAAATGTTTACTTATAATACTCTCCGCATAAGATTGAGTAAGGGTATCAGAAGATAATATTCCAAGTACAATTTGTATGTTTTAAATTATTATCAAAATACGAGTCGAACCAGCCATGTCCGTATGTCCATCTATTGTTAGCATTATTGCGAAGGCATAACTTTAAAATGTCTTACTTAATTGAAATTTTGAAAGTAATCTTCACATAACCTCCTCTTTAAGTTGTTAAAAAACGGCCAAATGCCACGCCCTCAATTGATAAAAGTCTCGTACAACCACAAACAAAAATCTACAAAGTTAAAAATTTTGTTTAGTAGGATCAAATATTGGATATGGGACACGCCTATTTTGTATAAAGAACTTTTATTTGATACAGAGTCCCCCTGTTAGGATAACATTTAACTAATGTAAGAGTTGTTTAAGCAAAATTCTAACCTATACTCGTACATGTCACGCTCATAGTGGAGGGTTTTTAACATTTGACTTAAGCTCAGTTCAACTCTTTTTTTTTTTATAAAGTTTTAAAAGTTTTATCAAAAATATTAAATGAAAGAAAAATTTTCATTTCACTCATTTAACTAACAATAGCTTTAGTTTCTGTTCTACTTAATTTATTCAACAAATTTTAATGAATAAATGCTTCACTGAAACTATAAATATTCTCCAAAACTAATTTTGCTTTAAACGAAATCCTAAATATCCGGTAAATGAAACATGTGGGCGTGGCAGGTACATGATTACGCTCTCTAATAGTGTACGTATCAGCAAGTCAGCGTTTGTGCTTTATAAGGCTTTTTTATATATTGTGGGCGTTTCTGTCATTCGACCATGCCTATTTTTATCACACCGTTGTAGGGGATAATTATAAATATTTGTACAAAATTTCAACTTTATAGATCAATTTTTATGGCAGATAAATAGATTGTTATCGATAGTAGGCGTGGCTCTTGATCGATTTTCTACAATTTAAATGTGTGCAGAAATTTTCAGCTGAAATTTCAAATTTTACGGATACACGGACATATGGACATATGAGCATACGGATATATGCACGCACGGACAAGCGGACAAACGGATATTTAAACATATGTACTTGTCTAGGTTTTTTGATTTTTATCAAGAATATATATACTTTGTAGGGTATCTGACGCCTTCCTCTGAGTGTTGCAGAGTGAATAACAAACTTGTGTGAAGGGTACAATCTTAAGGTATAATCTCTGTCTCTGAAATTAATTTAAAAAAATTGCTCTTTATTCTACTTCAAGGAATATTAAATTTCTCTCTGTTAAAAGAGAGAGAGCGAGATACTTATGAATTAAATTTCACTAAGCTAACAGATTAATTGTCTATTGCAGTATTAAGTGAGGGACTTATTCAAAAATGTGGCCATCCTTGGGTATATAACCTGAAACGAAGCTGTTTACCGAAAATTTACAACAACAATCACTGGCGTCGACATGCATGTCCTCTTTTATCTTTATGTTTAATATTCAGCAGGATACTTTCCATTATTGTTGTTGCGTTTGGGTTATAACAAATGAATGCCACAAATAGCTATTCAGCTAGTTTACTCAACTATGAAGAGAAAGATAATAACAATGGTAAAAATTAGTTGTTAGTTGAAGTTGATTTTTTGTTGGTTTTGGTTTCTACTCTTGATTACTTTTTGCTTACATTGAATGCCACGTTTAGAAACTAATTCTATTTATATTTAAAGCAGACAAACAAACTCTCTCTAATATTGTGAACAAAAACGAAAGCACTTTGCTTACATAACAGCTTATTTAAAAATAACAGTTATGCAAAGTTAAGCTTGCAGCTTGTATGGCCTTAAGAAGAATTCAATTCAATCTTTGTTTTTTTTTTGTTTTTGATACCCTTACGAAACTCAATTAATGGGTTCTTGCATTTCTATGGAAGTTATGGAAATAATTAAAATCTGCACTTAAATGAAAATGCTTCTGATAAGCATTACAATTGCAACTACAACTACAAATGCTACCAGAAAATAGTTGTGTGCATGTATGCGTTGTAATGTATACAAATTTACAATTTAGTTAGATGTACATGCAGCCACATAACATGGAGTGGTATACTAAGGTTGTCTTTTCATTTGCCACACCCAGAAGGAGGCAACACACACCTTAAAACGTATATATATTCTTGATCAGTAATAAAAACTGAGTCAATTTAGTTATATATGACCGCGTGTCCGTACGTCCATGTATCTACCTGTTGTCGGCACTCTCACGGGCTTAAATGTTGAGCTGATATTTTTGCACTATTTAAATTGAGTAAAATCGGTTAAAAGCCCCGCCCACAATTGACAAAAATATATATATCTGCCACAAAACTTGAGCTATAAAGTTGAAATCTGATACACATATGTTTAGTTATCTCTCATCGATAGATGTGACAAAAATAGGCGCAATCATATAGTAACCACGCCCTAAATAGCTTAAAAAATTGAGCCATAATGTTGAAATTTCGTACAAATGTATATTTATAGTTACCCCATCCATCAATGTGGTAAAAATGGGTGTGGTCTAACAATTTATAAAAAAATGATACTCAGACCAAAACTCTACATGAAAGCTGATACTGTTAGAGGACGTAATCATGTACCTGCCACTCCCACTGTTATAAAAATGTGAGGGTATTGAAAATTTGCTTTAAATTAGATTTAGTTTTTTCTTTTTTTTAAATTTATTAATAAAAATTTTTCTATGCTTTACATGACAAGCCTCGTATTTTATGCGTGTTTTCTTTTCAATGACTTCAATGATTGATGAGAAGGCCTTGTATTCCTTTGTGTATGCAACAACAACAACAACAATAACAAATATAAACCATAAATGTGCTACAAAATGGAAAAGTGTGTGTGTGTGTATGTGTTCGTGAGTGTTCGTTTGTCCATAAGAAAAAATGTGTGCTTAATACCCCCAATGGGGTTTTGTACCTTATGATGAAATGAAAAGAACAAAAGTGTTTTAGAAGTAAATTCCTGACGCTCTTATGTTTATTGTTTACAACTAAGGCAGGTTTTGCCTTGTAACAGTTATTCGCATACCCAACTCACAACTTTCTTGTCTCAAATGTTAAACACTTGTGTATGCATCTTATCGTTATGTTAAAATATTTATCTCGATTTTTTCCATTTCCATCTTTATGTGTTTACGTTTTGTTCACTTAAATTTTTCTTATGACAAAAAAAAAAAATTTCACCTGCAGTTTATTCCATCCATAAATTTAGAAACATTATTATGCTTAGGCTTATCCTTTACCCACTCTCTCCCTCTCCCTCGCACTCTCTTTCTCTTTCTAAACGGATTAGGATTATATATATATATGGGTTATATGGGTATAACAGTTTCAATGGATAATTGTTGCTAAACAACATTTAAACATTTTACTTATGATCACATCACTGCTAATATATTAAAAGAAAAGAAAAGAAAATGTGGAATAAATTTATGTGACAATTTGTGATAAAAGAAAATGACAAACGCTTTACTTTGACAATATAATTAAAGCGATAAATTATGATAAAAACCGAGTGGGAAACAAGTCGTAGCGGTATTGAATTGTGAGCAGACAAGATCACTTTTTTCTTCATTCATTTTAAAATTTATATTTTTATAATTAATGACAAACTATGCTATATATATATATATAACATATATACGATATGTTTTAAGAATCATCGAAACTTGTAAGTGGGTCTAAACTTTTGAAGAAGATATAATTGCTAACAAGTATAAAGTGTCCAGCTCGACCATTTAAGACCCTACACCACTTATTTATAGCTATAATTAGTTTAATTGTATCAATAAGTGCGGGGCACTGCCACATAACTCACTTCATAAAATATCTGTTATATGAGGAGAGGTTTTAAAAATGGTCCAATCAGGTCCAAATTTGCCAATTATTCCATCAACTCCATCAAGTTTTGTCAAAAAATATTAAGAATTGTGCATTTTCACCACAAACACACACAGAATTATTTTATATAAGGACGTTATATGAAGAGAGGTTCTAAAAATGATCCATTTTAAACTATTTTCAATAATGTGTATTTTTGGGTCAAGACACGCTCTTGTAATATATTTCATTGAAATATCTTAAAAACTGTGAGAGTTTTGAGCACTTGTTTGGACACAAATTTATGAGGACAGACAGCCGGACACGATCTATATAATAAAAGATAGCTTTTATGGTATCTCTAGCTATTTAGGAGATACAAACATTCGCACAAACGTATGGTACGCTCTTTGCCCAAGTGGTGCTGGGTATAGAAATAAAATACACACTTATTGCCGACCAAGTGCAAGTGTTTGTATTTTATAATATATTTCTAAAAACTATTGAAAATTTCTTTACTCCAATTAATAATTGAAACCGCAGATGATTCGTTGATGTGGAAAATTTGTTGAAAGTGTGAATAAATTAATTTATATTTTATGTGTAACAAGAAAAGAAAAACTGAACAAACTGAATGTGGTTGTTAGTCAGTGTGTTAGTGTGTTTATGGGATTAGTTGAGGTCTTTGTAGCTTTGTGTGCCACATTATGTATTAACATAATGTGTAATGATGGCTTCTTTTTTTATTTCTTCTTCGTCTTTGTCTACAGAAAGCATTTCTACTTTCAAAACTTAAATGTTTTCTCTCTTTCTTTACAATCTTATTGTACCCTACCATTTACCAGTTTATCATTCAGTTTGTAACACCTCCAGACACCCTATAAAATGTACAGTATATCTAAAATATCAGCATTAAAAATTTAAAACTATTGATGCGTGCCCGCCCAGTTCGTTTTATTATATATTATTATCTTATATTATCCGTTAAGAAAGAAAGTGATACAAGTCCATTTTTGGAACACATTACCTTTACCTATTGCAATGGTCTTATATAATATCTTCAAAATTTTTAAAAATGTTGATATTTTTGAAAAATTGGAACTAGGTCGACTTTTGTGCTGACATTTTTAGTGTATATTTAAATGAAGCAAATTTGGGTAAGTGCCACGCCCACACTCAGGAAAAATGTATTTATTTGCCATGCAAATATGAAGTTGAAATTTATATATATTATATATATAATATATATACGCCCACAATTAAAAAAAATTTATTCAACTTGGAATTTAATTTAAGTGGATGAGTGATATATAGACTACTCGAGGGCGTAATAAGATATATGCCACGCCCACCGTTGGTATATAGATTTAGAGGATATTTAAGAATTGTTCCTAAGTTACATTTTATTATTACTAATGTTTAAAAAACGACATTATTGAGAAATAATTTTGTATGTGCTTTGTAGAAAATGTGTGAAAAATTGCCAAAAAGAATATAAAGAAGTGAAAAGTTTTCCCTAATCGATTACACCAACTTCTCTCCTTATGTTGTCATTCTATTTTATGACCATGATCAACACTGAATATGGAACCGCCACAACCTACTTCAACAATGACAGTGACAGTGAAAATGACAGTAAGCGACATGTCCAAGACTTTTACTACACCATGGAGCAGGTACATAATATGTACAGACAAAGAGAGAATCTCATGGTGAGCATCATGATCATTGATGATGACTTTTTTATGGGCATTCAAAGTCAAGTTCAAGTTAATGGTGAAGACAATGTATTGATGTATTGATTGTCTGCTGCTGTAAAGCGACAATGTTTTCTTATTTGTTGGTATCTGAAAATATATGGCCAAGTTATGCATAAAAAAATTTCACAATTGTTTGTGTCTGACGTTTGGTATTAACCATTTAAGGCCACTTTTTCTTTCATGTAAATCTAATCAATGATGGGGCACATGAGCATGACAAGTTCGTGTCCAACCGTCAATGATGAGTTATGAGCGTTATTCGGCTTCATTCGAATTTCGTGAAGAGTGTAAATCGATTGTCATTTCGAACATTTGAGTGTTCTTGTATAATCGTACTGAACAAATTTGAATCAAGTTTTAACTTCAACTGCTCCAAAAAAAAGAAAAAAGAGTTTTTGAATCTAATCCAATCAAGCTAACTCTTAAGAAACTTGTTTACTTATTATAATATTATCATTTTTTTCATTTGTTCATCTAACACATGTTTTTCTAATTTTATAAACTCTCCAAAAATATTTCACGTGAACGAGAAATGTTGAAAAATTAAAATGCAACGCATTTCGATCTCTCACAGACATTATGGAATTTCCCATTTTGTCTGCTAAATCTAACATATGTTTGTTACATTTCCTTATTCGTGTATTTGCAGCCTCCAACCATCGGTTCATTGTTGTCCAGCATTGCTCACCAAAGCCCATGATTTTGGCATTACTTTGATAGACTCTGACTGATGGCCTGTCAATCTGTTAACAATGGATACTTCGTGTTTGTTGTTGCTTTATTTTTTTTGTTGATGCAGTGTTATATTCACACATATATACATCCCAATCGTACCACATCACCCAACCACCATATGTGGTAATTGCTGTTGATGTCTGCCATTTATATTTACAAGTATTTTGTTTGGGAGGGTATCTCCCAATAAGATATTAAGGTATATCAAGTTTGTCATTCTCCTTGCAACACCCAAAAGGAGACGTCAGAGGCTCTACAAAGTATATATATTCTTGATAAGTATACGTCTGTCTGTTTGTTGTTGGCTCTCCCCTGAGCCTAAATATTAAGATATTAAGCTGAAATTTTATAAAGACACTTCTAGGTCCTAGATTGCCATTTAAATTGGGCAAAATCGTTTGAGAGCCACGCCCACAATCGACAAAAATCTATTTATCTAGCACCAAAAAAGCTAAGAAGTTGACTCTTGAATGAATGTCCACAATCAAATTAAAAATTGCCACAAACATTAAGCTATGAAGTTGAAATTTGGTACATATAAATATCCCATCTGTAGATGAGCCAAAAATGGGATACTCGGATAACAGACACGCCCATATAATGAAGTTTCTTTGAAAGCTAGATTAATTTAAAAGTGTTCACCAAAAGTTTTAAATAAAATCTCTCAAGCACTGTTTAAGTTATAAGAGTTTAAAAAATATTTTCAATCAAGATTGGCCTACTCTGGTCGCAAATTAATTAAAATGAAACAATCTTCGTAGAATAACATTCACTGTATGCATAAGAAATGCTGAAAAGCTCATTCAAAGCCAACTGGCAGTTTAGACAATGTCATCGCTTATTGGAAATATTCAATATTTTCATAAAACACAATCCTACCCATGAGAGTCAGCCAGGCAGTTAGTCAGTTTCTAATCTAATTCTATCTGCAGTTACATAAACTGTTACCCACTCACAAACTCTTTGAATATTAAAATAGTTTGAACGAGTATTGGTTTAACACACATATATGACATGTATATGTGTGTGCAAATGTATCAAATAAAGTTTTCTTGTTACTATAATTCAATGATACTGAGACAAGAGTTTGCTGAAAAGAATTTTACACACACACACCCACACCCACACATATGTATCATGTTGGTTATTCATATATTAAATGAAAACAATTTATTCTCTTTTTATATAGCAAAGAAACTGTGAAACAGTAGTAGCAACAACAACAACAACATTAGCAGGAGCAGCAATAGTTTTATATAACACTAAAGGCAACATGCTGTCAGGATTAAACCTGTCACTCAAAGCGTTTTATTATATTCATAAAATTATTTTATGTTATCTTAAAGATACGTTGTTGCTGTTGTTGTTGTTTTTGTTGTGTTAAACAAAACTTTTTCATACCATTTTTTGTGAAATACATCAAATATCTCGAGGTTTTCAAAAATTTCCAAGTTGACGTGTAAGAAAAAAAGAGAGGCAGAGACAGAAGGATAGTGAGAAATATCAGATAAACAAGTAAAAACTAAATTTGACTTGGGCAAAATCTTAAATACCCTCCACATCTACATACGAATAGTGGGCGTGGCAGCTACTCCTTCTAATAGAGTACCTAGTTAAGTATCATTTTGCAAGCTGAGTACGATTTTGTAAATTATGGGCGAAAATGTTATCCGACCACGACAACGACCATTTTTGGCACATTGATGGATGGTTTCATTATAAGTGGAGAGTATAAAAATAGAAATTGAAAAAAAAATTTGGAAACATTATGTGCCAAAGATTCTTTTATAAAACGGCATCATTTAATTTGTTTTTAAACTTACAAGAAAAGAAATTATTGATAAAAATCTAACTTTAGAAGTTTGTACCTATTCCAGTGACCCAGAGTGTATCAGCAAATAAATTATGTGAAAAACAAATTTTGTTTGATTAAAATATAGCATGAAATGTTTACGTTTATCAATTTTGTTGTTTACATTAGAACTACATATACATGCATACAGCATAAAACATGGCATACCAAACCGCAGCAGAAAATGGCCAACTCATGTAAAACTATTGAGAAATTTTGCTAACCAAGCAAAGTAAGAATAATAACACTCATAACAGCAGCACTAGCAACAGCAACAAAAATATTTTAAAATCAGTAAAACTTGGTAACTTTGGTTTTACACGAATTTTGAATACGCTTCATCCAAGTACAATTATTAAGTTGAGACTTATTTACATTACTTAGGAACAATAATGGGCAATAAAGGTGATATTTTTAGATGAATACCACTAAACTGTAGAATGATAAGAAGAATGTCTAGATTGTTAGATTCTGAATGAAAAATGGATCAATCAAGACCAGAGTCATTGTGTAAGAGTTGCTGTTGCTTACAAATAATCTTTCGTTTCACATCATACATATTAAATGTTTTCCCTTCTCCCTCCTTCTCACTCTCTCAATCCTTTTGATGAAAGGGACATTTGCTTAACTATTAAACTTATTACAGCTACTTGTGCTGTCTCCGCACACATTTATAAGTGAGTTGATAATTGTTAGTTTTTCCATTACTACCACTGCCACTACTAAATATTCAACTTTATCAAGTTAACACCAACAGCAACAACAGCAACAACAACTGAAACATTTATTATTACATAATACAGCAAAAACAAGTAAAACAAACTAAATATGACTAAAGTCAAACATTAAATATTTACCTTATCTATAGAAAATTTTTAGGCGTGGCAGATATTTGATTATGTCTTTTATAGGTTATGAATTACTTATCAATCAACAAGTCGAAGTTTTGGGTGTGAACCGCGCCTATTTTTTGCTAAAACAGAAATTGTACACAATATGGGCATGGCTCACCATCAATTTTACACAATTTAAATAGGATTCTCTCTCTATCTCTCTCTCTCTCTCTCTCTATTAGAAACCTACGAAGAACTTATTTCAATTTAATATCTTGAAAATTTATGAGTGTGAGCAGACCGACAGACACACGTTTAGCTAGAATGACTCAGATTTTTACACTGATCAAGCATACATCTATGCCTCCTATGTTGAAGATGTAATAAGAAAACTTTTAGCATACCACCCACATTATGTGTGGGGAATAAAAAAATGTTTGTTTGGTTTTAATTTACAAATTCAAGCATGGCTGAGTTAGCCACAAGTGGCTGGACAACATAATTACTTATCGTTACACATACATACATATATGAATGTTTGAATATTTATTTGCATGTATGTGGTGTGAAAAGTGAAGTGTTGTAATATTTTTAATACAATAGCAAAAAAGGGAAAAAATAAAAATGTTTTAGGCCTTAAATATCCTCTGCATCTATATACCACTATATAATGGGCGTGGCATGTATATGATTATGGCCTCCTTCAAAAACTGGTGGATTTAATACAAGACAATTCTAGCTTTTTTTTTTAAACAAACTGAAGCTACTTCAAAACTGTTCCGATATGATTAAATTTTCTTTACTGTTTATTCAACGTTTCTCCGCAGACTTCAGTTGCACGTTATCTATATGCTGCATATACTTAAAAAAGTTTAAGTTTGTCGCGTACAAGCACAAACACGTGATGCTGTTGTGCCAGAGTTGTGCCTATAAATTTTATAGCAATTAAACTGGAAAATTGTCTTGTAGTTGTTATGAAGTGTGTGTCGCATTAATTACGCAATATACTTGGTAAGTGCATTCAAAAGCGTCAAACTCAATTAACATAACACAGAGAGCAGGAGATACGGAATGTCATTAAAAACAATAACAACAACAACAACAACAACAACAACTACTGCTACTACTACTACTATTACTACAACAATAACAGTAAAAAACGCTTCGCAGATTCCACAAAAAATATAAAAATATTGTTGAAAATGCTCAGTAAGCCAATCTTGATTAAAGAAGGTTTTTTAAGTCTTATAACATAAAAATGGCTGAATGGATTTTATTTAAAACTTTTGGTGAAAACTTGTAAATTAATTCAGCTTTCAAAGGAACTTCATTATATGGGCGTGGTATCCGCCTATTTAGTTAATAAATAATATGTATTTTTAAGAAGTCCACTCCTAAGCAAATGGGCTATGTTACGCCCATTAAGATCAATTATCACAATTTTTGAAAATCTACAAAAATTTCCTAATATTTGCAAAAAATTTGGTCAATATCGGAGTTATCGTTGAAAAGTTATAAACAAAACAATATTACCTTCTTGTTACGGTGGTTATTGTTGCTACTGTTTTTTTTTTTGAAGAATTTGACAAAATCGGTCGAAATATTATTTATCCCATTTTCTCAAAATGTTCATACTCAATAGTGTACAACTTTCTTCTTTAGCTTTACAATAATATATATTTTAGGGGCGTGTTACTGCCCACATTAGTATAATAACCCATTTTACAAAAGTTTTTCATTTCAAAAATGACTTATCGTAGGAACTCAATATTTCAATTAATTAGTCCTCATGGAATTTAGAAAAAGGGATGCAAACATTTTCAGATCGATAGGAGTTAACTTTTCCAAGACATAAGCGTTCAAAGTTTTCCTAGAAACAGATTGAATGATTGCCATTCAGGGAATGACTTCATTACATATTGAATTAGTCTTCGCATATACTTACAAATGGAAGGCGTGGCAGGTACGTATAATTACGCCTTTTAATAGCGAATGTATTCCGCCTCAACTTGCAAGTCGAGTTTTATCCTCTGTGTAGTTTTTTGTAAATTGTAGGCGTATCTGTCATATGACCACACTTATTTTTTACACATCGAGGGATGGGATAAATATGTGTTCAAAATTCCAATTTCATACGTAAATTTTTGTCGATTGTGGGTGTGTCTGTTATCAGATTACGCCTATATTTAGCACATCGATGAATGGCGTAATTGTTTATATTTTTGCCAAATTTGAGGCAGATCAATAGAAAACTTGTTGATTGTGGGCGTATTTGTTATCCGACCACACCCATTTTAGGTACATGTATGATTCGTGTAAATGTATATATGTGTACAAAATTTCAATTTCATAGCTCAATTTTGGTGGCAGATATTCCATTCTGTAACCAGAGTGTAAATAAAACCCATAAAATATTCAACACTTATCAATAAAGTGAATCAATAAAGTTAATTGTATAACAACAACAACAACAACAAAATGACAACGACAACATTTCTCTTTGATCTTTTATTTCTAATTTTCAACCGCCACCTCGAATGCATTAAAAGTAGTGAAAGTGGTAAAGATGAAGCGCCTGTGTTATGACCTAATTCTATGAATAGACATACACGTATGTGCAAGACTTTCTTCGTACTTATGCTGTTGAAACATTTTCACAATGTGTTAAGTAGAACAAGAAGGAAAAGAAAACTTACTTATTAAGTCCTTTTCGAGTCTTTTCTTTATTCAACACAATAGCTTCAAAGAAGAGAATAACAAAAGCTTACCTAAAAATAAACAACAACAACAAGAAAATGAAATATATTATAATAATAAAATGATTCTTCAAGGGATTGCAATAACATTTGTATTGTTGACGGATTGAATGTTAAGTAGTTCGTGAATTTGTGGACGCGTTGAAAAAGGAGTATTTTAAAAAGCATTATTAACGAGTTTGTTCTATAAATTTTTCAAAAATTTCCTACAAACTTGAATACTAACTTAACACTAAAGTGTTTTAAATGAAATGTTTTTCCGACTTAATAAGCGTTCACGTCTTGTAAACAGCGTGTATTTAAAGGATTAGAACAGCTTTACTCTCTTAATACTGTGAACTGTCAAACTTTTATACACTAATAACAAGATAATAAATAATGTAAACAAATGTTTTTTTACACCCACTTTTTATACCTTACACATAATATGGGCGGTATATGGAGTTTGTTATTTCATTTGCAACAACCAAAAGGAAGCATCAACGACTATAATATGTATAAACATTCTTGATCGAAAACCAAGTCCATGTGTCCATCTCTTGTTAGCATTGTTACGGTCGTAAATTTTTAACATATAGATCTGAAATTATGTACAAATACTTTTTACTAGTTTCTACATCCAGATCACTATTTAAATTGAGAAAAATGGGTCAGGGACCACGCCATTGCATTATTGCACAAAAAACTATATATCTGGCACAAATATTAAGCTATAAAGTTGAAATTTTATTTTTTTTATTTTATATGTATGTATAAATACCCCATGCATCGATGTGTCAAAAATGGGCGTGGTCGAATACGCTTACAATTTACAAAAAACCAGCGTTAAACTCGACTTGTTAGCTGATAAGTAATACATATATTATTAAAGTACGTAATAATGTCACGCCCACTATTGGTAATACCAAGTCCACTACTGGTACGTAGATCTGGAGGGTATTGAAGATTTGGCCTAAGCCAAAATTTAGTTTTCTTACTTCTTTTTCTTTAACTTGCTATTCTTGCACTATCGTCTTATCTCTCACCCAGCCTTTTTTCTTACAGGAAAAACATGTCCCTTCTTCAATGACAGCAAAAACAATTTATTTAATAAACGACTAAAATGTTAAACTAACGAAAAGAAGAAAAGAGAAAGAGTGCAACAAACATTTATTTAAGCGTCACGACAGCTGTAGTGTTACTATTATTTTTTATTATTTTTTTTTTTTTTTTTCAATATAAATACACGTCTATTAAGTTGTCTCAGTTTTGTAATCCTTCAAGTTAATTTTCGTTTCAGTAAAAGCGAAAGAATTTTGATTTTATTTTTTATTAAGAAATGACAAAAAAAGGTAGAAAAGTTTTCTATAGAAAGGCGGCTTAGGAGTTACGAACATTTGCACAATTACAACGTATTTGCCATTTTGTAGTAAGTAGTAATAAGTACTTAAGATTTTTTAAGTTTTTGTTTTATAAAGGCAACAGCCATATTTAATTTAAAGCAACAACACAAAGACTACAGCATTATACTTATCAAGTCCTTTTATATGAGACCCATATTGAGTATATTTTGAAAAGGTATAATTTAACATCGACATTTACTATAAAGCCACTTTATTCATCACACTCTACGCATCAAGCTCTTTCATTTGATACCCATATTGAAAAGATTTTGAAGAATAGTTGTTTAATATGTTTTAGGCGACCGCCATATATGAATTACTAAGAATTAATTTATTTTATGGCATTATACTCGCCAAAACCTTTCATTCGCCAACCACATCACATATTGTGTAGAAAAGTCCTTAATCCCCTATAATGCGGGAGCCCCCATTTTGAGGAGTATGCCAAATTTTGTTGTATAGTACTTATCAAGCTCTTTTATTTGAGATCCATATTGAAAAATCTTAATTTAACATGTTTGTGCGTCCGCCATATTGGAATTACTATTATGCCATTTATGCCATTGTACTCGTCTAGACCTTTCATTTAACATTCATATCACATATATTGTACTAGAGAAATCAATAAATCACCATTTTGTGGCGTCTGCTATTATGATCAATATGACAAAAATTCAGTTGTATTGTACTCATCGAACCCTTTCATTTGAGATCCATATTGAAGACATTATAAAAATACTACAATTTTGATATATTTTATGTAGTATTGTTATGGAAAATGTGATGGTGAATGAAAAATTTTAAGCAAAATTACAAAAAAAGTTTATTATTCAAAAAATCGATTGCAAGAATCGACCTATATATCCTCTATATGTCACGTATAAGAAAAGTTATAAATTTAAACTTTATCGATGGAATAGTTTTACAAAAATATCTTCAATTGTCTTAAAAAAGTGATTAATGTTAAAATGCTGGCGGGGTCATATGGAATAAATTAATGATTATACACATACGCTGTCACAGCAACAAACAACCCAACCCATGCAAAGCGTACACACACATTCATATATGTATATGGTATTATAATACAATAATAAAGCTGGTGTGGTGTCAATAAATAAATGTAATTATTTATAAAAATGAATTCGCCGAAGAATTAAAGATAAACTTATTGTATAACAAATGAAAATCGAAAAACCTGAAGATAATTGATGAAATTTTATGTAATACTCTCGTATAGCAACCAATGTTTAACACATCGTAGGTAATAATTTTCTTTCTTGTACATAACACAGCTTCACTTCACTTCATTACTTGAAGTCATGTCTGTATATGTGTTGATGTTTTGTTGTGTAAATAGTTTAACATTAAAGTGGATTTTAATTTGTAGATTTTCGATTATTTATGTGGTCTATGCATGTATTTGTAATTATATACACACATGTACCCAAAACACTATAATTTATAAATGTATGCAAGCTTTGCAATTTGTTGTTGTCGTTGTTGCTTTTAAGAAACTTTTTGTTCTTGTGTGTGTGTGTGTGTTTTGGTATGCCATGGACTCACCACTGATGTTGTCAGCAATGTTGTAAATTACTCTCCAAAGCCTATGACTAACTCTGTGTCTTGTCTTTCACTCTGTCTTTAATCAAGGCAGTTTGTGTAGTGTGTGTGTATGTGTATGTGTAAGGTGTGGACTATGTGTTGTACTATTATCAAAATATCAAGAGCACATAACAAAATTATCGATAATGTCTGTTGGCTGTATATTGCCTGCTGGGCTCTATATGGTACGATTGGCCCAATAGTCTGATTATTGGCTGATGTTGTTACAGTACTGTGCTTTAAACACAGAAGACAATTTAAAAAGTTTTATTCATGACATGGCATAAAACAAGAGTTCTTAATAAAAATCGTTACTTGTGAATATACTCCGAGTACCATGTCCCAGATGTATGTTAAAAATCCCTACTTTTTCTCAAAATCTAAATGACATGAATTTCAAAAAAAAAAAAAAAAAAAAAGTTTGGTCAGTAGAATACAAAAAGTAAATTCAATACGACAGCCTCTTAAACATGGTAAATTAACATTTTTTTATACCCTACACATAAGAATGATGGTATACTAAGTTTGTCATTTCTTTGGCAACACCTAAAACAAAGCGTCAGAGACCTTACACAGTATATATATTCTTGATAAGCATGGAAATTCAAGTCGATCTAGACACATATGTTGGGGTGTTCGTCTAATATTAGTACTTTGACGTTGATCGATTTTACAACGTTTAGCGGAAATTTTGTACACATGCTTCTAGTTTCGTAGGTTGTTATTTAAATTGGAAAAAAATTGGTCAAAATCTACGCCGCCAATCGACAAAAAAAATTTATTTGTCACAAAAAATGGAGCTTTGAAGTTAAAATTTAGTATTTTTGGTAAACGTGATATTGGGCAAAATCATTTTTTTCAAATATTCACAGTATAATGTCTTAACATATACTCAAAATACAACAAAATTTTCCAAAACGAATTTTTTGTAATCCACTCAATATGGGTATCAAATGAAAGACTTTTCCGAGTAGGATGTCTTCAGTAAAGTTTTGTTATATTTAATCAAATGTAGAGGATGACACTACAAAATAAAGCTTTTTAATTTAATTTTACATATATGAGGATAATGCAGTGGCTTATAACAAGTAAAAAACAATATTCGATACCGTCTATATGGGTGTGGAGCATATATACGAGTATATTTACACTTTCTTCTAATAACCATTTGATCGTGTGTAACATTCTACCTAAATGTAAATATTAAAATTTAACATTTGAAACAATATCTGAATCTTTGCAATTGTAAAAGTTTATTTCGTGTAACCCCAATTATAATTTCAATCTCAATATTTTCTTCTGTTTTTCCTATTTTCCACAAACAAAAACTTTCATTTATTGAAAGATTGTGAGGTAGTTAAGGCTATCTAAACAAAAATGCAAAAAACAAAATAATAATAAAGCTATACATGAAATTGCCTACAAGTTCAAGAGCAATGTCAAAACAAATGCCAAACACAAAAACAAAAAACAAAAAACAAAAAATACCTAAATCAGCAAGCACCCAAAAAAAAACTTTCAATCATACAACAGCAACATAATAGTTGTTACAGCCATAAAAGTAGAATGCACACTTAATAGAGATCATAATCAGTCCATGAGATGCTTACACACACATATACACAGATAACAATAACAGTTAAACACGCACAACTATTAAGTATTTGATAGGAGCGCTGGAATGGCCATAAGGCCACCAGGCCTTTACTAAACCAATAATGAGCTTACACACACATTTACGAAAACAAACATATGCACGAGTATGTGTGTAAGGAATTTTAATACATGAGATGCGGCATTCACATACCATTCCGTTAATAAAACGCAATAACATGCAACCATGATTCCTTTCCTTTCCTTTCCGTTCCTTTCTCTCTATTAAGTCGGCGTGTAGAGGTTAAGAAAAAGAAAAAAACACAAACACAAATAACAAGTAAAAATGATAACCTAATCGTAAACATACTATAATAACGGCATAAACAAAAAAATTAAAATTAAAAATTAAGAAAACAGTAAAGTGAAAATATTATGATTGACTGAAGCGAACCATGCCTTACCCTAAAGCCTAAGCTTATACAGGAATATACGTAGAAGAAGGCATCAGAGACTTTACAAAATATATATATATTCTTCTTCTTCACCAGTATCAAAGTCTCAGTCGATCCAACCATGTACAACCGCATGCCCGTCTCTTGTTGAAATGCAAGCGATCGTAAATTAAATTTTTTGCTATTTAAATAAAGCGAAATCTACCAAGTACCACGCCCACAAATAACAAATATCCCCATATCAACCACGAAAATTGAACTTCAAAATATATTTACAATGAACTCATTCATAGATGTGCCAAAAGTGGGCGGGGTTGGATAACAAGTACGCTCAGAATTCATAAAAAAACCTTATTTGCCTAGAATCTGACTTCTAAGAAGATAGTTAATACGTACCTGACTGCAGAGCGTCATTAGGTATGTGCCCCGCCCCTATTTTGTACACAAATGTAAAGAGTATTTAAGTTGTAGCCCAAGGCAAATTTAGTTTTTCCTGTAAAATTATTATCACCTTAAAACACATTTATGTGTAAAAAAAAATTATTGCAAAATTATGTAAATGTGTTACAGATGCGGACAGACTGGAGTGATATATTCAGTGAAAGTATATATCTTTAAAAACTTTCAAGTATAATAAAAGTTTTATTAACAGGTTGTACAGTGATTCTTAATCTGTTGTAGACTCGCTAGAGGAAGTTTGTATAGGGCAATGTTACTCTTTAGTCTATAAATTATCAACTAGGTATACGTACGGGGTTCAATGTAGCCACTTAAGGCACTAGAAGACAAAATTTGTACAAAAACGGCGGGGCTTTTGACCGATTTTGCCAAATTTATATAGTGATCTGAGCTGAGAAATAAGAATTGTCTCAATATGTCAAATTTTACAATAATAATTTAATGCTGATCAGAAATATATATACTTTGTAAAGACCTTAAAGCCTCCTTCTGAATGTTACAAATGGAATGACAAACATCGTATGCCACTCCATTATATATGGAGGGTATAATAATAGTGCCGATGATTGGACAGTTTGAGCACCACTACCCTATTAAACCGGGTAGGGTTATATAGCAAATAGTAAAAGTAATAACTGACATATAATTGTATAAGCACATACATGTGCTGTCTGTCTCTTTGAATTTCTAAAGAAAATCTCATTAAAATTTTTATCTAAACACACACACACGCGCTCACACACACTTTTCCTTTACACATAAATATATTTTTAATGAGTAGAAAATGACAACTATGTACAACAAACAATGTGAAAAAAAAATCATCATGTATCATGTGTGTTTATGTGGGTTACCCACATATTGTTTTTATGACAAAACAAATACTTTCGCAGAAGAGACATTTATGTGAACATATTTGCCATAGTTGAGTATGCTGCGTGCATTTCCCCAAATGAAAGCCCATAAATAAATACAACAAAATACCATTTAACGTAATATTTTATTTTTACGTTTACCTTCTCTCTCTCTCTCCCTCTCCCTCTCTCTCTGTATCCGCTTTCTGTGGTATATCACTCTGTCTTTACTTTAAATCAAATTCATTTAATAGTGTTTAATATCTTTCTATACCCTCCCTGCGCATAAGATGGGCCGCCACACCCTGAAGAAAGAGCCAGTGACCTTACAAAGTATATATGTTATTGATCAGCTTAAAAACTCAGTCGATCTAGACACGTATATTGTACTACGTAATTACCTACCACGCCCCCTGTTTGCAGGTAGATGTGAAGGGTATTTAAGATTTGGTTTAAGCTAAATTTAGTTTTTTTTTTTTTTGTTATGACCACTAGTGCTGCAAATTTGTTGTTGTTGTTGTTGTTATTATTCGATTTCAATTGGTGTCACAACAATTCACACATGAATGAAATAAATGAAGTATTCACTACTTTCTTCCTCTCTTTTTTTATTATTATTAGAGTGTTTGTACTTTTTTATGTTTCGTTTGTATTTTTATTTTTTCAATTTGTTGTTTTTAGTGTGTATGTAGTCTGTAGTTGATATACGGTCTCGTTTTTGTCATATTTATGGCGGCCATCAATCAGTTGGTGGTGGTGGTGTGAGCTTGGACGGGAATACTTGTACATGGGGTGTCATACCATGTATGATGGAGTCTATTTGTTTGTTTTTGGTGACATTTTACAGCTTGAGGCTACTTTCGCAACCTCTCTCCTTCCTACACATATGAGTGTTGCATAAATTTTACTAATATGTCAAAACATTTTTCATTGTGTCTATTTCATCTCCTGAATATCGTTGTTGCTTAAGTTCACGATAGCAAGCGATGTCTTAAGGGCTGGCCCTTTGCTGTTAATGATGATACTTTCCAAATGGATTTAGAGCCTTCGGCAATCTATGTGCAAACACCAGTTGGGAGGTTATCTTGTTCGTAAAGGTGTATGCCAAACATATGCTAAAAATTTATGATTTATTTATTCTTTTATGACAATGACTTTTGATATTCTTTTTTGCGTGCACACGTCTTTGTTGCAAGTTTTCTTGGCTGCTATATTATATAACTCTAGAAAGTTAACTTAAGCTTAGGTTGATAAAAATTTCAGTAATAAAACAGAGATTACTTATACCTAAATAGTGGGCGTGGCATGCGTAAAATTGTGCTTTCACATACCATCTAAATTTATTCAAATTCTGTATTAAATAAATATACAAAAAAATATACATATAAATATAAATACATATGTATATATATATATAGCAACATTTGCTTGGCAAAAAGTTGACTTGAATGATGAAATTTTATTAGTTTTTTTCTTCTTTCTGAAAGTCTTCCGCTTTAGCTCGCCCCTTTCCCAAAAGCTGATGTTTATCTGCCCAAAAAAGGCCGCACAATGGAATCATCGCCACAACCAACATTGTTCCACCGCCAATTAGAATTTTTTGTGCATATGAAAATTGAAATTTGAGGGGAGCCGACACTGCTTGCAATGAACTCGTTAGCCCTTTTTTATTGGTCTGCTGATCGAATTCCAATAGCTTTTTTAGATTTGAAATTATTGTTTTCGAATTCATTTTCTCGTTAAATATATAATGAATAATTTTCGACAGTGTCAATATATATAAAAATGTCATAACTGTTGATGGTTTACTATGGTAAAATTTGTAGTGTGTGGTACACACGGAAAGGGCAAAGTACATATGAACCGTTCAGTGCACACATTGATTAACTCCACTTTTTGAAAAATCTTAAATTTAGGTATCAAAGCATTTGGTATAGTCATGGTTTTATAATTTCATCGCATTTCTCACCTTTTTTTTGTACAGTTAATCGATGTGTGCACTGAGAGGTTCATATAGTACATTCTGTATGCTTTATTCCAGATGCGCTCTACACCCAACCTTTACTTTCATTCATTGCGGTCAAAATCATTTAAAATATATAGATTTTTATGAAGATATATAAAATGTCTATTCCGATCCGTTTCTCTTTCTTTGCTAAAATTGACCGCGAAAAATGACAAAACAGTAAACAGCTTCCGATTGAGCTGAAAGTTGTCTCAATTGAACATTTTAGTAAATAGAATGACTGCACCAAGTTTAATTTTATATTTTTAATTTAATTTAATTTTTTTAAAGATTTTAGCCACAAGAAATTAATACATGGGTTACAAGTGCTGCTTCTCGCTTCAAAACTATTGTAAAATGATTACAACTGCCGCCCCAGTACCCCTACCAAGCTCAAACATGCACCAATGAATTCGTTTTTTCAAAATCCATCGACTGTTATCAAAAGCTCTTCAAAATTGAATTTTCGAAAATTTTGCAATTTTGTTGACCGCGAAAAAAACTACTGCACAAAAGTCTCCAAGTCGCGTGCACCATACTAACGAACACTTGTTTGTTTTGCTGAATATGAATATTCATACATGTTGCCAGTCCAGAAAAAATTAACAATAAATTGATAATGAATTACAATGTTCCCACAACCTATTATAAAAAGAACTTGTTATATGTCGAATATTTGCAATTCTTAATATTTTTTGACAAAATTTGGTAAATTCTATTTAAATAGCTTAACAACTTGTTATAACAAATTTGAACCCAATCGAACCATTTTTAGAACCCCCTGCCATATAATGACATGTCACGAAATTGCATAATGTCTGAATCTAACGGATGTAGGGTATTAAATGGGTGACATTTGACCGTTTTTATTATTTTCATGTGTTTTTATATTTAAATTGTATTTAATCTGTTGTTGAAATAATAAAAATCCAATTTTCATGTTAAATGAAAAAATACTCATACGCCACCGGGTAGCTGTAGTAGAATATATCAAATTTTTTTCATATAAACACAATTTTTTGTCTTATTAAATAACAAACTATTTATTTAATAATAAAATGAAACTGTGAGATAACAGTTATATGTTAAGGAGCCTCTTGCTTTTTGCTGTTTAAATATTGATTTAATTTAACTAAAAAATTTAAATTAAAAAAAAACAAATTCAAAGAGAAATACTTCACGAAGTAGCTGTGTACGTGAAATGCTTGCAAATATTGAAACACTGCATTGCAGCTGCAACGATAAATAAAGCGCCGCCAATTACATAAAATATTTAAGTTTCGATGCATGCAATATAGAAAATTTCTTACTTAAAGGCTTCAAAAATAAACGAAGAAAATAAGAAACTTGTAACTGTAACGAAAAACAACAACAATAATAATAATAGTGCTTGTAACGTTATATGTCCAGCATCATCAACACAAGGTTAATACCATGGAAAGATAGACATTTGAAAAATGAATTCTAATGGCACGTAAAACGTTTTGAATAAACGAACAGGTCATTTATTGTACCAAACGGATAACTGGCAGAGAGACAGATATCAATGACAACAACAACAAGCACAAGCATCTGTACATAGTTGGTGCTAAGTTGCTTGACGATACGTGTGTGCATGTGTGTGTAGCTATTCAATCGATGATATTTCCTAACTGAAGTGTCGCTCACAGCATAAATATCTGCGAAAACACATGTTCGAATAACATGCGACTATGAGCTATAAAGAGGGACAGACTTAAAAAAAACTAAAAAAAAAGACAAAAAATATAGAAAACGCCATCCAATCTATTGCATTTGGCTATGCTTTCATTTTGTTTTTGTTGTTGTTGTAATCATAGCTATATGTTCGAGGGGAGCCCTAATGCCACCGATAACTACGTGTAGGGTTGTTGGTGTGTTATTACAGTTATTGTGATGATTGGCAATGTCATTGTTGTTAACAACAACAACAACAACAACAACAAAATATTGCTTTCGATGATTTGGTTTTCTTCTTCTTCTTCTTCTTCTATTTTTAGTTTCTCTCTTTTTAGGAAACTTCCAAAAAATAACAACACAACAGCCAACAGGAACAACCAACACAACCACCGCAACGTTAAGCTAAGGTTATAAATCTTTGATTATGCCAAACACGTCGCAACTCTGTTGCCTACGTGTTGTGTGCATTTATTATATTTATACGAATTTCATTCTACTGCATTATACAAAATAATGAAATAGAAAAATAAGTAAGAAAACTAAAATTCAGTATGAACCAAATCTTGAATATCCTTCACATTTACATATCAATAGTGGTGGTGGCCGGTACATGATTACTCCATCTCTCGGCATGTATTAGTACGTATCAGCTTGAAAGTCGAGTTTTTTTAGCTGAGTGCGGTTTTTTGTAAATTGTTGACGTGTCTGTTACACGACCACGCCCATTTATGGTATATCGATGGAAGGGCTAATTATAAATATTTGTACTTGATTCCAATTTTATAGCTCAATTTTTGTGTCAGATAAATAGATTTTTGTCGATTGTGGGCGTGACTCTTGACCAATTTTGCCCCATATAAATACGAAATTAACCAAATTTCAACTTCATAGCTCAATTTTTGTGGCAAGTAAATAGTTATCCGACCTCGCCCATTTTTGGTCCCACGTAAATAGCGATCTACCTACAAGGGCCTGAACAAAATTTTACCTTAACATCTTTATGACTATATGGATCAATTTGTCATGCTAATCAAAAATGTATATACTCTGCAAGGTCTGTAACGACCTTGTATTACAAATGGAATGACAAACTTAGTATACTGTAGTATCTTATGTGGAGGTTATAAAAATAGAAGAAATCTTCTGTATTATCTCCTTAAAAAGAAAGAAAAAAAGAAAAGTTGGGAATTTTTTGCAGAAAAAAAACTACGATGAACCTGACAATGCTTACAATGCTACTGCTGCTGGTTAAAGGTAATGATCATTATAATGGTGGTGGTGGCAGGAGTTAAAAAAGCGGTTCTCCAAAACCCTACAGCCTGGCATATTAGGTTAATAAGCTTATATGAGATCATGAATCATTTTATAAACTGTGGCCAACTTAAGTAAAGTGTGTTCACTTAGTGGGTAGGGCCTGAAAAATTCTTTTAAAACAAAAACGTTTTTCGTTTATTTCCACATTTAGGGTTAATTCGCTTCCATTGTGCTTTTCATGATTATTTTATGACATTCATTGTTGTTCATCATAAACAAATTCTACAATATTTTGCAACAAAGTAAATTGAGATCATTCATAAGCTGCGTAACATATTAACCTTGCGAGTTTTCAGTGCAACAGCAAAGGATGCTGATGCTGATGTTGTTTTGGTTGGTTTTATATATCACAAACACAAGTCCTAACACACACACACACGCACACGTTCAGAATTATTATGCAAGTCGAGGAAGTATTTGCTGCTGCATTACTGTTACGGGAAAACTGTGCACGTTTATTATTTTGTGTAGAGTTGCTTTCATTTTTTTACTCCCTATCTCCATCTCTCTCTCTTTCTCTTTCACTCTAATATTCTTTTCAAATGAATATTAAATTATGAAAAGAAAGAACACGAAGAAGAAGAAGAAGGAAATTTATATAATATAATAATTTCATAATATAATAAATTTAAAGAATTTTCTTTTTCTTTTATAAAATGTTTTTGAATGGGTGAATGTGTGTGTGTGTGTGTGTGTGTGTACTTCTTATAATAAATTTGTGTGTTGGAGTTTAATTCCAAATTATACTTAAATTCTTCATCAAATCTTATATAAATATATAAACTTACAATTTTTAAAAGTTTAAACTCAAAATATTTATAATACAGGATTAGAATCCGAATTGTTTTAACCATGTCCGTCTGTCCTTCTGTCTATTCACGCAAATTTTTGCTTAAGCTATGCAGATCACATTTATGGAGACATTTTAATGAAATTCAGTACAAAGCCTATTGAAAATGGATTTAATTCAACCATTTTTTGGAACCCATCTCCATATAAATAATTTTTTTTTTTTAAATAAAGTTTTTATATAGCAAAAAATCGCAATTTTTAACAAAATTTGGTACAGAATAATAATTGGCTAAACCAAATTTGGACCCGATCGGACCATTTTTATAATCCTTTTCCATATAATGATATTTCACGAAGTGTCTTCATATGGCAATACCTCTTCGCGTTCTCTGATAAAATTAATTTACAATTGTAGCGTAACATGTAAGACTAAGAAATGTAGGGCAACACAAGTAACAACAGTTACCCTACATCACTTGTTTTTAACAAGAGTTGATGAAAAATTATTAATTTCCTTAATGATTGACCACACCCATATGTGGCCCATGAATAGATACATTAATTATAAATAAATGTACGCTTAATTTCAGTATTCAACTTTTTTTTTGATAAATATCTGAATTTTTAAAAAAATGTCCGGGTGTCCAGCACAATAGGTTGAGTAATCTTTGGTTTATTCCATTTGAAAAGTACAATTTATTATTATAATATATAAATTTTATATTCCCAGGATTTTACAGTCAATTTACCGAATAAATTTATAAAGATTTAAGGTTACAAAATATCATTAACAGCAAAACAATCAAATACGAAACACATTCATTTATTTTAGAATTCATAAATAATCAAAAAGTGTTATTGACAGTTGATATTGTTTTTGTTGTTGTATTGTATATGTAACATGGGAAAATAAATTTTATGGAATAATCATAAATTCATAGAGACGGTTATAAATAGTGAGCGTCGCCCGAACAAATATCTCTACGGAAATAATAATGTGATGAAAAACACTAGTCAAAATGTTTCAGTTGGTCAAGCGCGATTATTTTATACCCTATACCACTTTTTTCTACAAAGTATGCTACAATTAGTTTAAAGACATTGCCTTGTAAGTCACTTCGTGTCGTATCGTTATATGGAAAGGGGTTCTAAAAGAAGTCAAATTGCGTTCAAACTCGGTTTAGCCAATTATTAGGCTAACTATTAACTATTCTGTATCAAATTTTGTCCAAAAATATTAACAATTGCGAATTTTTATCATATGGAATTTTATTTTAAATAAAAGCATTACATGGGAAGGAATTCTAGAATGGTTCAATTTGAACCACTTTCAATAGAGATTGAACCACTTTCCTTTTGGGGCAATTTAAGTTTTTGTACCTAATTTCATCGGAATATTTAAAAAATGTGACCTATTGCTTGAAAAAATTTACATGGACATACGGACGGACATGGTTCAAAAAGTGATTCTAAATGGGAAAGGTCGGTTAAAAAATTACAAACATTCGCACAAACTTAAAATACCCTTTGCTACAAGTATATGTTAACCATGTGATGAAAGATGAAAATTTAACATTTATCGGAACGTGTATGAAAACCATAGCGTTTAGATCAATATTTATTGTACACAAATATATGTATATAAAATGCACACACACACATACACAATATTGATGCTTGCATAGATATGTTAAATATTATGTGATGCATAAATTGTTGGATTCTTATTTAATGTGAAAGCAAAAGCTAAACCGAAACATTTGAACTACTGAAGTGATCTGCATATATGTATGTACATCCAAACATACTTCATGGTATTTCATTTTAATTATTGTGCTCATATGTCGGCTTGATTGGTTCCGTTATATTCTCGTTCAGCGAGGAAACAAATTTTCGACAACAACCATTCATAAGAAAACAAGAAAAACAATAACAATTGAAAACAAACTAATTTTTTTATCATCACTTTTTCACACAAAAAATATAATAAAACAAAAAAACGGACATTGTATAAAAACTTTTTAATATTGTATCAACGAATACATGCTTGGATAACCATTCATAACTAACACACACACACACACACCACACAGAATTCGCAATTGTGCCATCTGCTTCTTCGTGTGCCAATAGCAATAGAATGAAATTGTAAAAACAGAAAACAACGTTATGAATATTATCACAAACCAATGGACAGACACATAGACAGGCACATATACCATCATCGTGGGTAATAGAAACATAAATATAGATGTTTGTGCATGTGAACACTATGAGCAAAAAAGAAAGATAAGTTAAAGGAATGTAGTAAAAAAGAAAAACAAATAACAAATAGAAGAACCAAAGCTGGCTTAAGTCAAATCTTAAATACCCTTTACATGTATAAACAAAAAGTAGGCGTGGCAGCTTTTTATATAATTAATGTATGGCGTTTCAACCGTTATTGGCCGTTCTGAGCCAAAAATATATTTCCTATAAATTATGGGCGTTTCTATTATACAATTCAACTTCATAGCTCCATTTTTGTGGCTAATATATAGATTTTTATTGATTGCGGGCATGGCTCTCAAATAATTTTGGCCTATTTATATAGGATTCCAACAATAAAGAAACTGGAAATTTCTGTTTCAGCTCAATACCTTAAAAATTTAATTTTATTTAAGATTGTCATGGACGTGTACAGATAAATCTATTCTGGCTCTCATGCTTTGAATTCAAATATATATGGTTTTTCAATATAACATAACATTAAAAACCATAAGTTTCGGCGCTTCAAATGATCAAGAGATTTCCGTTCTTAAGTTAAGTTGATCTTGTTAAAAGTTTGCTTGATGCAAAATTTTCCACAATACGGTTTGAGAGATTTTTAAATCAGAATGAAATCGACTGAATTCGCTTATTTTGAACTAAAACACTGACAGCTGCAATGTTTTCGGTATTTCGTTCGGTGCGTTGTCTCACTGACGCAAGAACATTCACTAGTGAATATTTTTACTCAAATTTATCCACTCTAGCCGGCGCAGCCTTAATGATGGTATAATTATTACAAGCGAAAATTAGTTTAGTTAGAATTAGTTTCTAATAATTATCAAATGTATTTCGCATACCATGATGAAACATTTTACCATTGAAAGTTCATGAAAAATCCTGGGAAGAGTAATTTTTAATCCGATCCCTTTTATTGCAGGTATGTTGTATTTTTGTGAATATAAAAGATTTTTTTTATAATGGGCGTGGCTAAAAACCAGTTTTTCTTCTTTATAAACGGCAAACTCAGTTTCATAACTCAGATTTTGTCATCAAGAGGTTTGTTATAAGGAACGGACACCCAGTCGCAGATATTTAATGATTAAAAATATAAAAAACATATACACCTTGAAAAGTTTCTGCAGCCTTTTAGTGGTCGTTTCATACAGAATGACAAACTTTGTATACCAGCCGCGGAGTATAAACGCATAATTATAATGATATTTTTGTTTTTGCTTTTATTTTTTATTTTTATTTTTTTTGTCAATGTCATATTCTAAGCGCATCGAGCAATTTCGGGGTCACATACGATTACAAAATATAACTTCAAAGTAGATGTCATAAAAAAAATTGTGAACTTTATTCTTAAACTTGAATAAAATTTTACTACCATTAAGTATTTCTTGTTGTACATGCGTTTGGGGAACACAATGACATACCATTCCAATGACGTGGTAAACAGTTTTACTACTGTAACACATAATAACGTGTTGTGTTGTGTTGCTGTGTAAGAACAACAAACCCCATTATCGTGATTATCAAAAGATAATTCAATTAACACTGTCTTTGCCAACAGCAAGAAGTTGGCCAACAATTGACGTAAATATATAATACAACACGTTGAAATGATTCTTAATCGTGTTCCCTCACGGCCCATCTAACAACAATAATAAGAAACAGAAAAACAAGTAATTAAACTAAATGAGACTTGGGCCAAATCTTGAATATCCTAAAAATCGACAAATATATAGTGGGCGTGGCTGGTACATGATTGCTCCCTCTATTAGTGTATGTATTACGTACCAGCTTGCGAGACGAGTTTTATTCTGAATATGCTTTTTTATTTATTGTGGGCGTGTCCGTTATTTAATTACGCCCATTTTTAGCATATCTATGGATGGAATAATTAGAAACTGCAATTCCTCAAAGGTGCATTTTTATAACAAATAAACAGATTTTTGTCCATTGTGAGCGTGACTCTTGATCGATTTTGCCCAATTTGAATATAAAATTTAACAAAAATACTTTCATACTTGTTTCAACTTTATAGCTCAATTTTTGTGGCAGATAGATAGATTTTTGTTTATTGTGGGCGTGGATTTTTATCGATTTTCACAGACAGAAACTAGAACAAAATATCAGCATAACATTTGAAAATATACGAGCTTGATGTACATACAGACAGATGAACATACTTGCTAGATATTTTTAGTTTTTGATTTTGATCAAAAATATATATAATTTATAGGTTATCTGAGATTCTTACTTTTGGATGCTGCCAAAGGAATGACAAACTAAGTATGCCTACCATCCTATATGTAGGGTACAAAAACAATGTTATCATGGTATATAAGAAAGATGGCTAAAGATTATAATAAACAGAAACTAAAAAGACAGACATTCTTGTAGCAAATAAATTATTTTGTTACTCCTGTTCTGTCTCCCCTCAATTACCTACTACTGCTACTATACACGTACACAACAGTCGCAAACAACTTTGCCACTGCCAGCTACTCTTTAATGTTATTATTATATTACTGGTACACAGACACACACACACACAAATACATACACAAATACATATAATAGCGTGCCGGTACATTTTATTGTTATTATTGTTGTTGTTGGAAAATTAATGTTGTTTTGAAGAGTTTATTTTATTTCTTTACTATTTTTCCTTTTCCTCTTCTTTTTCATTGTACATAAGTTATTGTCATTGTTTTTGTTGGCGCTCTTAACAAATTTATTACAATTGTTCAGGCGCGAGTACTCACAACTTGTCTGCCTGCCTGCCTGAACCTGCCTGCCTGCCTGTTTGCTTGCCTATCACACATTCATGTGGTTGAGATACAATTGATTGAGAGGGGGCAGGTTTAAGGCCAGCTTAAAATATGATCTGAATGAATGAAAGAAATGCATCATTTTCTACGCCATTTCCTTTGCACCGCTTTGTATTTGTTTTGTCAAGTTTGCATTTTCTGCTGGCTGATGTGGATAACATGCTAAAGATTTCACAGTGTAATCATAACCAGATTGTCATTTCCCTTTGCACCATAATAGCTTACAAGGGTATAAACGCTCGTAAATTGATACTTTGCATACTTGAACATCAGTTTTATAGTCACTGCCTTAAGTATGAAGACATCTCTATTCATATATAAAAAAGCAGTAGAAATTCTACAGATTGTTCGTTCATGTCTCTCTGACCGCCTTTGCAATTGCTATGTAATTAGACAAAGATCTTCAAGAGGTACATTTTGCTTTTTCTTATCAATTTTTATACAAGGCAAAAATGGTACATTTTCGAATATATTTTTATATCGAAATTTTGATCCAATGCAAGTTTGAGCTAGGTCAGGCCACGTAACAGCTTTTGTAATGATATAAAGTTACATTTAAAGTCGTCTTATGAAACGATATTGAAGAAAAGTGGTTCATATCAATTCAATATGAATCATACAAGTAAAATGTTATGTTTACATACATTTTAAGAACGTAGGCTTTGGAAACTGTATAGTTTTGAACTCAAATTTGAATTAAAGTACGTTTTCTGCTCTTCACATAAGATACTATGGCATACTAAGTTTATCATTTCGTTTGCAACATCGAGAAAGAGGCAGCAGAGGCCCTACAAAGTCTTGATCAGCACCAAAAATTAAGTCCATTTTTACATGTATGAACATACTGTTATTAGTACTTTCACGATAAGAAATATTGATTTATTGAGGTGGAATTTTGACCGATAAAGACACTTTTAGTTTCTATACGCAGGTCACTATTTAAAGTGGGCAAAATCAAAAAAAAAAAATGTTTAAAAGCCACGCCAAAAATTTACCTACAAAATGTAGTGTAGAATGTAGTGGACACATTTATAATTATTCCATTCAACAATGTGTCTAGATTGGGTCTAGTTGGATAACAGATAAGCTGGGATTAAAAGTTGATACGTTTTACATACACTGTTGGAGTGCGTATTTAGGCATTTACCACGCCCACAATTTGTATATAAATGTGGAGCGTTTTTAAGATTTGGCCTAAGACAAATTTAATTTTATTCTTGATCTTTTTTTAATTGATTTTTGTTATATAAAAATTTTCTAAACCATTTTTATAGAAGGATATATGTGAGGAAACATTTTGATTAATTTTTTTTTTAATTATTATTATTATTATTGACTTTAGATAATCTTCAGAAAGTAAAAAGAAAAAGTAATTCAAATAATGAAATAAAGTTCACAAGTGAGCTTATCAATAACACCTGTAGTGCATGTTGGAACGTGCTCAGACTTGTGTCTAGCATTAACACATGCCACACCTTATTCAACATACATACATAATCAAATACATAATCAAATTATAGATTATTATTAATCTAATAAACTTTCTTATTTCCACAAAAACAAAAAAAAATTATTTTCCTTATTGGTTTTTTTTTCCTATGGCACACTTGCAACATAAAAAAAAAGCATAATAATCATAAAAACTTCCTTCATAATGAATGGAAATTGAAAAACTTTGTCCAGACTGATAATGATAACTGAACTGAACTTTTATTATAAGCGGGAAACAATGTAAAGAAAAACCACAATAACTGAAAATGGCACGCACATCTAGTATTATATAGAAAATGAATGAAAAAAACACAAAAAAAAATAAGTAACAATAATAACGAGTAAATATTTTTCAATTACTTGGTGGCCGGGCGGACTTATTGTTTGCCGCCAAACACAGTTTGACCAGAAAGACAAGACACGTGATTAATAGACAAACTAACACATACACAAATACACACGCACACATATATATATATATATGCAATGCATGAGTTGACTATGGGGCCAGTACTTTGCAACTGAAGTAGCATTAAATCAAATCAAGTACTGATGCTGGTGCTGTTGCCAGACCTTGCCATCATTGAAGTGCGATTGTGAAGTGTAAACAGTAATGAAAATTTCATTAATAAACAACAATTAAAAGTGTTGTTGTTGTGTTAAGTTGCATTATTGAGAAAATCTACTCACTCCTCACACCAGCATGCAAATGATTCTTTTCTTTCTTGACCTTCTGTGGAAAGCACGTTCACCACATCAACGTTCACGTTCCTGCTCTATTGATAAAAATGCAAAAGCAATACCTGTACACCAATAGAACGTGTTCATATATACTCGTAAATAGAACGATATAAGGAGAGAAACAAAATATGAAAAACTAAATTGAGTTTTGTTTAAATTTCCTGGATACCAACAATAATTGTTTTTTATGTTTAACCGTTTGCCACCGCACGTGGACAGACCCAACACACAGTTTCATGAAAGGAAAAGTCTGTCAAGCCCGAAAATTTAATACCCTACACCTCCTAGTTTCACAAATTGTACAACAATTACACACTTTAGTTGTACAGAGGCATTGCCATATAAGTCTATACGGGAAATATCATTATATGGGAAGGGGTTCTAAAAATAGTCAAATTCCTTGCATTTTCAATTGAGTTCTTTTTTGGGCCAATTTTAGTGCTTGTGCCAAATTTCATTGAAGTATCTCAAAAAATGCGATCTGCAGCTTGCAAAAACTTACATGGTCGGACAGATGGACACGATTAAATCGATTCAGATGTTGTTTACGGATCGATCGGTAAGTAATAAAACGTGGAGTTACAATTTTTGCACAAGCTTAATATACCCCTTGCCCCGTGTAGAGTACCCGGTATAAATAGGTTAAAACAATTTATTTTATAGTCAAGAAAAAAACATTATAAAAAATTTTCTATAAACAATTGTTGTTTAAAAGAAAAATGTGCGTAATTGTTTAATCACACGGTTTGGGTGAGAAAATTGAATCCCGTTCCATACCCTGCGTCTCAGCGCGAGTGTCAGGCGAGCTGTTGAAAATTATAAAAAATAAACTTTGTTGTGTGAGTTGTTTCTTCAGTTATATATCAATATGAAAACACGCCCACCTTTACTTTCACCTGTCATAAAAGTGTAAATATTTTTCCACCGATTTTTTTTTGCAATTTTCTTTTTATTTATTAAAATTAAATTCGATAATTGATCTTTAAATTAAGGTCGGTGGCATGTTCATATGTGTGAAAATAAGCAATTAACTGAAATAAAAAAATGGAAAACTTCAAACAATAACAGTAACAATAACAGCAGTACATTCATATAACAATAGCTCCAGCAACAAAAGGCTCTTTGAAAACTTTTCACAATTAAATGAATTGACTCATGACTCACTCACATATGATGAATCAGTAAAATTTGCCAAAAAAAAAACTCTTGACCAGGTGTTCACATTAAGTTTCCACATCAGCATCCCTCTCTCTTTTTAACACATATTTGTCCAACTATTTGTATCTACTGTAGGTTTAGCTAACACTTTTTGCCTCTAAAAATACTTGAGATTGAGAGTTGAGGGTAAAAGTTTTTCGGGAAAATACGCTATAAAGCTAGTGTTTGCTGGAAGTACTTTTTATGTTCATAAACGGATGAAAATCTATTAAAATAGTGAACATAAAATAATACAGAGCAGTGTACATTAACAGGTGACTGTATTTTCGATCATAAAATCAGCCAAGCATTGCTCCGGGGTAACAAGTGCTAACTAAGCCTACTTTCTGTGGTCGAAGCTTTCCCTTTATAAAACCCTCATCATACCCGTACTTCTGCTTTAAGCTGGAAAGTTAACCCAAAATGATGAGTTTTTTCTTTGTGTGTTCCAGAGAAAAGTTCTCTGCAAAGTCTTTGTTCCCCTACACGTTCGCGATGAGTTCCGACTTTGAATAAATCATAAACTAGATAAGCTTTATATCGTCATTGATATAGCTCACCGCTTAACAATTCAACGTTTGTGATGGCTATAGATCATGTTAATCTTATTTATAGAAATTCCAAAACTGAATAAACGTCGCGCTAGAGAAAGACCGAAACTCCGGTGGTGGAACCAAGTCTTTCCTCAGTTTTTTACATCAAGTGTTTGTAAGACAAAACTGAGGAAAGGCTTACAAAGGGTCGACGTCGTTCTCTCGTTATCTCTTGAGGCAAGCGAAAAACCTATACAGAATGTCGCTCTAGAAGAAAACCGAAACTCCGATGGAGAGACCTAGAGTTTAATGCTATGCAAACAGAAGCCAGAAGGCCATCCTTTGTGGCTTAACTCTCTTGCAGCAGGTGGAAGTTCCCAACATTTTTTTCTAAATTTTTGATCAATACCAAAATCTCAATGATGTAGCATATAGATAAATGTCCGGATGTCCAGTTGTCCACGTGACCGGGTGTCCGTATGTCCGTCTATAGTTGAAATGTTCACAGTAGCAAATGTTGCTTTATGAAAGTGACTTTTCATTAAAACATTATTTCAAAAAGTGGGCGTAATCAATTAAAAGACACCCCCACACTAAGCAAATCTCTTTCTCATATTACAAAAATCACATTAATATTTAAAATACGGTACAGGCACGCCCACAACACCCCTTTTTGTACAGGAAATTCGTTATTTGTAATAAATATTTTGATTCTGTGACCACGCTCCCATTTTACTTATTAATATGTAGAGTACATCAGATTAAACGTAAACCAAAATTATTATATTGTACATAACATCTAAAATATATTTTACAATTTGTAATAAATATATTTTATGGTTGAGAGAGAGAGAGAGAGAGTGAGTTGTAAGGTATAGAAAATATGAAAATTATTACCGTAAAAATTGTTCAAATATCTGTAGTGATGTTGTGTGTGTTTCACTTTTCAAAAGTGCATACAACACGACGATATTTTAACAATGCACCTGGGTCAGCTACTGTACTCGTAAACATATAAACAAAAACAATAACAAACTCAAAAAACCATTACTTTTGATAGTTTGTTAACTAAAGCTAGATTGGTTGCTTAATGTTGTTTTTTTTTTTGTATTTTATTCTATTTTATACATATTTCGGGGAAGTTCTATTGCCACGCTTGACGAGGCCCAGTTTTAAAACATTCACATAAATTACTTGTACTTGCAGTGAAATGAGTTGGTCGGTTTGTTCACTCGTTAAGTTTTATTAAACATTTCCTGTTTAGAGTTTTATTAGATGTTGAAATAGTTGGGATCTGTGTGGTATATAACTTTGCTAATATTAAACACCAACCCTCCATATGGGTCCGCACGTACACACAATGATAAGTATGGTGTTTTTTTTCTTCATAATTTAGGGTAATAATATGTAAACACAGCTGCTGCAATAGTGGCTGCTGTTGGATCAAGCAAATAAATCCACGAACCATATATCCACATATAGGCATACACAAACACTCCTTGGAGTAGCCTACACGTTAATAATGGTAGAAATGTTTGACCTCTTTAGCATGCACATGTTTGGGTAAGCAGAGGGAGAGAGGGTGAAAGCCATTTAGAAACAGGAGAAAAAGTAAAAAAGAACTAAATTTCTCTAAGATGAAATCTCTGAAAGTACTCTCACATCTATATACAAACAGTGGGCGTTGTAGGTATATGATTACGCCCTCTTATGGTAAATTTACGTATTTATTTTATATTACGTATCATCTAGCTTCGTCAAGCACGGTTTTATGTAAATTGTGAGCATGTGTGTTATTCAACCACGCCCATTTTTACCACTATTATAAATTTTTATACTAAATTTCAACTTATACTCAATTTTTACAGCAGACAAAGAGATTTTTCATTTGTAGGCGTGGCACTTGATCGATTTTGACCAACTTAAATAACGATCTGCATTCAGAAATTAGAAATTTCTGTATCTGTTAAAAATTCAGTTTAATACCACAAAACTTACGACCGTAAGAATGTCAATAACAGACAGACATATGGACGCACGGACGACCACGGACTAGATGGACTTAGTCTGACACCTTCTTCTGTGTGTTGCAAACGGAATGACAAACTGAGCCTTTTCCCTATCTTATGTGGAGGGTATAAAAATTTAACTGGTGAGGCAGTAGATATTTTGTAAAGGTTTTATTGTTTGTTCCAAAAAACGAAAAACCAAGAAAACATTTTTTTTTTTTTTGGTGAAAATATTTGTCCATACTATGCGTACAATATATATGTATATGTTTAGGAAAGTTTTTCTTTTTACAAATGTATGTGTAGAGTGTATGTGTGAGTGTTCATATCACGTATAACTGCAATCACTGAATTTAAGCGTAATTTTGACATGTGAGTGAAGACAAGTTTTTCAATAAGAAAATAACAATTTTGCATTTAAATAAAAGAGCACTCTTAAACGTTTTTAATAATCTGTCAATATTAAAACAATACACAAGATTAACATTTTTATTTTAAATGATTAATAAAATTTCTACTGTAATTCTGAGCATCTTTAATGAGCGTTCACTCCAAAAAATACATTATTATGCGTGGACATGAACATGAACAACGCATCAAAAAGCATTGCATACAAAAATTGCATTAAATATATACATACAAGTGTGTACATACACATATTATTCTCGTAATGAAGAATTTTCTTCACTATAAAGTTCAACATTGTCATTGAATTGCTTACCATGGTAATGCCTTTATTTTTATTGTTATTATGAACAAAAAAAAAAAAGAAAAGTAACAAACAGAACACAGAGAAAGAAAATGATAACAATACAATACAACATGTCTATAAAATATACGCATGCATGGTTGAGCATACAAATGCACACACATAGATTAAACAACAAACGGACGACAAGTAGGCAAGTTGTCCATGAATGCAAAGTGCAGCATGCATGTATGTGTGTGTGCGTATGTTTTAAAAAAAGTAGCTTAAATTACACGATAATGCGCAAGTAACCAGAGTAATATACTCACACATATGTACACGGTCATTACTACTGATATAATGCGGCTATAAAATATCCGTGACTGTGACTGCGTCTGTATCTCTGATATGATTGTTCTCGCCTGGTAATAATTTAAGGGATTTTTTTTAATTCTCCACCGTGAGAGTATACTAAGTTGGTTATATGATTTGCAATTATTAAAAGAAGGTTTAAAAGTATCTCAAACCTTTCTTAATTATAAAAATCCAACCATGTCCGTACATCTGTCTTTTGTTGAAATATAACATTCCTCAAAGTTAATAGAAATTGAAACTTTAATCATCGATGTGTGCACTGAAAAGCTTATACAATATAAAGCATACATATGGACGGACAAGACAGCCACGCCTTTAATCGTTAAATGTAGAGTGTATAAAAACATTGCAGACATCATTTCATGCTATACTCTATTGTATGTACATAAAATTAAAAATTTTGATCATTCTTCTTTCATTGTGGAACGTAATTTAACCCACTGGACATGTTGTCATGTTGTGAATATGTAAGAATTGTACATTGTGTCAACTTGTATGAATTTACACTACCGGGGAGTAAAAACATTTATTATTACATTTAACACATTTCCAGCACAATTTATGTGACAATGTGCGTGCATGTGCATACAGCGGAAACTCGGTACAAACATAATAAATGATGCTTCAATGATTGCCAGTACAACACGTCGCCGTACAACGGTGCGTGTATGTCGGTACGTGTTGTACTGGTTGTCAACAATACTTAATAACAGTAAATTGCTAGTTGAGCTTTATTCGGAATATCCACATTCTCACATACACACACATGCATACATAATAGAGCACAGCATGGCATGATGCATAAAATGTTTAGATGAAAAGAATGTTGTTAAACGAAAACGAGTTAAAATGGTTTTCTTATCTGTTTCTATCGATTTGGAATTACTTGGATTTTGGAGAGAAATACCGCAACAAAATCATTTGTGTTGGTATTTATATATTATTGTATTGTGGCAAAACTTTTTCAAGCGTTGTATGCATGTGGATGCTGGATGCTCAACTAATTTGCATGAAATGTAAAAAATTGTGTAGAACCAATATTTCGCATGAGGTGGCACATCTTCCACAAGAATTGAGATATTCTATCTTTGCTATTTCCACTGCAACAGTTTCATACAATCATTAATCGTGATTAAATTTTATACCCTACACCACCTGTGGTAAGAGGGTATATTAACTTTGTGTGGATGTTTGTGTCTGCCAATTTGACCATTTCCGTCCGTGTGTCCATGTTATTTTTTGCAATCTACAGATCGCATTTTTTTAAATATTTCAATGAAATTTAGTACAAAGCTCCTTGGGTTAATACAAATTAGTGAAGAGTGGTTAATAATCTTGGTTATTGGCTGAAAACAAATTTGGACTCAATTGCTCCATTTTTAGAATACATTTCCATATAATGATAATACTAATAAAACGTCTCTAAACGTCTCTAAACGATTTGTAGCATATTTTTTTGGAACTAACTGGTGTAGAGTGTTACATGATCGAGCTTGACCGACTACAACACTTTCACCCATTTCTTTGGTTGTAATCAATTATTTCATTCATTAACCATCATTGATATTATTTTATCGCTTCCTTATTGTTTCCGTTAGGCATACACTAACATGTACCCATACATACGCGATATCTGTTTAAACATCATAAATTTCATCTAAAACAATATTTGATCATTAATAACAATTTGTTCTACGAACGCGTAAATCCATCAACACTTTATGCGTTTAGCGTTAGTATAAATATTGCGTGTGTGCTTTATTGAATTTGTGTTGTGTGTGTGCGTATGTGTAAAGATCAAACAAACATTTTATTATTTACTTAACATTCACACATATATACGTGCCTGTATAAGCTGTTTAAAACATGCACACACACACACAAGCACTAAGAGATAGGTGAAAAAATATTGGTATGGGAAAAAATTATAAAATTATATATGAAGCAATTAGTGTTTATAGCGAATACGGCTCTATTATCATTAAAACAAACACATATATGCACACTATGTATACATACTATATATGCATACATACATAGTGTGAGCATATTTAAGTCTCTATAAAATAATTTTTGAGATTTGTTGTAATGGTTTGTAATTGATAAATGGAATGGAATGGGAAAAAAAATTTTAAATTTTTACCGTTAAAAATACACATAAAAATTCAGATCAATAATATGCATGTATAAGAAAAACAAGGAAAAATATTATAGTGGGTCAAGGCTGACCATGTAATACCCTACACTACTTAGTTCCACAAATTATGCTACAATTCGTTTAGAGACATTGTCATTTTAGACCACTCTGTGACATATCATTATATGGGAAGGGGTTCTAGAAATGGTTCAATCAATTTCAAATTTGACTTAGCCAACTATTAGGTCAAATAATTATTCTCCACCAAATTTTGTTGAAAAATATTAAGAATTGCGAATTTAGGACATACAAAGCCCCATTTTCATTAAAAACGTTATATGGGAAGGGGTTCTAAAAATGGTCCGAAAGAGTCCAAATTTGTTTAAGCTAATTATTAAGCTAACTAATAATTCCTCATTAAACTTTGTCAAGATATATAAAGGATCGCGAATTTTTGTCATATAAAGTATTATTTTAAATAAAAGCGCTATATGGGAAAAGGTTCCAAAAATGGTCTCATTTGAACCATTTTCAAAAAGTTTTCTCTTTGGGCTGATTTAAGTACTTGTACCAAATTTCATTGAAATATCTTAAAAAATCAACCTGTAGCTTGCAAAAATTCACATGGACAGAAAGACGGACATGATTAAATCAATTCGTATATTGATGCTGAATGAAATGTAGCAACATCTTATAATAATATTTGCCTCAACAAATGGGTGTTTTCTAAATATTTATATAAACACAATATTTCTATACTTTACAGTCACCTACCTGAGACCCTTAAGATGTTAATTGCTACCAAAGTAGAAAATTTTTCTAATATGTGATATTTGTTGTACTGATAGTTCAGAACTGTAACCTTTTTTACACTTGAGTATAAACAAACTTGTAATATATATCTTTAACTATCACAAACAATAAATGGAAAAATCTTAACTCTTATAAAGTTTCGTAAGTTTTGTCAGAACTTGTGAGGAGGGGGTAACCAATTTTCTCTGTTTCTTTATAGAAATCGCCCAGTTTTTCTAGACAGTTATTAGAAATATGTTCTTTTACTTTATGCCTGACAATAATTCTTGTACTTTTTCTTTATTACAATTACAAGTTATGTATGTTTGTGTGTTTAGGTCATATCTCTGTTGGTTTTTAGGCTAGTAAATCAATGACATTATGTTCGGTAGAAGATATTGTATTGTTGTATCTTATATCCAGCTGTTGTTGTTCGATGATTTATGTTTGTTATTGTTGTTATTTCTTTGTAGTGGTTGTAAAGTTGTCTGACTATTGTTATTGTTGTCGATGTTATGCTTATTTAACATAAGTTTACAGTTATTTAGAACCAACACTAGCTCACAAACTAAGTAAAAACATTAAAATTTGGTTTAGGGCCAATTTTAAGTACCCTCCACCTTTATATACAAATGGTGGGCGTGGCAGGTACATGATTACGCCGTCTAATTGTGTATTGTGTATCAAGTCTAATTGTACGCTTTTTAAGGTTTTTTATAAATTGTGGGCTGACCACGCCCACTTTTGGAACATCATTCGATGGAATAATTATAAATATGTGTAACAAATTTCATAGGTAAATTTTTAGCGATTGTGGGTATGTCTGTTATGCGACCACGCCCATTTTTGGCACATCGTTCGATGAACAAACGCACATACATGTCTAAATCAACTCAATTTATAATGCTGATCAAAAAAATATATATATTTTGTAAAGTCTCCGCGGCTTCCTTCTGCATGTTACAAATGAAAGAGCAAACTGGAGGGTATAAAAAAAGTTGACAAGTTTGCTGTGACATTTTCTATCCTCACAAACCTTTATTTTTATATCCTCCCCATCATAAGCGGAAGTTTACTAAGTTTACTTGTAACTACCATTAAGGAGACTTCAGAAACTATATAAGTATACTTAATTGGTACCAAAGTCTTTATCGATGTCCGTATGTCCATCTGGTGTTAGTTGTAAATAAAGTTGAGCTATGTATTTGAAATTTAATATAAATACGCTTAATCCAAGTAGATAATTTTAATTTTAAGAACAAAATCACTAGGCAACCACACCTACATATAATAAAAATTGGTTACGCCTAAAAAACGAAGCTACAAAGTGAAAATTCCATTTAAATGTTTAAGTGCAGTGTATGCAGAAAATGCTAAAAAAGGGCGTAATCTCATAACAAGCACGCCTACAAATTATAAAGAGCTCAATGGTAAGCAAAATTCGACCTTCTACAGTAATATGTTTTACATTACTTAAGAGTACGCCTATAATTTATCTTATATATATATATATTAATTTTAAAGAGTATCCTAGATTCGGCTTAAGTCAAATTCTTCAAGTTTTTTATATATTTTTTTTTTAGCTTTACATTCGTGGTCTCATACATGAATGTATTGTATGCGTAATTGGAGGCCCTGAACTTGGCCATATGCATTCAACCAAACAACCAACCAACCATAGTGTTTATGACATAGAAAAAGGTGCAAAAAGTCACAACAATAATGATGATAACAATAGTAACAGCAACAACAAAACCAACAACAGCGATAACAACACTCTCTTTGGCACTCTTTGTACATATATGTGTGAGCAATATGTGTGCGAGCATTGTAAAAAAGTTTTCCTATCAATTGTTGTTTTTATTGTAACTTTTTTCCATAAATTTGGTATAAATTGGCTGAATTTTCATCTAGTGTTGTTGTGAGAGGTCACACGAATATAATACAAGTACACATACACATATACAGAGCACATATGACATGCAATACAATATAACGAAAGAGTTTCTTTTATACCCTATTTAAATTGCACCAAAAGGTGCACAAACTTGTGCAAGTTATTATAACTTGTAAAAGATATTCGATGGAATAACAATTTATTATACTTCAGGAATGATTTAATGTTTATGGGATGATTTTGCGTAGCATTATAAATTGATTAAAAAAATAATTTAAAGATTTTTTAAAAAATTATAACAAAAAATATCAGAGAAATAATTTTATCAACTAATTAAAAAATACTAACATTTGATAAAATATTAATTAAAAAATTAAATATAATATAACTTTTTAAAGTAATAAATATTTACAAAATTGATAAAATTTTAATTCAAAAAAAATTATTAATTCATTGAAAAGAAAATAAAAATTTTTTAATTAATTAACAAATATTAACAATTATAACTGCATACGGAGTAACGTTTTCCATTTCAATACTTTACTTGTATGTAACACTAATCCATACTTAAAGCTAATGAATATCATGAAGTGCCATTGGCATCGCATGTGCGATATTAAAAGTTTTCTATTAAAATAATAAATATTGAAATTCCAATAACTTCAGCTCCAAATGATATTACAATAACAACAAATCGAAGGCAACAACTTTGGTCATTTCATGTTTTAATTAAAATCAAGTGAAACTTTCATTGACGGTTCAATCCGAGCACCACTTAGTCAAATAATTTATACTACAAGTCATCCTTCTATAAGTTACTTGGTGAAGAAGGATTCTAAAACTAGTCGGACCCAATCTTTCCTCTCTATCATTTGTATACCCTCCATATATACCAAGTATGTCATTCCGTTTGCAGCATCCAAAAGGAGGCGTCGGAGACCCTACAAAGTATATATATTCTTCATCACCATCAAAAACTGAGTCGATCCAGACTATTTATGTCCCTATGTCCGTGTGTCCATCTGTCCGATTGTTGTTTATATTCTCACGGTCGTACCGACTTATTTTTAATTCATATCAAATTTTTACTTAAAATATTATTTAACATATAAACTCTACACTTAATAATAATGTTCCAACACTGCAGATACAAGAAATTAAAATGAGGTTTGGAAAGTTTTCAACTGTATTTTGTTATAAGCAAACAAAAATTATATATATTAAGCAAAAATAAAACTTCTTTTATTACCCAGTAGAAAGGAGAAAATGTTTAATTATGTAAAAAGTTATTTTAAGTACCCACTGTACAGTCATAATTTGTTTTTAGGAAAAAAAGTCGCCAAAAAAACTATGATAATGCAAATAAGCACCAAGTTTAAAAAAGAAAAAACAGAAAAAACAAAACTTTCGCATTATTTGAAAGGAGTGACAACTTAACTTACCTTTGCTTGAAATGTGATGCCGCGAAAGAAGGCTTGTTCGGCATGCAGTGGCACCCTCAAATCTTGATCATCTTGCACCAGATCGTATGGTGTGGAAGGCATTTTCAAAAAATTCAATAACACCGATTCAGACCACTTGTAATATCATGAGATGGATTTCATTTTTTTGTTATTCTGTTGCATTGAATGGTGGGGGCGACCGTACAAGGAACGCCGTATATGCCAGAAATGGCCCTTAGCAGTGGTTGTTGATTTGCGACGAGAGGTCATAAACATATACCCGCACTATGTCGGTTCTTCTGTTTTCTTTTTTAATACAGGATTTATGTGGGTTTCTTTTTTTTACTAAAGTTTATTTTTTATTATAAATATTTGCTCATTATAATGTAGTAAATGCACTCAAATAGGTTAATATTTATAAAAAAATGTTGAATCTGAAAAAAAACATAAAATGGAACAAATTAGGAGCGTGATCAATAAAGAAGAGATTTGTAATAAGTTAGGTCGTTATAAATTTTTAAGCCTATATAATAATATTCATCTTATAAATTCAATTAAACTCAATTAAAAATAACTTCAAAGAAGAAAAGAAGTGAGAATATATAAAATCCATCATAAACTCTGAAAGAAATCACGACGTCTTGTCACAAATGTACTTAATAATTGCAGCAAAGGCAATATCTTCATAAGAAACGAAGAAAGTAGCAAGTTCAAACTGATACCTTTCTCCAAAGTGCCCCAAGAGATGAAATATTCATCTTAAGAATCGTGGAGAATCAAAGTGTGAAGTTTGCTGAATTACTGACATACCTAATACAACTAATTACAAAATCGCAGTGAAGAATTTGCTTGGATAAAAGTAGGAAAGAATTTGGTTCCGATACTGCTTGAGAACTATGTATACGACATAGGCGGCCGCTAAGAAGTTCTCAAAAGAGTACGTGAAGGCAAATCCTCAAAAATGTATGTTTAATACATAATTAAGCCGAGTATTTTATATAACAGCCACTGTAGGTTTTTTGTCCGTATGTCCATCAATCAAAAGGGTAAGTGTTGTAAATCGATATTTTAAGTCTACTTTTAGTGAATTTGTTTAACACCTTGTCGAACAAACAATGATTATCTTGGTTTTTTACCTTTAATTATTGCTGTCATTAGATCTTCCAAGCGTCAGCCTAGTACTGCCGTATGCCGGATATTAAATATATTTTAATTAAATCACGTGACGACATTTTAATCAACTTTCAAACCCAACTATATGCTGCGGTTTTCCCGCTTCACAGAAAAGTAATTAAAACACATCCTGAGCAACACTTAGCAATCCAACCAACCACCACCACCATTATAATAAATTGCCACCTTGTCTCTAACCTCAAAACCCTTGCAAAATATTCTCCGTCCCCACAACATATATACATATATATACAATACAATAAGACAATTCGGTTGACGTATAAGGAATGTTCAATATGATTAACTGCCTGTCATATATGGATGGATAAAACACGAGGAAAGCTTTTGTGCAGTATGACAGTTGAGTGAGTAAGTGTGGGCACGAATGTAAGAAAATATGCGGTTTTCCTTCCTGTGTCTCTTCATATTCATTACAAACGCTCATTAAACATTACTTATGCGTTCCCTACCCCTTACCATGGCCATCACATCACACACACCATACAAACCATAATGATAACAATAGCAAGAAAATGTTGTACAACCACAATTGAGAACCAAACCAAAAAACCAAAAACCAAAAACTAAAAACAGAAAAAAGGCGTTATTTTCTTTTTATCTTTCAAGTGCAGCTTTATGGACAGACAGACAACAGAGATTTGTTGCTGCTTATTTTCCTTTTTAAGCTTGTGGTACAATTTCATTTTGCTTTAATTAAAGACAATTTGTCGGACCAGAGACTGAAAATAAATTGCCAAACCATTTGAGATGACTGATTTCTTTCTTTCTTATTCTTCCTCCATTTCTTTTTTCTAACTCATATACCACTAATGATAAATAGTTGCCAGCACGTTGCAATTTGTGAAAATTTATGTGGTAATAAAGCTTAGAATGAGTTTTCAACCGCTAACCATGGTTTTTTGTACTTATAATGGTTGTTTTTTAAATGTAAGGAAAGGTAATATTGAACTGAGGAATGAAGTAAAAAAAAACAGCCATTATTCAAAAATTATTGAACGACCTTTTTATAAAAACAAGTGAAAATGTTATAGTCTGTCACACTAGACCATTTAGTACCCTACACCACTTAACTCCACAAATTATACTACAATTATATCATCAGTCAATGCGTGAAATATTTTTATACGGAAAGGGGCTCTAAAATATGTCTGATCGGGTTCATATTTGACTGAGTCAATTATATAATTAATCAACAATTCTTCACCAATTTTTGTGCAAAAATATTAACAATTACGAATTTAGGTCATATAAAGACTTACTTTTATTAAAAATGTTATATGGGAAGGGGTTCAAAAAATGGTCCGATCGGACCAAATGTGGTCTAGCCAATTATTAAGCCAAATAATTATTCTGTACCGAATCTTATTAAAAAATATTAAGAATTGCGAATATTTGCCGTATTGAAATTCGACCTATTTGAAATAAGAGCGGTATATCGGAAGGGCTCCTAAAAATAGTAAAATTCCTTGCATTTTCAATTGAGTGCTTCTTTGGGCCCATTTTAGAGCTTGTACTAAATTTCATTGAATTATTTTAAAAAATCTAACCTGTACCTTAAGCACAAATTTATATGGACAGACAGACTAAAAATGTTAAATCGATTCAAACTTTGATTTTTCAAACTACAATCAGGATTAATTTAATGTTTATTAGAATTGAATTTAAGCTTAAAGAAACTTTGACCACCTTGTGCAATGCTCAGCGTGTGATTCATATTTATTTATATAATTTGACAACAACATTGATTCATATAACATTCCAACTAATGTAATCATTTCGCAGTTACGTATAGGGTGACATTACACCATATATCTATATGTGTATATATATGTATATATAAACATATAATTAATTCTAGCCCTCTCATAGACTGTTTATAACAACTATTAGATATAAACACAGTTAAGCTTAATATAACAGAAAACTGAGATACTCATATAACACAATATGGCAATAGGACGGTATTCGTTTTGCTCACAAAATAAATTAACTTGAGTGTAATTCTAGTGAAATGTGATGCTGATGTAGCAATAATGATAATGATGACGATGATATTGTTGTTATTGTTATTATTACTGCTGCATAAGTTAACAATGATGACGGGGCAAATGATTCACACAGTGTGAATTTGAACACCATACACATATACACACTCGCACACGCACATCATGAAATATGAGCAGTGATTACCATAGCGTACTATTTCTTGTAGAGGGTATGACGACTTTTATGGTCTAGGCAGAATATAGAGAAGTAGAGAAAGAGAGAGAAAGAGGTGTGGCAAAGGGTACATTAAGTTTGTGCGTATGTTTGTAACTCCTAAAGAGTAAATGCTACAACTATTTTCAATTATAGAATCAAAATCTACATCGACGTAATCAAGTCCGTCTCTCTGTCCATAAATATTTATAGTTACAGATCGCATTCTTTAAGATATTTTAGTGAAATCGCGTACAAGGAGATAATTTGCCCCAAATAGGAATTCTACTAAAATTTAATAGAATTGTAAAATTTTTAGAACCCCTCCCCATATAATGCCCTTATTTTTAGAAAACGTTTATATGGCAAAAAATCGTTTTGTTTAATATTTTTTGGCAATATTTGGTGAACAATAGTCAATTGGCCTTGTAATTAGCTAACCGAAATTTAGACATGATCGGAGCACTTTTAGAACCCCTCCCCATATAAGATTTTATTAAAATGAAAGTCTTTTGATGGCGAATATTTGCAATTCTTAGTAGCAGAAGAACAATCTTAATATACTCTCACAACTAAGGTGGAGGGTATAAAAATGTGAATACACTTTATTTTGCGATTTTATTCAGTTTTAAATTACTTTTAGTTTAATTGCTCTTCCAAGTGACACATTTTCTAAAGATACTTGGATACAATCAAATATATACTCGTACTGGGCAACATTTCGAAATTGTACTATCATACGTTTCTTGATACGCTTTCTCTTTATTTACATAAATGCCAGCACAGCGCTTTTCATTTAATTTGATAATTAAAACTTCTACGGTTGTGTGGAATTCTTAAGACACTGACCTTTTTTCCTCGTGTTTTATTGTTTTGCCAATTCAACACATTTAGAAAACCACAGCAAACAATACCAACACTTACAGCGTACATATACACGCACACACACCAACACCAACACCGTCTTGTCTTGTTTTTATGTCCAACCAACTTAGAATACTGTTCACAATGTCAAATTTGTTGCTAACACATGTCAAGTTGACCTTGTTACTTCTATTTAACCTTCTTTGGCACGATGACAAGCCCAGAAATTGTAATAAAAAAACTTTTCTCATATTCAAGAGAAACAGAAAACAAAATCGTATATACAGTGGTGGTCACTTGAAAAAAGACTTTTTGAGTGTTTTTTTTTTTGTTCTTGCTTTAAGTTTAGAAAGAATTTAATGATATAGTTTAATAAAAGGATGTATTGTGTGTAAAACAAAATATTTAATATCTACAATTATTCTATTTTTTCAAAAACACAAACTTTTTGTATATGACTTTTGTGTACGATTTTTGCAATAATTGTTTTTCTTTCGATTTTATAACCACTATAATAAAAAATGTCTTTTATCTATAAAACAAAATAATTTTTTTATAATATGTATCACTTTTTCCATTTTTGACGAATTTTTTAATATACACCACCAACACCATCAAAAAAAAATTATCCTTTTTATAATCCTACTCTTTAAGAATTCGTCAAAAATAGAACAATAATAGATATTATATAAAAATAATTTTGTTTCATACACTATAGGCTGTATCGCCAAACTGCATCATTAAATTGTTTCCAAACCCAAAGAAAGAAAAGTATTGCAGAAACGTAAGAAAATACCCTCCATATGGACAATGGAGGCAATATATACATTGTGCCCTCTAATAGTATATGTATTACGTATCAGCTTGCAAGTCTAGTTTTATGGTGAATGTGGTTTTTTTGTAAATTGTGCGCGTGTCTGTTATAAGACCACGCCTATTTTCGACCGTGCCAACGGTCAGACGAACGGACATAAATCGACTCAGTTTTTGATGCTGATTAAGAATATGTATACTTTATAGGGTCTCTGACGCCTCCTCCTAGATGTTGCAAACGGAACAACAAACTTAGTATATCCTCATCACTAAGGTGGAGGGTATAAAAAACTCCTACTTATTCAAGTGACCTGCACTGTATGTTTAGTCAAAGTTTTTAGAAAAATTTACTCGCAAAATAAAACACATTCCCAGCCAAATATTGAACAAAGCTTTACATGTAGCAAATTAAATTCAATTTTCTTCTGTATTCTGTTAATACCTTTTATTTAACCTTTTAAACAATTTACTCAATTTTTGACTACATTTTAAAAGCATTTGAACATACTCTGATTACCACTGCAATAATTAAGAGGATTAAAAGCAAGTACACAAAAATAGATGACATTCTTAAGTAAAGTTTAAAATCACAATTTTAAAATCACTTTTTGCGTTCTGTTCATTAAAACCATTCATTTGATATCCGTATTGAATAGATTATGATTATTTAACATCCATATCACATGAATTGTAAAGAAATAAGTTATACGTTAACAATTAATAATATGAATAAATAAGTTTAAAACATTCTTCTCATTAAATGCTTTCATTTGATACCCATATTATGTATATTAGGAAGGCATTGAAACACAACCTTTTTGGGGCGGGCTAAAGAATAAAATCTATTGTCAGATTCCTTACTAAAAGATAACGAAGACGAGTAAAACTTTTTAATGGAACAGTCTTTATAATATAAAGCTCATAAAATTATCTTTGAGATAAATGTGGCGGCGTCACGATTAACGTATAAAATGTTCAATTATTTTGCAATCGTAATAAACAATGGTCAACCACTATGATTTCTTTCCTGGTAACAAATAAATTTTGCATTAGTAGTCATTTAAATTTACGATAATTATGACAGTAAAAAGTGCACAATTCCAAATACTTAAAAAACTATGAATGAAAACAATTTCACCATTAACTACTATTGTTAATTTTTTCGTTTACTTCCCTTGCAACTATTTAATGGGAATTTCATGACGAAACAAAGACAACAATACGCTATAAAAATGAATCACCACTTGGGTGAAATGTGGTTGCAAGGCAAGGCGTCCGTTGATAAGCACATGGAAACAGGGAAAATTCAATAATAAACTTAAACAAGAAATCAACTGACGCCTTAAGCTTATCTCAGTAAAATGGAAATGGCAGCGGGACACTGGAGCATTAAAATCCAGGTAAAGTATCCAAAAAGGAAACAACATTTAAAACCAAAAAAAATAAGAAAAAATTTGGCTTACACCAAATCTTAAATACCGTCTACATCTACATGGAAGGGTGGACGTGGCAGATTTATGATTCCGTCCTTTAATCGTATATGTATTATGCATCAGCTTGCAAGTCGGGTTTTACGTGGAGTATGATTTTTTCTAAATTGTGGGCGGATTCCTTTTCCGACCACGCCCATTTTTGGCACAACCTTGGATGGGATAATTATAGATATTTATACCAAATTTCAATTTTGTTGCCCAATTTTTGGAGCAGATATATATATTTTTACTAATTGTGGGCGTGGCTATTGATCAATTTTTTCCATTCTAAGTAACGATTTGCGTAAACTAAACTAAAAAGTAACTAAAAGTGCTTTTTTGAAAAAATTTCCGCTCAATATTTCAAAATTTACGACCGTGAGAATGCCAACAACACACGGACACACACGGACTCAATATTAGACGCTGACCAAGAATATACACACTTTGTAAGGTTTCTGAAATCTCCTTCTGGATGTTGCAAACGAAATGACGAACTTTGTATGCGCCCCCCATTTTATGTGAAGAGTATATATAAAAAGTGATGGTAAGCCAAGGAAAATATCTATAAAATGTTCAATATGAACAATTGGAGTTATTGTAATAATTACCATGAAATAAACTTTTGTAAATAATATACAATAATGTACATAAATGTATACGATTCGTGCAAGGTCTTTAACCTTTTCGCATTCCACTCATAAAGTGCTTAGAAAGCCATGTACTCACAGCAACTATTTAAGAATGCACAAGAGAACATAAACCGAGCGAGAGTGAGTTTAATGAAAATTATCAAGCCACGCATTAGAGTATTATTTTGATGTGGTTTGTGCCTGCTTCATAGCATAACCATACCATTGCATTGAATTCATACACAAAACCTTAAAGTTCACTGTCACTGGAGTCAACAACAACAGAGAATGGCCATAAAACTGGTTTTGGTTTCTTTTTTTCTTACTTAGAAATAATGAACATGAACAATTTATGTACAAGTACAAGTACATAAAAGAATATAAGAGTCGGTTATGCTAGGATTTGGGAGTGGCTGGCAGATGACACTTTACTATCCAAACCATTCATTGCTCTTGAGCTTCAACAAAATTAAATCAAGGGCTGTCAAGTGACTTTAAAAAGAATCTTTAATGATAATTAAGACTACACAATAACACACACACACACACACACTCATACCTATATTTTAGTATTCATTGACTAAGTTTTACAATAATCCTCACTTGAAGTAGATTTTAAAAGCACCTGTTGTGGAGCTTTTACATGTACCCGTAACTCATTCAATATATTTTATGTAATATTTGTATGCCCTTTACATAAGACATAAGGTATACTACGTTTGTCATGCAATTTGCAACATCCATAAGGAAAAGTCAGAGATCCTACAAAGTATATAACTGAGTCGATCTAGTTATGTATGTTTTTGTGTCCGTATGTCCGTCTGTTATTGGCGCTCTCACTTTTGCAAATTTTGATACTTTTTACATGAATCGCTCTTTAAATGAAGCAAAATCGATCAAAAGCCACGCCTACAATCATTAAATATCTATTGATCTGGCACATATACAAAATAGAGCTATGAAGGTGAAATAGTTATAATTATCCCATCCATTAATTTATCGAAAATGGGCGTGATTGGTTAACAGAAATGCTTACAATTCACAAAAAAGCTTGTAAAGCGTACAACTCGACATGTAAGCTGATGTATAATACACTATTAGAGGGGCTAATAATGTACCTGACACGCCCACCGTTTGTATACAGATGTGAAAGGTGTTTAAGCTTTGGCGTTAGCCAAAAATAGTTGTATTTTATTTTATTATCTCCAGTGATTCTCAGCATTCTTTGCTATTGTTATTGTTTACATTATAAAAATGCAGTTTATCCAGTTTGTTTTTTGTATTCTTTGTATTTTTTGTTTTTGCTGTTGCACGAGTATATAAAGCTAATGAATGGGTCGCTTAAGTTGAAACTGAAATTATTAAATAATCCATGATCACACAGACACAATGTACTGGCATGTTTATGTTCATGTTTATGTTAATATTGTTGTTGTTGTTGTTATTATTGTTAAACTCAACTGTAAGTTAAAGAATGCCTACTTCTTTATTTCCTTCTCTCTCACTTCAACTCACAACTTTATGCAATTAGTCAATAATTCGATTCTGGTGGTAGAGTCTATGGTGGTATACCCTACACAACACTTGCGCTAACTCCTAAGCGGTTCAAAGATAGATTCATATATTATCGTACCAATCGATTTTGAATCATTTTCTATTTGAATCATTTTCTGGCATTACATGATGTATCAACTTATACATCGGTTTCTGAACAAGAAGGTTTTTGTTGGTAAACACACGCTTTAAATATAAATTCAAACCAAATTTCAACTTCATATCTCAAGTTTCATAGAAGACACATAGATTTATGTTGTTTTGGGGCCGTAGCTCTTAACAGATTTTGTTCACTTTAGATAATTATCTGTAGACCAAAAATCATGAAAAAAACTTGTGTTAAGCTTTGAAGCGGTGTAGGGGTGTAGGATGTAGACTGTAGGTTGACTAGAACTTTCCACTTCTTTTCTTGTATATTTCATATGAAATAAAAGTCGGCTCTTGGTGTTAAGTTCTATAAAATTTCTTATTGTTGTTGTTGTTGTTTGTTTTTGTTTTTTGTTGCTTTTGTTTTATTGCTGTTATTAATGTTTAGCATAATTATCCATCCAACCAACAAACTTACAAATGGATTCAAACATGTTTACATATGTATCATATGTTCACAAACACTTGCATAGATTATCTGGCATTACAAGTTAATGTTTTTATTTTATTTTTATTTTTTCAATCTGTTACGTTTTATTTTAAACAAATTTACAGCTTTTAGCAACAAAAAAAAATCCTGTTTTTCTCTTTCCTACTATGCACGCAAACATATATATATATATGTATGTACATAAATATATAGCCAGGCAGCATTATTAATGGATAGTTAGTTAATTATATCTTTAAAACGCCTTTGTAGTGCAGCCGAAGCATTAATATACACTCATATGTATACCATGTGCAAATGCATGTGTATGCATGTGTGTGCGTTGAAAATTTAAATATTTACAAATAAAGTTGAAAGAAAATATGAAAACGTGCTTCCACTAACTAATGCCATCATTTCTAATTCATAATTTATGTGAATACGTGCGTGCGTGCGTGTGTGTGTCTCAAAGAAATTAAAAAATCCATTTAATATACGTTTTTCATTGTATATTATTGTTATTACATAAAATGTGAAGACAACATGAAATTGAAAATTTCCAAAAAGCAAAATTTAAAACTAAATGATTTCAATTTTTCTATTCTCTCTTTTTCATACAAATTTCATACATCTCTGAGAACAAACGATTCATTCCAAAAAAAAATATTATAAAATAAAAGAAAACACATTAATGCTGACGCATTTGAGAAGAAAAGAACAGAATCTGAGTGATACATTACGCTAATATACGTATTTATGCAGCACCCATATATATTATGCAAAGGTATCAATATGATGATAATGGCAAGGCATGAGAATTGAAGCATTCACGAACAGACAAGAAAATTGAACCCAAACATTCACTCATTCATGGTCTGAGTTTGATTGTCTACGTTTGTCCGTTGGCAGCGTCATTGAAATTGTTGAAAGAAAACAAAAGAAAACTAAATTTAGCTCAGGCCGCATCTTAAATACCCTCTAAAGTCACATACGAGTACACGTGGCCCCCCAATAATACATGTATTACGCATTATCTTGCAAGTCCAGTTTCATGCTTTTTTGTAAATTGTGGGCGTGTCTGGTATCCGACCACACATTGAAAGGGAGAGGATATAAATGTATGTACCAAACTTCAACTTCAAATAAGTAGATTTTTATCGATTGCGAGCGTGTTTGTTATCCAAAGTCGCCCATATTTGGCATGTCGATGGATGGAATAATCATATATATGAATAATTTCAACTTCAGAGGTAAGTTTTTGCGCCAGTTATATAGATTTTTGTCGATTGTGGACGTTTCCACCTTCCGACCACGCCCACTTTAGGCATATCAATGAGTAGACTAATTATAAATATTTATGTTAAATTTCAACGTTAAAGCTCAATTTTTATGAATATAGCAAATAAATAGGTTTTGGTCCATTGTGGGCGTATTTGCGTGACCCGCCCATTCTAACAAGATCAAAATATCATTGCAGTGTCCTTTAATATATATGTGAGGTATCCTTCTAGTTGTAACAAACCGTGTGATAAACCTGCACTATAATCTAAAAACTATAAACACTGTTGCTAAACGTTTCATCATCAATTCACCTTTTGCAAAGTTATTTAATAATAAATAAAAACAATAACAATAATAAAATGCAACAAATAAATAGCAAACACGAAAACACATTTAAAGATCGGTAGAGTATATAAAAAATTTGATATAATTTAACCCAGATTTTTAAAAATTTAAACAAAATTTACATTTTTTTCTTAAATAAAGAAAATAAAAACATTAGATGCCCCAAACAATAAATTATATAAAAAGTCGATAATGTAGCGTTAAGATTTTTTTTTTTCTGAGATGAAACGTGTATGTTACCTCTACTAACAAGGTGTGTTTGACGAATGTTTAGAAAAGAATTGAAAATCGTGAGTAAAAAATTATTTATTGTTGTTGTAATTTATTATAAAAACAAGATAGAGAAGTTCGGTTAAGACCGAAGCTTAAATACCCTCCACCTTTTATAACCCTCTAAAAAATTAGTTCCTATTGCCATATTTATGTACGAGTATATGACTATTTCATGTACTTACGCAAATAGTGTTTATTTTTAATTATAGGCGTTTGCGTTTTTCAATCACGCCCATTTTTTGCACAGTTTTGGCAACGGTACCACTTATATATATACCAAGTTTCAACTTGATAGGCATAGTATTGTGCGATATATAATTTTTTAAAGATACAATTTTTTCGAGGTATGTTGAGATTTTTGTTTATTGTGGGCGTGTCTCTTAATCGATTTTGTCCAATTTTAATACAGAACAGCAAAATTGAACTAAGAATACCTATGCAAAGTTTAAATTTGATATCTCAAAAATTACGACCGTGAGAGTGCCAACAACAGACGGACACACGGACAGACGGACGGACATGTCTCAAACGATTTCTCTTATCATGCTGATTAAGAATATATATGGTTTGTGGAGTCTCCGAGGCTTCCTTCGATGTGTTGTAAACGGATGATCAAAATGAATATACCCTCTTCCCTAAGGTGGAGGGTATAAAAAATGTATATATTACGATTTGGCATCTAATAATCGATTGATATGAGTACAGTTTATTTATTTTTATTTATTTATTTATTCTATTAGTTATAAAATTAATTACAAACTAATATCTTACGCAATAGGAAAAGCCAAGTTTAATAAATGAGTAAAATAATTAATATAATTTTAAAAAAAAGTGCAACAACAACAACCAAAACCAAAAGAAATAGAAAACAAGAGATTTATGAAAAACAAAAAATATATGAGAATTAAAACATAAATGAAATGAAAACAACAAAAATTCACGTAAATACATTTCGCCAAAAAAAAATAAATAAATAAGAACACAAAACATTACATCTTGTGTACAATAAGTAACCTCGTCTAACATCTAAACATACATACTCGTATATGATATACTGAGCTTACATAGTCATTTCGGTGGTTGGCCAACTAAAAGCCGCACACACTGACCAACAGACCGTACGCTTGACTAGTTAAATGGAATGATTGAATAGTTCTGTACAGTATTTTAGTATTTTTAGCAGCCACAGGGAAACCTCCATCACTAAAACAAACAAAACCCGCGAGAGAGTAAATTTTCGGTTCTTTTAGATTTTGGAAAAAATGAACGCACACACATCTATACAACATATATGTAGTATATGTGCATAATAGGCAAACACCCACACACGTAATGTGATGATGATGATGAAAGATTCTCCAAACAGACATACCCCAAGCATATAAACACATACACAGAGAATGAATGTTTAAGTAATTTGTTAACTTTTGGCGCACCCTTCACCCTCTCACCTTCTTCATCAGTCAAAGTAATCAAATGGAAAAAGAAAAAATGTTTATACTACGATATACTAAGTTTGTCATACCATTTACAACATCGAGAAAGAAACGAGAGAAACAAGAGATTGTACAAATTTTATATAAATATTCAAAAACTGAGACGATCTAGATGCCGCCTGTTATTGGCATTCTTACAGTCGTAAATATTGTGATATTGAGCTAAAATTTTTACAGATACAGCTATTTTTAGTTTCTGCTTGACGATTGAGCAAAATCTGTTAACAGCCACGCCCACAAAAAACAAAAATCTATTTATCTGCCACAAAAATTAAGCTATAAAGTTGAAATTTGAAACAAATATTTATAATCATTCCATATATCGTTGTAACAAAAATGGGCGTAGTTAGATTATCAACACTCCCACAATTTACAAAAAACTATAAAAAATAAAAAAAATAACTCAACTTGGAAACTAATACATAATACATACGCTATTAGAGGGCGTACTTACATACCTACCACGCCCACTTTTACTATATAGATATTTAAGATTTGGCCCAAACCACATTTAGTTATCTCATTTCTTTTCTTTTACTTGATTTATCGCTAAACTCTCTATAAAAAAAGAAAGAATATAACTTTTTATCATTCGTCGTCATTGTCATCGTCATCATCATGATTATTATTCTTTCATTCATTTTTATTATAGTACACAGAAACAGCATGAAAAACATGCTGACTCAAAGAAACAAAAATTGTATTGTACAATATTTAAAGAGGGGGGAAGGGCTTCTCATGAAGAACCAGACAAACGACAGATGTTCACTGCAGCATGATTGGACAAGAGTTAAATAATCAAATAACCAATATTAATAAAAATAATCGACAAAAATGATATGACTGACCCGTTTTCGAAAAAACTGCTATTGTATGAGAATGAAAGAGAAGTGATGGTAGGGGGTATGTGGGTAAACAAACCACAGTGTTGAGCCAATATATTTCAACTTTTTTATAACCTCTACCTCAGTGATGAGGGTATACTAAGTATGTTCTACCATTTGCAACACCCACAAGGAGGCGTCAAAGACCCTACAAAGTATATATATTCTTGATCAGCGTCAAAAACTGAGTCGATTTAGATATGTATGTCCGTATGTCCGTGTGTCCGTATGTCCGCGTGTCCGTTTGTTGTTGGCACTCTCACGGGCGTAAATTTTGAGATATTGAGCTGAAATTTTGTACAGGCACTTTTAGTTTTTGCACGCAGATCTCTATTTAAAATTGGCAAATCGGTCGAGAGCCACGCCCACAATCGACAAAAATCTATTTATCTGCCACGTGAAGGGTATTTAAGATTTGGCCTAAACCAAATTTAGTTAATAGCTTAGGCTACAACCGAAGTATTCTTCACATATATTTATAATATGTGGGAGTGGCATGTATACAATTACGCCCTATTTTAATGAATATTTAAGTATATGTCACACTTCACCTTAAAGGTAGAATTTTAAGTCAAAAACTGGTTTTTGATAAGTTATGGGCGTATCTGTTATATGGCCACGCCCATATTTAATACATTTCTAATAAAGTATATACAATTTAAATAGTTTTATTTGGCTTAGAGTAAATCTTTAATATCCCCTCACTTTTTATATGATCCATAAAATAAAATATAGGCGCGGTCTTGTCGATACCGGTTATCTTTGGAGAGACATAGTAAAATCTATCAAGAAATGTTTTTGTGCCAATTTTAAGCATTTTATTTCTAAGAAATGCTTAAAAAAGCTTCTTTAGTTTTTGTTTAATTGTGGGTGGGTCTTTCGATCTATCTGCTTAAATTCCACACCAATCTGCTTGCAGGAACTACCAATATTTCTGCTAAGTTTGAAGTCGATATCTAAATTTTTTTATACCGGGAAAATGTTTATCACAGGCAAACACAGAGATGGACAGACAGACAAATGTCTAAAACGATGCAGAATTTAATGCTGTTAAATGTATATAATTTTAGGCCTTTCCAAAAGTTGCTCATTTGAGAACTTGACTATTACAAAAATGTTATCCTTGACTGACGTTTTAAAGTTAACAGATTATAAAAAACTTTCAAGAGTGTGTTCGTATTAATATAAAAAATTGTTATGTGCCTATTGAAATACCCCTAGCAAACTAATTGCACGCCTTTTCCTTTAGTCGACAGTTTACCTTAGTTTGAATAACAATATTGTGGTAGCCGGAACTTAATGGTCCTTTTAACCTTTGCCCTTACATATTCACGGCAATAACTTTTTATAGAAAACAAAACAAAGTGGAAGAAAATACAAGTCAACTCCAATTTTTTCATTTCAAAAACAGTATAATTACGTGACCACTTCTATTTAATAAAAATAAAACATTGAGAAAATATAGAGAAAACAAATGTATGCCTAATTACCGGCCACACGTATATGTACGTGTATAATAAAAGTAATGGACGATAAACTGTTTGGTTTTTTTTGTTCATCTTACACTTTTTGCAAATGTTCGGTGGAAATATGGAAATTATATAAACACGCCACTACATGTATATGTCTAGCTATACCTAAATGTTATAATTTTATTTAATCGTAAAAAGTATGAGCGAGGGAGCGATAGAACATAAATTCACTTAAATAAAATAAAATCCACCTAAGGACCGTTAATGCGTTTGCAACACTTAGAGGAGAACTTAGATGACTCCATGGGGGTCGTCTAACACACACGCCTACATTTTAGAAAAAAAGTCATTAAAGGAGAAGTATGAGGAGAGTTTCTTATCTTTAGCCTTTAATGTCTTAGAAATCTTACTTTTATACCCTCCACTTGAAATAGGCGGGTATACCAAGTTTATCATTTCATTTGCCACATGCAGAATATAGCATCAGAGAATATATATTCTTGACACCAGCATCAAAAACTGAGGTGATCTTGACATGTATGTCCTAAGTCTGACTATTGTTAGCACTCTCATATAAATTTTAAAAAATTTAGCCGAAATTTCTGCAAGCAGATCGCTATTTAAATTGGTTAAAATCATTCAAGAGCCACGCCCCCAATCGACAATTGTCTATGTATTTGCCACAAAAATTAAGTTGAAAACTTGAAATCCATAGTTATAATTACCCCATCCTTCGAAATGCAAATAAATGGGCGCGGCCGAATAAAAAACACGCCTACAATCGTTCAAAACCAATCTAAATGCCACAAAAACATAGCTACTCAGTTGAAATTTGGACACATATTTATAATCAACCCATCCATGGATATAGCAAAAGGGGGCGTGATCGAATGATGGTTACACCCAAAAAAACTCGACTTGCAAGCTGATACGTAATACAATATTAAATGGCGTCATCAGGTACCTGCCCCGCCCATCCATTTGTATGTAGATGTCGAGGATATATAAGAAAACAAAATTTGGCGCAGAATTATATTTTTTTTTTCATATAATTCCGTTTACATTTTGCGTGTTGTTCTGTCTGCCCGTATATTTGACCGGCTTTGCTTTACTATTTAATGGATTTTTCTTTTTCTTGTAATATTTTTTATTGCTTGTAGATTAGTTTCATGAGCATTACTGCATATTAAATTTTGCTTTTAATTAATTATGATTTTGTTGGATTTTTATTTTATGCCACTTTGTACGCTATTCTGTCTATCTCTATCTCTCTCTCACACACACACAAAACGTTCATTTAATTACGTTTTAATTATAACGTTTGCACTAAAATCATTATTATAATAAAAATATTTTGTATTAAACGAAATAAATGTTTTTACTGTAAATGTTATCAGGGAGTAGGCCTCGGTGAAATGTATTTGTATGGTAGACATTTATAAATTTATTCTTAGAGAAGGAAACCTCAGCATAAATTATAATTAATGCGAAATGTGTGTGTGTGTGTGTGTGTGTGTGTGTGTGTGTGCAGCTACTACATCATATGAAAGCCGTCTTTGTCAACTTATGGTACAAGGTACGTTGTAAGGATTTATAATCTTTAACAAATAAAAAAACTCTATTTGGCTTACACCAAATCTTAGATACCCTCCACATAAATACGTGAATAGTGGGAGTGGCATGTATACAACAACGCCTTTTTAAGTACCTTTAAAGAATTTTTGGTACAATTTTACCTCAACGGTCATACTCTGCCATGAAAGAAGTTTTTTCATATAGTAGAGGTAAATATTATCCGATCACGCCCCTCTTTTTATGTATGAATGGATAGGTTATTCATAGATATTTATACCGGAATTAAAACTTTTCATGGACATAAAAGATTTTTATAATTGTGACCCATTTTTACACTCACTAATAATACTCAAAAGTTTTAAAGTTATTTTTTTTTTTCACAATCATATTTATGCCTCTTTCAAAGTGTTGCAAACGGTTTTGCAAACTTAGTGTGCCATACATCATATAGCGTAGGGTGTAGGGTATTAATATAACAAATATTATTCAAGTTTCTCCCAAAATATTCTAAACTTAGAAAATAAAACCCCTTTTACTGCAAGATTATATATATGCGTGCAAGTGTGTGTATTCACATATACATATATTGTATTCCCTTTAGGTATAAAAATTTTAAATTTCCGTTTTATTTATCTTTTAAATGGCTTTTCAACCGATATGTTTATATATACGTAAAGTTTATTGTATTTGTTGTTGTTGTTTGTTGGTTTTTGTTACTATTACAATACAACACTTCCAAGAAATGAAGAAGCGAAGTAAGCACAAGCACAAGCAAATATTGAACTAAAAGTAATAAAAACTAAATTTGGCTTAGACCGAATCTAGAATACTTTACTTTGCTCAATATACAAAATGTGGGCATGGCAGGTACATAATTATGCCCTATAATGTTATATGCATTATTGATGAATTTTATACTGAATAATTTTTTTATTAATTGTGGGCGATCACGCCCATTTGTAGCATTTCGATGAATGGGGTAATTATAAATATGTATGTATACCAAATTTCCATTTTATAGCTCAATTTTTGTGGCAGATAAATAGATTTTTGTTCATTATGGGCGTGGCTCTTGACCGATTTAAATAGCAATTTGCATGAAGAAACTAGAAATGTCTACATGTGTCAAAATTTCAGCTCAACATTTTAAAGTATACGTCCGTGAGAGTGCCGAAAAAAGGCGGACGCACAAACATAAATGTCTAGATCAACTCAGTTTTTCATGCAAATCAAGAATATATACACTTCTGACGCCTCCTTCTGGATGTTGCAAATGGAATAACAAACTTAATATGCGCCCCATCTTATGTAGGGGAGTATGGTATGTACTTCTTTAAAACTTTATCATGGTTATAATAGCAATGGTGGCAGTAGTAGTAGTAGTAGTGGAGGAGAATCACTCAAATGGTGTACTGTGTGTATGGTATACTGTCTCACACTCATTAAATTACTTGTTGTGGTGCAATAACTCAGACGACATGTGGGACTATTATTATACATGTTATATATATATATCTGTATAAACGCATACACATGCAGCCGTTTCATTAAACAACTTGTTGAGAGCATACTACTGCTTCTTGCTAACATTTTTTTTTTTATTAAAATATAAAATTCTGGAGTGTGTTTGTGTTTCGTTTTTCACTGAAATTTTAAAATTTTTCCAAAAATTTTATTGATTAAATTAATTTGTTAACAATTTAATTAATAAGAAATTTCATTGACAGTCTCTTGACAGTTTTTTTTTTCAATGAAAACTTTATTCTTTGCTATGTATCGCAAAAATTTGTTTCATGCGATTTTTTTTTCAACTTTTAGAGAATTTATATGAGATAATTGGATTCTTTTTCTTCCCAATTCAAAATTATATACTTATATATATAAACAGACAACATATTATAAAAACAACAAACAAAGAATTGCACAGAAATAGAGAGGGAGAGAGAGAGACAACGTAAAACTTGTTTAGCGTTTACTGATACAAACCCGTAGGGTTCTCAACATACATCGCACCGACACTACCAAACATACATACATCCATGCATACATGCATACATCACAAACATCACATAAGACAAAAATAGCATAAACGCATAAAAAACATTATAAACAAATAATTCAACACATTGATGATGATTCAGTACTACACAGAGTGTAAGCTTTGTGGCAAAGAGGATATTAAGTTTGGGTGGATGTTTGTAATGCCTCATAGATTCAAAGAATGAAAATGCGAAACAATTTAAGCATGTCCACCTGACTGTCCGCGTATTTTATGTAAATTGGTGCACTATTGAAAATGGCTCAAATTGGATCATTTTTAGAACCCCTTCCCAGCAAACGCCCCTATTTGAAATAATGAATGATGAACTTTATATGACAAAAAATCGCCATTATTAATATTTTTTAACAAAATTCAATCAAGAATAGTTAATTGGCTTAATAAGTGGCTTTGACCCAATAGAACCATATAATATTTCTTCAAATGATTTATGTGGTCACCCCTCGCACACATTCGGTTAACAATTAATATACCAAAAGTGGGCGTGGTGAAAAAACAGAAAGTATAATTTACAAAAAAAAAAACATACACGCATACAAACGTACATACATACACACTGTCTGTCTGTCTGTCCATTAGAAGCACAGTGGATGACCATGTTTTAGGGAATTTCAACTTTTTAGCTCAATTTGAAAATGAAAATTTAAAAATCTTAAAAATTATAAATATAAAATAAACATTTTTTGTAATTTTTTTTAATGTATTATATGATTTATTCATTTATAATTTTTACATTATATTTTTATAAAAAATATTTTTATGTCCTTTTTTTGAATATTCTTTTTTTTAATTTCACTTGAATATTTGTTTTTAAGTTTTGCTTGAATTTTAGATTAAAATTTAAGTTTTTATATACATTTATATATTTACATTCATATACCTAAAAGTAATGTATTTTTACAAAAAAAAAATATAATTGTTTTTTTATTTTATTTTTATTTATTTTTTCTCTTTTTTAATTTATAATTATTTTTTTAATGTTTTTTTAAGTTTTTGTTAGTTTTTAAAGTTTTTAAAGTTTCTTTAAATTTTTTTTTTTTTAATTTATAGCTTAAGACTCAAGTTGATATGTCCAGCAAGATGGTCATAGTTTAAACACAATACTCTGCTGATTTTTAGTTTCATAGAAGGCATGCACCACCATGTCTCTTATTGATGATATGTTAATTTAAAGATGGCCATGGACCAACATTTCTTTTTTATATTTGATCAAAATCAATCATGTGTTAGTGACATGAACAACAACACTTGGCATAAGTTATGTGAATAGTTTTTCGTTTCTGATAAGCCCAAGAAAACCGAAAACGGTTTATGAATATTATGGGTGAAGAAATAAATAAAAAAATTACTTACGCACACTCTGATATGCACGATTTACATGCATACATATAACAGTCTGGCCATAAAAATTTAAAACGCACATATTATACATGCACACACCATTCAGTACATTTTCGTTTTATTTTAAAATGTTTCAACAAGAACAACAACAACAACAACAATATATATATTTATATATATAAATACATCAGAGCACGATCAAATGCAGAGATCAGCCAGCTACCATATACACGATCTATTAGAAAATTAAGAATAAAACAACAACAACAATTGAATTCGTTTATTCTGCACTACAGCCGGAACATACATGTGTATGTGTATGTATGTGTATGCAAATGTTTTCTTGTTGGTAATGTTACTTCTTTCTCCAATTCTTCTTTTTATTCTTCTACTTTACGTTTATATCGCACATACACACCAAAAAAAAAAAAAAAACAAGAGATGAGATTTTTCATACAAACACACGTACCCGCATATGAAGCACGCTTCATATAAAATACGTAACGGTTTTCTTGTATGGAAAGAAAAATTTCAAAAATACGCGCACACACTTGTTTAACACGAGCCGGACAAATAGCAACTGTTGTCTTATATACGTTACAGCACACACATGAATTGAGTTGAGTCCAACTAGCTAATATGTTTTATTTACCTGCCACAGACACAACGAGATACAAATACATACACAGACACACACTGCCACAAACTAACAAAATAGTACACTCTTACAAAATAATAACAGTGCCGACATGGGGCGAACGACAGCAGCAACAACGTACGAACACCGTACAGGGTGCCATAGAAAAAGCTCTCTTTGGCAAGATTCTTATATGTAATGAGAGCAGAAAATGCGTAAAGGAGATACAGGAAACAAAAGAAAATAAAAATAAAAAACTTGTTAAACAACAACTTGACCACCAGCAGTGATCATCATCTTCATAATACTTTTGCCTATATAGGATGTGTGTGTGTGTGCGTTTATTAATGTATATAGACTAAGCACGCAACCAACACTTGAATCCCTTTGTTGTCTGGTGTGTTATAAAAGACACTCACTACGTATATATACACACATATATACATAAGAACTTATCTTACATTACAACCAGTTTGTTGGATGATAGAATTCTCCTTTTTTTTTTGCTTTGATTTACAAATTAAATTACTTTCATCATCGTTTTAATAGTGTAACATTAAGCAGTGCCATACACTCTGTATTCTGTGCATATGCATACTTAGCAGACTCTCGCACAAACACATTTTACAGTCTCTCTATCTCTCTCACTGCATTTCTCGAACTTCGTAATATTCTATTAGATTATTCTTCTCACCCCCAACGAAAAGATATTGTTGTTATTATAATTATAAACCAATCAGATCCCATATAAAAACGTGCTTGCATTTGCAAATAAAAAAAATTTATATTTTGTTTAAAATTCAATCTTAATCCACACAAACATCAATAATCTAAATAAAAAACAAAGAAAATCATATTTTGTTATACAACAGTTAGGCAGTAATAAATTTTTCTCAAACGAATTTTTAATAAAGACTTATCACCTAAATAATATCATATTACCAATACAAACATATAATATTTATATATTTAATATAAATTATCTACATTTATAAAATATTTCTTAAATTTTGTAAATATTCGAATATCCTCCCCTTGCTAACATTAAATTAAACAGATTTTTCCAATTTAAATTTTATTTGTTTAGTTATAAACAGAGTTGCCTCCTCTTTACAAAATATTTCCTGTGTTTCTCATTTTTGTTTTAAAGATGACAAGACGATTATTTTGAAAGTTTCTCAATTATCGATAATCCATTAGAAGAACTTGCATCGCTAATAAAGTTCCGTCTCTTTTCTTATTCAATTGTCTTACGAAAGGTACGTAGTTTTATTAGATTGTATTAATATTAAGAAAATATAGATTTTTTTGTAACAAATTTAAAAAAAAGAATGTTTTATTGCTCAGAAAGTTTAATAATGTTTATTGTGAAAAAATTGAACTAGTTTTTTTAAAGATGCTTTGGATAACGAGGGATGAAAAAAACTAACTTTTTTTTTATTCTCTGCTCACAGTAAACTATTGTTAACACAATGGTTAACAGGCGTATACCTTCGGTCTTTTCCAAGACGTATGTAACACCGCGTCGCCCTTATGAGAAGGCTCGCTTAGATCAAGAATTGAAAATTATTGGTGAATATGGTTTAAGGAATAAACGTGAGGTGTGGCGTGTCAAATTGGCTTTAGCTAAAATCCGTAAAGCCGCTCGTGAGTTATTAACACTGGAAGAAAAAGATGAAAAACGTTTATTCCAAGGTAAGGAGGTGTTAAGTTAAACAAAATGAATTCTTAATTGCGAGTATGATGATTGTTAAATATAATTCTGACACTTCTTGTCTGAATAAAAATAAGTGAAGATGCAAAATAAATATTACACTGACATCTATAAAAAGAAATATGAAATTAATTTAAATAAGGTTAATAGTTGAATATTTTTGTTCCAGGTAATGCTCTGTTGCGTCGTTTGGTGCGTATTGGTGTATTGGATGAAACACGCATGAAGCTCGATTATGTGTTGGGCTTAAAAATTGAAGATTTCTTGGAGCGCCGTTTGCAAACGCAAGTTTTTAAATTGGGCTTGGCCAAATCTATACATCATGCACGTGTTTTAATTCGTCAACGTCATATTCGGTAAATATTTGCCTTCAAAACCAATGGCTTTGGCATCAAAACACATTTAATGCAAATCAGTATTTTCGGTAAGGCCACTTGGGAGTCGTAACATATATCAATTATGTTAGGGCTTTCAATGTCTTAATTGTACAATAACATTCGTCTTAAAGCAGATCGTAAGTTATTTACAAATTTATACTTATTTGAGTTTCTTGAGAATTTCTTTTGAAAATCACTTTTCTAAGTGTTGTTGTATGTTGCCCGTTGCAGAGTTCGTAAGCAAGTGGTAAATATTCCATCTTTTGTGGTACGCCTGGACTCGCAGAAACACATTGATTTCTCATTGAAGTCGCCCTTCGGTGGCGGCCGTCCTGGACGTGTTAAGAGGAAGAACATGAAGAAGAATCAATCGGGTGGTGCTGCTCCTGCTGCCGAAGAAGAAGAGGAGTAAGTCTAAATGCCCCTAAACTAAAAGGAATATGATGTATAAAAAGAAGTAAACAATAAAGTGAAACTTTTTTATAACAAAAATTTGTTTTATTATTTTTTCACGTAAAGCAGGATATTACTAGAAATTAATAAATAACGAAAGTTGGTGATATGGAAAGGACATTACATATTCTTGCACATTCAAATAAGTTGCACCAAAAAAGATTACCTTATTTGTGTGGTTGTTGTCTCTGGAAATATATGGTGCACTTATTACACAAAAGTATTCTCACAAAAAAAAATCACTTTACTTATTAGATAATTTATATCTAGTTCATGTATAGGCAACACATCTCTATAAAACCTTGAACTTTTCCTTTTTTGTATTCGTTAAACTTTCGATTTGTTTTGTGGTTCTACTGTGCTTTGGCATGCAAAGAAAATTCAGAATTTTTAATAAATTAAATAAAAAGAAAAAACACAATCTAAAAAGATGCCAACAAAAATTAATTTTAAAGATAAAGTAAATGAAAATGTATGCGATTTAAGTTTAAGTGAATTGGAAGAAGTTCCCATCAAAGACATTGTAAGTGGAATAACGCTAGAAAGAAAGTGAAAGTGAAAAAGAACATAAGGACAATGCTCTTGAAAAGGGAAAAAAGCCTTAAAATTTATATCTTGGACACATATTCTGAAACGGATGACGCCTTTTTTTATAGATATTCTTTATTTTATGTTTTTTTCAAGTCCAAATATATCAGTTGGTGTGCCTTTCTTTCCACAATTATGTGCATGTTTATGTGCATGCATATATAGAGCAGACAGTAATGGAGGACAAATAATGCACTTTTAGCTGTTGATGTTATTAGTGTTGTTTTTGTAGATTTTTTTTACAATGAGTACGTTATCGTTGAGTAACAGTTTTATGCTCTTTTTTTTCAAAAAGATTTCTTTTAAGTTTTAGCTTTACTCTATATAACGGAAGTTTGCATTCTCTCTAAATCTAATAAAAAAAATTTATATTTTATTTTTTACTTTAGTCTTTATTTAAACGAGTCACCGTCTTGGATTTATCACTTAATCGTTTGGTCAATTTGGGGGTAAATATAGAAATTTCATATCATGTTGAATTATTTATTTAATGATTTCATGAATTTCATTTTTTCAGGATAATTTCACCACTTTAAATCGTTTGGTGAAGTTGGATTTAAGTAAGAATCACATAAAATATTTGCCTGAAGATTTCGGTTTATTGCGTCAATTGCGTTATTTGGATTTGTTTGGCAATCAATTGGAACATTTGCCCTTAACTTTTGGAGATTTAAGCAATTTACGTTATTTGGATTTACATAACAATCCCTTGAATGCAGCTCTGGCGAAAATTGTTGGCCCGTGTCTAACAAATCGTGGTTGTCAGGAAGCGGCTAAAAGAACGGTAATAAAAATAAAGAAATGAAATCTTATACACTAATCGATAATAATAAGAAATGACAGCAATATGATAACTGTTCATTTTTAAGGTAAATTTCATGTCGCTCATGCAACTGGAAGTGGTCAAAGCTAAAAAACATTATATGCAAGCAATGCTACCAAGTCAAGGGACCACCAACAATGATAATAAACCATCAACCGAAACATCACACTCCACCACAGAACAAATCATTAAACCAAAGAAATCGAATAAGAAATCTAAATCGAAAAAGAAATCCAATTCAGATCTCAATCAGCAGCAGTATCATCAAGGAGCAACACCAGCTGGTGATGCTTTAATTATAACAAAAGCCAATAAAACGAAACGTCTGGCAAATGGTTCTCAAAGGATCTCATCGCATAAATATAACAATCATAACAACAACATCAACTCTCCTAACTATAGTGCCGCCTTATCATCTCTAATCACATTTATATTATTGCTAGTCGTCAATATTGTCTTAATTTATATAATTATGTTTAAGAATCCACAGATTGCTGAAAAATTGGTAGAAACTATACCGCATCAATATCGTGATTGGATTATAAGTAAAACAGAAATATTCCGTTTGCGTGTAACAGATTGGATTTCCGAATTTCGTACACCACCCGAAGAACACTGACGTTTCATTTATTTGAAGCCATAAACATGTTAGGTAATGTCACCAACAACAAAAGGCTTCAAATAGTTTAAAAAAGAATTCAAATATATTTTAACTGTCCAACATGTGTAATATTTTACATCACTTGTAAGGGATTTTTCAATAGAGACATAACAATTTTATATTTCAATAAGAATGCACGCTTAAACGTTTACCATGATCTGTCAATGACGAAACGTCAGTCAAGGTTAACATTTTTATTATGATAAAGTTCACAAACGAGAAGCGTCTGGAAATTATTAAAAATTACTAACCCAATTTTAGAAGCACAAAATCTCTAAAAATGTTGCCGCCAAAAGTGTTTCAGTTCAATACGAATTAAATCAGTCGCTTTTACGCACTCAAATCTCAAATTGTGACGAATTTTGTATAAAAATCTTAACTTACACATTTATAAGATCAAACTAACTCAAGAACTGAAGCCTCTTGATTAGTTGAAGTCCCGTAACTTATGTTACTTAATGTTATGTCCCTATTGAAAAATCGCTTTAGTATTTGACGTATAAGAAAATCATAGCAACCACAAAAAAACAAGAAAAGCATATGACAAAAAAATATATGTTTGGGTTATTATTCTATATCACTTCTCAGATAACCCCGCCCCCTTCACCTTCCTTCAATTTACGCCAATGAATGAACTATTTCAAATAGAATAACATAATGGTTGCGTACAAGTGATAATATAAATGTTATATGGTTGGTATAATACTTTATAACCAACAACAACAAACCAAAGAAATTATAAAGATTTAAACAAAACTGCCATGTTTTTATTATAATTACACATACATTAAAAAAGATCAGTTGGCATAAAATTAAGTTTCATGGATTTTCATTATTAGTAAAGTAGTTACGAGCACACATATACATATATTCACAAGAATGAAAACATATTCAAAACAAAACAATTAGATTTAATTAATTATTCAGTTCAATATCATGTCGTCCATTTTTTCTAAATATTTGTAACTAAGTAACTAGCACGTTTATAAGGAATCTTCATTATACCCACCATCATATATATATTGGAAGGGGGGTAGATATCGCTTTGTGTGCATATTGGCAAGGCCCACAAGTAGGTATTGAACACCCCAGATAGTATATATATTTTAAATTAGCATTAAAAACTAAGTAAATCAAGGCATGTCCGTCTGTCCGTGTGTGTGAATACTGTGTGGTATTGACTCCCTGGTTACAAAAATTGAGATATAGATTCCACTCCATGTTTGTGTCAAGAGTTGGAAAATTTAAATGTTGAAAATTTTTTCAAGCGACACATCCACCATGCAATAAAAACTGAAAAAGTAACATTTTTTTAAGTAAAATTTTCAGTAGAAAGTGCAGAAAATATGTTGTCATAATCCTCGGGAGTATGACTTTCGTGTTTGGTTGGTGGGTATACAATATTTGGCTTCAGCCAAATATAATTTTTTTTTTTTAATTTTGTCTTTATATACAATTCTAGTTCTTCCTTGTGTGAAACTCTTTTAAAAAAAACCAAAAAACATTTAATAGGTGAAAAGAAAGCAATAACAAACAATAACAACAACAACAACAACAATAGCAACAAACTACAGTTCCATAGCCAAGCAAACTATATAAAAACTATAAAAAACAAAAACTAAACAAAAACACAATAAACCAAAACAATAGCTTACAAACAAAACTATCTCAAAATGCAATTTTCCAAATGTTGAACATTTGAAATGTTGTATTAAATACAAACCAGCTCAACTCACTAAAAATAATTGACTTTTAATCAGGATTTTATTCATAATTAAACATAAACATACATGCACACTCACACTTTATAAGTTTTAACTAAATATATACACACGCATTCTTTTCTATTATATACATATATATTTACTGTTATTGAACAACATTTTTTTACTCATAGAGTTTGATTTTGTTTATGTTTTTATTACATTTACACACTTAGATTAGTTTTGTCCTTAGCCTCATAATTAACAATAAACTTAAATGATAAACACAATCATAGATTGGACGTAGATACGAATCGGATAATGTTTCGTGTACTGTAACAAGCAGTTCATTAATGCTCTGTAGAATTTTCTTTTACTCTCTTCCAACATAATGTGTGAAGAGAGAAATTGAAGAAGTAAAAATTGGTATATTTGGTTTACCCTACAAGTATATATATTAGTAAGGGGCGTGACATATATATAAAAACGTTCAAATTCGTTGTAAATTAAAATTTTGTGGGAGTGAACCATTTTTCATGGTGCCCAACTTTGAATCAAGACACACCCTTATACCAAATTCCACCAAAATCTTTATCTTTAAAAATGCCACCGGTAGCTAAAGCACAAATAGGCAGACAGACGGACATCATTAAATCGATTCAGATTTTGATGTTGAAGCGATTTTTTATATACTCTGCCACGAGTGCTGCAAGGTGCAGGGGGTAGAAAGTCATCTATGTCTATTCTATGTACACAATACTTAGCAGCATAGCACATATGGGGGAAAATGCAATAATTAGTGTACTTCTAGAGAGAACTAAATAAACACCAATCATTACGCCCCCAAGAAACTTGTCAGTTTTCTAACCACTCACTCTCTTACATTATCAAATATTAAACTATTTTTTATATTATGAACAAATTTATTCACATTTATTATAAACTAATGTTTTTCTCTTGTTGTCAGATGAATTTTTTACAAATTTTTTTTTGCTTTAGACTTAAGTTACAGCTTATAACTCAATTCTAAACTTGTCATTATATCGTATTATACAATATTTTGTTTATTGCCATAAAAACCAAAAATATTTATATAATTAAATGTTTAATAAAAAAACAAAATAAAATTTAAACCAATCTTTTCTATATGTCTAGTTTTTGAGATGATCTCTTATACACTCTGTCTCTCTCTCCTTATAGTAAAATCGCTTAATACATATTTATACACTTTCTTTATATGTTGAAAGGTTCGTTTATTATTTCAATGTTTAGTATAAGAATGTTCTACGAGTCAAATAAACGTTCAAGTTAAAGCGCTTAAATTTGGATTTAAAGCCGGTTGTCGTGTGCGTGTGTGTAAAGATGTGTCTTTCAATAATTTCCTTTATTGTAATTTTCCTCTTATTTGATAAACAATCGGTTGATGTTGTTGCAACTAAATATGAACCAAATTGGAATAGTTTGGATAAACGCCCCTTACCATTGTGGTATGATGAGGCTAAAGTGGGCATATTTATACATTGGGGCGTTTATACAGTACCCAGTATGGGTACTGAATGGTTTTGGACAAACTGGCAGAGTAAATATTACGTTTAATCGAAAAGACATTAAACAACAATTTTATACCCCCACCATACAAACGTTGCCATAAGAGGCGGCTCCGCAAAGTAAAGAGTTTTTCAATAAGGACATAACAATTTTGTAGTTAAATAAATTATAGAATAATTAAGATATAGGGCAGAAATTTATTCTACAGTTACAGTATACATGTTACATTTAATTATAATAATTATCTCGCTTCATCGTTGAAGATGGTTTCGAAATTGGACTAAGCGCTCTTAAAGTTACGAGTTTTAATAATTTCCAAACATTTCTCGTTTATGAACTTTATTATGATATAAAATGTTGACCTTGACTGGCATTTTAATGTGGTCAGGTCATAAAAAATTTTTAAGGATGTGTTTGTAGTTATATACAAAATCGTTATGCCTCTATTGAAAAACCCTTAATCGATCTAACTATGTCGGGAAGGTTTCGTCTATCGATGGTGGGTAGTTAAGGTTTGGCCTCAGCTTAATATACAATTTTATATTATCTACTTAGATCAAAAGCTGGAAAATTATATTGAATTCATGAAAAAGAATTACAAGCCGAATTACACTTATCAAGATTTTGCTCATGACTTTACAGCCGAGTTATTTAATGCCACTCAATGGGCTGAACTGTTTAAAGATGCTGGAGCAAGGTATGTGAATAGTAGAACCCGAAAGGCTGTATTCTTTTTCGGGTTCAACTGTTTAAAGATGCTGAAGCAAGGTGTGTGAATAGAAGAACCCGAAAGAGAATAAAGACGGTTTAGGTACCTCTGAAAGAAGATCTGTAATGTTATATACTCTAGATTTATATCGAAAACTTTGACTTTTTCTCTGCATATTCTTTAGATATGTGGTATTTGTTAGTAAACATCATGATGGCTATTGTTTATGGCCCTCCGCTTATTCATTCGGTTGGAATTCAATGGACGTAGGACCGAAACGTGACATTTTAAGTAAAGTTTTCTTCATAATTTATTTAGTAAGCCTTTCTGTAAATTACTTTACTATTCTTAGAAGAACTATCCGTAGCTTTGCGTAAGAATACCAAATTAAAATTTGGAGTTTATTATTCATTGTTCGAATGGTTCAATCGTTTATATCTTAATGATAAATTACATGGCTTCCGAAAGCAGGACTATGTAGACTTCAAAATGCATCCAGAGCAAAGACAATTGATAGAAGAATATCAACCAGAGATTATATGGTCAGATGGTGATTGGGAAGCATCAGATATTTATTGGAAATCTACCGAGTTCTTAGCCTGGTAGGTATAACTTTGATTCTCTTTTTAGATTATTATAAACTACGATTTTCTCTCCTATTCTTGTAGGCTTTACAATGACAGTCCGGTACGTCGTACCGTTGTGGTGAATGATCGTTGGGGCAATGGTACCGCCTGTCGGCATGGTGGATTTTATAATTGTCACGATCGTTACAATCCACACCATTTGCTCGAGCATAAATGGGAGAATTGCTTAACATTGGATACAGAAAGTTGGGGTCAACGATTCGATGTAACTTTAAATAATTTCATAACACCCGAAGAACTTATAAGACAAGTGGTTACAACAATTAGCTGTAATGGCAATGTACTGGTGAATGTAGCGCCCACAAAATATGGCACTATAATGCCAATTTTTGAGGAACGCTTACGACAAATGGGTGAATGGTTAAGAATTAATGCCGATGCCATTTATGCCACCAAACCTTGGGTAATACAAAATGATACTCTGCAGCCCGATGTCTGGTATACTAGTCGTATTGATAAGAGTAAAGAGGGGGAGAATGTTCTCAATATTTATGCTATTGTTTTGAAATATCCCTACGACAGTAATGCCATTACTATAAAGCCGTGGAGTCATTTAATGGAGAATCCTAGAGTAACACTATTTGGTATAGAACAACGTTTAATGAATTTAAATGACAAAATCCTATCTGTAGTTATGCTGGGTATGCCCGATACTACGATCAAGGTATTTATTCATTCAAATGAATATCCTTTAATAAAACTCTTCTTTTATTTTAGTGGCAATTGGAAAACTCCTCGTTATATATAACATTTCCACCAAAGCGTCATATAGATCGGGCTGGCTTAAAGTACGCTTGGACTTTTCAAATTGCTATGGATACCAAGTGAGGCGCGAAATTTGGAGTAGTTGTCATTATACCCTTCACCTTATTGATGAGCATATACAAAGTTTGTCATTCCGTTTGCAACATCTAGAAGGAGGTGTTAGAGACCCTACAATGTATTGCATAGATTCTTGATTAGCATGAAAACCTTTGTATGTCCGTGTGTCCGTCTTTTCTTGTTATTCTGACGGTCATAAATTTTGAGATATTGAGCTGAAATTTTGACAGGTAGAATTATTTTTAGTATCTACACTCAGAGTATTAAAATTAGGTAAAATCGGTCAAGAGCTACTCCCAGAATCCTATAAAGTTAAAATTTGGTATACATAGTTATAATTATCCCTTCGATCCTAGTAGAAAAATGGGCGTGGTTGGATAACAGGCGTTCACGGTTTATAGAAAATATCTTTAGTTAATACGAAGTATACGCACTAATAAAATGCGTAATTAAGTACCTGTCACGCCCACAAGTTGTATATTAGGGTGGAACATATTTAAAAGATTCGGCCAAAGCTCTCTTGTTCTCTTATATGTTAATTATAAGACTTCCCATATAGCATTAAATTACTTTAATTTGTATAATTATTAATATTAAGGCCGTTGTAAGTATAGGGTAGTTTTTAAGCCTATATAAGCTTTAAAATATGAGACAAGAATTGTCAATTTAACCTTTTTCTACCTACCGTATATACCTATATTGAAATTGCAGTATTGCAGTATTGCTACCATGCACTGCAAAGTATGTGTCTGAGCTTTTTAAATACAGTTCTCTTGACTTTGCTCTCTTCAGAGGGCTACAAATTATGTAATAAATAAAACACGTGAATGCATTTACAATTTACCACAGAGTATAATAATTTACAAAAATTAAAGCGTGCAAGAACATATAAATGGTAAGAGAATTTTATAAATACAATGACGACATAGAATGGTGGAAATTGCATCAGCCATAAAGAAAAAATATCGTTGAGAAATGAACAAAATGTGAACTTAATAGAAAACAAGTAAAAAAACTAATTTCGGCTTAGGTCAAATTTTAAATTCCTACCACTTCGGCATATAAACAGTGGGCGTGGCAGATACATGATTACGGCCTCTATAATGGTCCGATTCGATCCATAATCATTAGGGTTCCTTTCCATTTCATCAAAATATCTCAACAATTGCGACCACAAATTTACATGGACAGACAGACGAACAGGCGGACATGGTTAAAAGCGATTTATATTTTGATTCGGCTATATATCTAAGTACTACCGTCCGCACTTCAATATGGGCATCCGGACATACACATTATTAGATTAATACGAATTTTTAAAATTATCAAAAATATATAAAAATATACGTAAATACATATATACCTTAAGGAGTCGCTGAGAGTTGCAAGCAGCATGAGAAACTTAATATGTACAGGTTCCGCTATAATGTGAAGGGTAAAAATTTGAGTGTTTTCTTACACAGAGTGAACCACAAGTTTTTCACTAACAATAACATTGACCACTGGTGACCTTTACGTATCTACTATACTATAAAGAAAACCTATATAATTGAGCTTCCTCGTCGTCTTCTTTTTTTCTTTTACTCAAACATTAACTGTGAGAGAAATTGCGAGAGTTAGAGGAAATGAAAATATGTTCCCAGAGGGTTTCTTTGTATCATAAACTCTTTGTTTTTCTAGAGACCAGAGACGTCTAAATACTACTGTTTACAGGTCTCTGGTTCTATACGTAGAGCTCCTCACTCACCTTTTTATTGTTCATGAATAGTAACTCACCACATTTTGATTTAAGAAGACTTAAGAGCGGGCAAATAATATTCAGTTATTAGTGGATTTTTGTACCGTTCAGTTCTTTAGTTCGATGAGCTCTTGTGTTTTTAGTTGTATGTGATGCAAACACTTTTTGTTTTTTTTTTATTATAAATAAAGAACATGTGTTTCGGTAGAAAAAATTATATATAAATTTATTTAACAATAAAATACATTTAATGGATAAAAAATAATAAAAAAAAAATTATCAATTAAGTAAAAAAAAAAAACCTAAAAAAAACCAACTTTGGACCGTGCAACGAAAATTGAAATTTTAAAAATAAGCACTTCCGAGGAAGCAATAGCCAAACATAAAGGCTTCTATATATGTACATAAACTTATTTACTTAAAACTGTGTACATTATATATACCCGTACATACACATACGTATGTACGTATGTATAAGCGTTGGCATTCGTTTAGTTTGCATAGTATCTAAAAAAAAAAATCATATTTGTAGAAATTTTATCGAATATTTAGCTCGAATTTAACACAAAAACAAAGGTACGTTTTGATAAATGTATGTCAGAAAGCTATTAAACCTTGCATTAGACCAACACATCACGTATAATAATGAAAAAGAAAGAATGGAAAAAATAATTGTACTTTGTGACCTTTGTAGTCCCTTACGTAGCCAAAGTTCAACATCATTATCCTAACTGTAAACTGTTCGTGTCATTGTACACTTCATATAGGTTGCAACACAAGAAGGAGGCGTCAGAGTCTCTACGAAGTGTATATATTTTTGATCAGCATCAAAAAATCAGTTCATCTAGATATGTATAACATATGTGTCCGTCTGTCCGTCACTTGCGGTCATAAATTTTGCGATATTAAGCTGAAATTTAAACAGATTCTGGCACTTCCAGGTTTTTCCCGCAAATCGCTATTTAAAATAAACAAAGTCGTCAAAAACCACGCCCACAAAGGACACACAAAAATTCATCTATAAAGTTGAAATTTTGTATACAAGTTTATAATTATCCCATCTATTGATGTGCCAAAAATGGGTGTGTTCGGATGACAGATGCACATCTACAATGGACTAAAATCTATTTCTTTTGCACAAAAATTAAAGTGGTTGAATAATATAGACCCTCAAAATTTACACAAAATCGTACCCCACTTTCAAATTCTATGCAATGCATAGACATAGAGGATGTAATCATGTACCTACCATGCCCACTATTTGTATGTAGATGTGATGTGTGATACTTAAGCTTTGGTCAAAACCAAATTTAGTTTTTTTACTTCTTTTCTACGTAAATTATATCATTTCAATGTGAAAAGGAAAAAATATTCTTAACAATAAAATTAAAGGAAAATTTTGCTAAAACTAAATCGACTTTTTTGTAGGATTTTTTCTATTGGTATTAAAACCAGCTTATGTCTAGCAGCATAATTTAAATTTTACAAACTTCTTAATATATTTAATATAACTTTCTTCAACGAGTACTGTGTTTATGGATATAAAAAAACTGTAAAACGTGAACTCATAAAAAAGGAAAGGTTGACATGAAACATGTCTTCGACAACTGTACTCTTTTTTAGTACACAACTGTCTGCGTTCTAATCCAAATTTTATTTCTTATTTTCTCCCGCAATTTTTGAACCGTTTATGGTTGAATGATGATTATCTTGTGCGTTCCGTCTTACTTGTCTACCTGTCTGCTTAAAACAAAACAAAATGTTATCGTTTTTTTCAATTCTTTATTGTTGCAGTCCTAATAACGCCATAAATTTGGACAAAATATTCTACTTCAAACTTAATTTACAACTGTTTAAAGTTATATGTATGTAAAGGTTTCATTGCCTTCGCATTTTTAAACCCTCCATATATATCATACATATTAAGTTTATTATTCCGTTTATAATCTTTTTTAAAGATGAGTGCTTGGAGAGCTCTCCTATAAGTGCTACATGCATTTATGCCATATCGATTTTAACCTATATAGAATTTAATTTCAAACATTCTTAAAATCGCAAGTTTACAGTCTGCGGGAATGCAGTCTATGATCTTACTAGAGACCCCATTAAAGTATATTTGTTCTGGATAAAAATCAAAATCTGAATACAAATTATAATGTCCGTCCATCCGTCCTTGTTTATGTGTCTATTCTTTGAATTATCACAATCAGCATAGTAGACATATTGAATTGAAATGAATGCCTTCCAGCATTCTATACAAATTTAAGTGCCAGACCGTTTATAATATTTTTTGTAAAACTAAAGCAAAAAATTTATATTAAAATTTAGTTTAATTCATTCATTGAAGAACCAAAAATGGGCAGGGTCAAAGAGCAGGCACGCCCACAATTTATTAAAAACTATTTCTATCAAAAATTTCTTATAAAACGAAAACAATAATGTTAAAATTTAAATATCAAAAAGGGGCGGCATCATAGATCGGACACGCCCACATTTTACTAAAAATCTCTTTTTGCAAAATTTAATCGTTAAGATGATATGTGAAATAATGTTTAAAACGGAAGAATATTTTGTAAAAGCCACGCCCCTATTTTAGGAATAAATGTGTAGAGTATTTCATATTCGACTTAAGTTAAATATAACTTTTCTTCACTTGTTCTCTTTTTGTATTTACAGTTCATCTACAGACTCATGGTCTTTATATTTTATTTTTATGGTTTTACGTAACTTTTTACTATAAGTTTCGACAAATGCTTACTTTAGGCCAGTATATGTATGTATGTTTAAACAATTGTTATAGAATGTGCGTTTTTGATGATTCTTTAACCTTTTAGTAACCTTTTCGAGTGGGAGCTTTTGTTATTAGGACACTTTTTAGGGATAGACAGATAATCTAATCTAAGAATAGTAGAATGAGCGAAGAATTATTTAAATAAATATGATGAAAATAATTATTATCTTCACTGTCAAATGTTATATCCTGCATATTTTATAAAAGGATGACGTAAAGAAACAAACACAATTTTCATTTTCATTTTCATTTTACTTAAGGTTATACAACAACAATAATAAAATTATTATTTAGGTGTGACTCACCAGGCATCCTTATACATACGATTGTTTAACTTAGACACGTATTATCAATAAAATGTTATATTATACCAAATTTCCTTTCCATTCTATGTATACGTTCGAACGCAACATATTTGCACTAATTACTAAAAAGTTCAAAGCAGAATTAATTATTCGGGATGATCGTATACACATGTAAAATTTATTCACATACCAATTATATTGTATCATAAACATTCTTCTAAATTATAATAATAATAATAATAATAAGTAAGCGTTTCATGTTTTTGTTTATACACGTGTACCCCGATTTACACAGTATTTCTTTGTGGGCGTTTTCACTTTTACATGGGTTTTAAAATATGGAAGGAGGCATTAAAGATCCTACAAAGTATATATTTTCTTTATCAACATTAAAACGTCAATTGATCTGGGTATGTCCGTCCGCTTTTCCGTCTGTTTTTCACACTTTCATGATGGTAAATTTTGAGATATTAAGCTGGAATATTATACAGGCAAATGCAGGCTAATCACTATTCAAATTGGGCAAAATTGGTAAAGATCCATGCCCACAATTGATAAAAATCTATCTATTACATAAAACTTAAACTTCCAAGTTACATTTAATATTTATCCCTACCATTAATATAACAAAAATTGACGCGCTCGTGTACTACACCTCATTTGAATATCATATACACTGTTTGAAGACGTAATTAGGTACATGCCACGCCCACTGAAGTGATGAAGTGCATTTAAAATTTAGCCTAAATCAAAGTTAGTTTTTCAATGTAATTCTTCATCAAATGTTATCAAAAAATGCTATATCCGGTCAAGTCCGACCATTTAATACCCTACACCACTTAGATCACACCACAAATTATGCTACAAATTAGTTTAATTGTATCAGTAAATAAGAGGCATTGCCACATAAGACAGTTTGTGAAATATCATTATATGGAAAAAGGTTTTAAAAATGGTCCGATTAGGACCAAATTTGTTACAGGCAATTTTTAACATAATTAACTATTCTTCAACGAATTTTTTGAGAAATTATTAAAAATTGCAATTTTTTGCAAATAAAAACCTTATTTGTAATAAATTGTTATATGGGGAGAGGTTGTAAAATATGTCCAATTCGATACGTTTTCGAAAGAGTTCCTCTTTGGGCCAAAACATGCGCTTATGTCAAATTTCAATGAAATATCTCATAAAATGTGACCTATAGCTAAAGCACAAATTTACGTGGAAAGACAGACGGACAGACTACTTAGATTTTGCTTTGTTACAAATGGTGCTGAGTGCAAAAAAAAAAAAATCAATAATAGCCAAAAGGCGAATATCATAATGAATGAAAATAGTTTACATAAGCTATTCTATTATCAATATTGTACATCAAACGTACAACATATAATGTCTGACGTTGGAGACACAAATGTCTATAACTATGGATGTATGCAATATATGCCGAAATAAACAATAAAAATATCAGTAATCATGAATATCATGAAACATATATTCATTCAAATATTATTGACAAAATATACATATATGATATATGAGATAAAAGACAAACACACAAAATCCCAAAAGTATCACAATTGACGCAAACAAAACTGCTATAGGCAAACGAAAAGACCTGATAAGAGTTTATTGTGGGAAATTTTAGGAACACGTGATTAAAAGTGCACCCATGTGTGGATGGTATATGCAGATGCATGCACTCTTCGTAAGGTCATACCTATTAAATACTACGGATATCATATTATAGTACAATTTATTATCTAAGCGGCGTTCTCTTTTTGTGTAGTTTCGCTAATAAAATTTATTATTTTATATTTTTGTGTGCCATTATACCCTACACTAGTTGTGGCAAAGGTACAGGTTGCATTTTTTTTAGATATTTCAATGAAGTGTCATACAAAGACCTGTTTGGGTCCAGAGAAGAACCCCATTGAATTGAATCGAACCATTTATAGAACCCCTCTTTATTATTCTTTATTTTGAAATATATCTTTATATGGCAAAAAATTGCAATTCTTAATATTTATCGACAAAATTTGGTGAAGAATAGTTAATTATGTTAAAAATTACTTAAAACAAATTTGAACCCGATCGGATCATTTTTAGAACCTTCTTACATATAACGATATTTCACAGAGTGACATACAAAGCAATGCCTCTGAACTAATTGTAGCACAATTTGTTGAACCAAGTGGCGTACAGTATTAAATGATCGGGCTTGACCCACTATAATATTTTCATGTGTTTTTGTGTCATTTTAAGTTTAGTTTATGAAGTGTAAGCTCACTTGTGTTTACGTTTTGCAACTTAATGCGTTTTTTTATTTTTGTTTTGAAAAGCTGTTAAAGAGCAGTTACATTGTACTTGTACGTATTTACTAAGATATTATTACAGTTTATTTATTTGCTTTCTTTATACAAGTAAGTAGCAGGCATGAAGCTAAGGGCGGAGCCGATGTAATTATCGCAATATAAAAAGCAAGTAAAAGAAAAAAACTAAACTTAACTTGGGTTAAATTTTAATTACAAACAGTGGGCGTGGCGTGTCCCTGACGACGCTCTCTAAAGTTTTTACATTGTGGTTCAACTAACAAGTCGAGTTCTGCTTCAAATGAGATTTTTTTTTTAATTATGTGCGTATCTTGTATGCGATCACACTCATGTTCGGTTAATTAATAACCTAATTATAAATATTTGTTTCAAATTTTAGCATCTTAGGTAAATTTTTGTGACTATGAGAATTTCTTGTGACTTATGGGCGTGGCATTTGGCTAATTTTCCCCAATTTAAATAGGAATTGTTCAGATACAAGAAATATTTGTATAATAATAAAAAATTATTTATATTGTAGGACCTCTGAGGTTTCTTTCAAAGTGTTGTACACGGTATAACAAAACTTATTTGAAGGGTATTGTATAAAAAATCAATTTAATTGAACAGCTTTCTAGAAAATGTTGCGGTTAATTTAAACTAATTTTATTATTAAGTACCACTAGGTTTTTTCTAGTTTTTTATACATTTTTAAGTGGTTTCTTATCAGATACAATTTATACTTATGAACGATTATTTTAGCGAATTATTATATAAATTATTTTTGTACCCACCACATAAAATATTGTACTTAAGTATACTAAGTTTATCATTCAATTTGCAAAACTGAGTCGATCTAAGCATGTATGTCCGTGTATCCAGATATTATTGGCAAATGTTGAGATATTGAACTGAAACACTTTCAGTAACTGCAAGGTATTTAAATTGGGTAAAGATTGGTCAAGAGCCACGCCCACAATAAACAAAAATCTATGCGTCTGCCACAAAAATTGAGCTATAAAGTTAAAATTTAGCGTGGTCCCAAAACAGATAAGCCCACAATTAACAAAATACCATATTCAACATAACGCTTGATTTGCAGATGAAACCGTATTCAGCGCAACCCCATTAGTTATCGTTATAACGTACCTTCCACGCCCCCTATTTGTATGTAATTGTGGAGAGTATTTAAAATTTGGCTTAAGTCGAATTTAGTTTTTTATATTTTTTTATGTTACCTCGTAAAGGTTTATTTGACGAAGCGATTCAAAAATCGGGCGAAAAATAAACGGCCATTTTTTTTTTTTAATTCACACCAAGTTAAACTGAATCAGACTGCTTTTGGAAAAACTTTTCTATTCAATGATAGCATAGCTATGATTATTACTTTGTGAGAATCGTTTTCTCATCCATTTAACCACGTCCGTCTGTCCATGTAAATTTGCACGCAAGCTGCAAGTCGCATTTTTTTAGATATTTCGATAAAATTTGATATAAGCGCATGTTTTGGCCCAAAGAGGAAATCTTTCGAAAATATATCGAATTGGACCATTCTTAAAACGCCTTTCCATATAACGATTAATTATGTACAACTAATTGTGGTGCAGTGCATTATATGGTCCGCCTTGACCGACTATAACAATTTCACTTATTTTATGACATGTTAATGTTATGTAATTTAAAAGCAAAGTGTGCATTATGTTGAAATTAATTGACATTGTTGTCATTGGCGGTTGATGATTACAAATTACAACAAACGAATGCATTTATAACTTTTGCATTATATGTATAATACATAATACAGTATATTAACTACAACGCTAGAAAGTGTCACTCAAATGGTTAGGTGCTTAAAGTGAAATGGGAAGGATCATTTTTAAAAAGCTACATAAAAACTTTTTCGAAATGTATAAATAGGTGCTTGTCTGTATAAATGTCTATCAGTTACCTAAGAAACGATGTAAACAAACCATATGTTAGTATGCCATCAATCCCATTACCTTTTAGCCATTATACAGTATTGGCCGTGGGTGTTGGCTGTCTATATGTTGTATATACAAATATATACGTATATAGCCCTCGTAGTGTTTTTTTTTTTCAATACACAATGAAATTGGCACACAAAAGTTTAGTACGAGTTTAGTTTATTGTTGCTGCAAATGAAAATTGCTTCTTCTAACCCAAATCGAATGCTGAAAGTTTTCGTCAATAGAAAGTGATGATGAGGTAATTGCGCGGCTGTGTGAGCTTACTTACCCCATATATTAGACAAGTGACATTCAAATTATTTGAAAACAAATAAAGAAGTAAGAAAATTAAATTTGACTTAGACCAGATATTAAATACTCCCCACATCTACAATAATGGGCGTAGCAGGTATATGATTACGTCCTCTAATAGTGATAATTACTTATCAGCTTATAAGTCGAGTTTTACGTGGAGTACATTGTACATTTGCACGCCTGCTATTCGACCACGCTCGACACATCGATGTATGGGATAAGTAATGATATGCATACCAAATTTCATATTCCAAAGTTCATAGATCAACTTTTGTGGCAGATATACAAACTTTTGCCGATTGTGGGCGTGTCTGTTATCCGATGATGCCCAGATGTCTATCTATATCGATTCCGTTTTTGATGCTGATCAAGAATATATATACTTTTAGGGTCTCTGATGCGCCCTTCTGGGTGTTGCAAACGGAATGACAATGTTAAAGTATACCCCCAACTTATGCGGAAGGTATAAAATTTCAATATTTTATATAAAAATATCAAAAATTTCTCTTACACGAAATCTTACACACCCTCCTTATCTATTGGGTTGGCAACTAAGTGATTGCGGATTTTATATAAGAATGAAAATTTAAAATTTTTGCTTAAATATAAAACTTTATTCAATTAGGTACTGTCCGTTTTTGTCGATGACTTTTTACCATCGTTCAGGTATTGTCATAATTTGTTGGGCCGGACTTAACCCGCCAGCAGTAAAGGAAATATTACCATAGAAGTAGTGGTTGATTCGACATGTAATGAGCTAATAAGCTCCTATTAGGCCTTTTCCTCTTCTAGTAGAAGGAAATGTACTGAAATTTCGTCAAAGATTGTAGAAAAATTTGGACTGATTCCCTTTTTCTTATTATTCTTCTACAATATCTTTCTTTAAAGATCACTTATTGATTTGCCCTCGTACTTATATGGAAATTCTAATGAAATTGTTTAAATAATTGTAAAAAGACGTTTATTCAATATTGATATGCTTGGAAATTCTATTCATGTTCATGTTCAATTAAATATTTGATTAAATTTTGAATAAATTGCAATTCTACGAGATTCAATTGAATTGTTTGACATCTTGAGCTATCTGTTGACATTTATACTATAAAATGTTCACGTTTACAGTTTAATTAAAGACAGTAATCTCTCATATGACAAATGGTTATTTCAAGAAAAACGAACGCTTTTCTGCTGGGAAGAAAATTTAAAGTTTTATATCTCAGAAATTAGAATATTTTTGATGCCGAAGTTGGCATTGAGTAGCATTTATATATTTATAAGTTATAAAATCATTCTTCTATGATCTATGAATTAGGATATATTTGGCTAAATAGTAGGCGTTGCAGATGAGACATTTGTGTTAAATTTGTGTCACGATTTACCTTTTACATGAGAAGGGGGTGTGCTGAGGTTGTCTAGACACTGTGGAGACATTGACCTGAAATTTTTACAGATACACTTCAGACACTTTTAGTGATACGGAAACGAGAAAGTATTTATCATGGACTGAGGGACAGACGTGATTAAATCGACAGTATTTAGTGCTAAATGCGTTGTAAGGCCTTTAAGATCCCTTTCTATACTTTAGTAAAGATGCAGTCGATTTTAAGCTATATTCATTTTGGCTATAATATCTTAAGGTGAAGGATATAAAAATGAATCATTCACTCCATATAATGAGTTAGAATATAATTGATAGATGAAAAGGCGTGTATATGATGGTGAAGATTAATTGCTTAATGACTATATTACATTGAATGTTCAAGACACGTGTTGGTAATATGAATTCTATTTGCCTCATCTTTTTCCGGTTACTCTCACCTGGTGAGAGTACTTGTGTTCACTTTGAATAATTTTTTTTTTTAATTCTTATTTTTAGCCAATGCAACAATTACGTGAGAGTAAATTTCATGTTCATAGCAATGTTGTATGTCTTCTATAATTATAACACTCAACTTATAATCCACATCAACAAAGGCATTGAAAAATTTTACATATTGTATATAGTATATGTATGTATGTAAATTTTTTTTTGATTAATTTTTTTCCATTCTCTATTATATGTATATACAGTGGCATAAATTCATTCAAATGGGTAAATATAAAAGAGTTTGTGTAAGCAAAATATGCACCAGCTACTACTACCTGCCTAACAAAGCTGATGCAATACATTTGGCCAATTTCATGTACTATACATGAACAAGAACTTACACAAACACTCTTCCAATACCATATGTATATATATATATATGTCTGGCTTATATAAATACATTTACCCATGTAGAACTATATAACAAATATCCTTTAAGTGGATATAAGGAAATAGTCCCAATTCGAAACTGACGTACGGATATAATTACACTTGGCAGCACTTGTGGCAGATGTTTGTAACTTTTAAATGGAAAATGCCCACCTTTTATTTTACCAAACTATACAGAATCAAAATCTGAACCAATTTAAACATGTCCTTCTGTCTGCCCATTTATGGGCAAGGTTTTGGCCACAGCAATTTAGATATTTCGATGAAATTTGGTTCGAGGGCATGTTTTGATTCAAAGATGTCAAGTATTGAAAATGGTTCAAATTGGAATATTTTTGAACCCCTTCCCAAGTAACGCTCTTACTTTAAGAAGGTCTTTATATGGTAGAAAATCGCAATTCTGAATATTTTCTCACAAAAATTAGTGAAAACTAGTTAATTAGCATAATATTTAACTACGCCAAATTTGAACCCGATCGATCTAATTTTAGAACCCCTCCCCATATGACGCTTTAATATAAAATAAGCCTTTATAAGGCAAAATATCGCAATGCTTAATATATTTTGACAAAATTTGCTGAAAAATACATCGGACTAATTTTAGAACCCCTCCCCATATAACGCTCTTATTTGAAATAAATATTTATATGGCGAATATTCGCAATTCTTAATTTTTTTTTGATAAAATTTGCTGAAGAATACTTAATAATTGACTGTGCTAAACCCGATCGAATCATTTTTAAAACGTCTTCCCATATAATGATATCTCACGGAGATAACATATTTATATGGGCACCCCTCGGGTTTATTGACACAACTAATCTAATTTTAATAGAATGTATGGAACGAAAAAGTAAAATGTTCACGTGATTCATTCAGTAAAAGCAAAAGATTCAGCATAATTTCAACCCTTCTTGAGACATACGGAAATACTTGAACAAACGTTACAAGATGAATTATATTTCATTGAAAAAAGAAAAAAATCAAAACCTTTAAACTTTCTCATTGAAATTTTCTAAAGCGCAATTAGAGAGATTATGAAAAACTAAAAAAAAACCAAAGAAAACAAATACAAAATATACAATGAAATAAAAATCAAACAACAAAACATTTAAACGAACCGACAGCGATTCGTTATACCTTGAAAGTTTCAGTAAATCATTGATTTAGAAAATAAATAAAACGTTCATAAAAATAGATCTCAACACTGTTGTCACAATGAATTATTCACTGAGTTATACACTGTCTTTATGCATTACAGATTCAATTAAGAAGGGTTTGAAGAAAAAAAAAACTGCAACTAAAGCTGATTCCCTCCTAAACATATACCCATAGTGCGTAAACTCTCAATACCAGTCAGCATTTGTATTTAGATTTCAGAAGAAACTATAGCTTAACTAACAAACTGTCTACAAAAATGGTCAACATATCGGTAAGTTATGAGAAGAAATAAATATTGAAAAAAACATAATTTTAAATATTATTTCTCAAAATTACAGGATAGCGGTGGCAAGCATGGTGGTGGTCAAGAGATGGAACAGTTTTTACCGGGTGACGGCTTAGGTGGTAATACCAAGTAAGTTAGTTTTCTCTTGACACTATTCACTCCTTTTACAAAACATTATTAAATCGGAATCGATCTACCCGTGTTGTTGTTCTTTAGATTATTAAAAATTGTACGAATACGCGTCGCAATATATTTGGTTGGTAATAAGACGAAAGAATTGATTTTTGTTAATGTTTAATATTTTTTTATTATTTATTCATTAAATGATTTATTGATTCATTTATTGAAATATTTCTTTTAATTAATGTTAATCAATGAGTGGCTTTGATTTTTACAATAAAAACCGCGCAGACAGATTTTGTTAACAATTAAAGTTTCAATTAAGAATTGAGCTGCAATTCTCAAGTTCATTAACATTCGTTTTTTAACATACAAAGTTTTTACTTGAACTAATTTGACTAGGGAGGAGTATGTATATTTGAGCTGGTGAGCATGAGGGGTTCCCCTAAGTTTGTCATTCTATTAGCAATACCCAGAAGGATAAATCAGAGGCCCTATAAAGTATATATATTCTTGATCGGCATCAAATATAGAAATATAGTCGATATAGACATGCACGCCCATGGGACGGTGTGTCCGTCTATTTTTGGCACTCTCACGGTCCTAAATTTTGTTATATTGAGCTGAAAATTTGAAATATATAGACTTTTATAGATTCATTAGGCAGATAGTTATTTAAATTTGGGACACCTATTTATAATTATACCATTCATCGATGAGCCAAAATTGGTCATGACAAACTTCTATAATTTACAAAAACCATACTCAGAGTGAAACTTGACTTGCAAACTGACACTTTTTGATAATATTAAACGACGTAATCGTTTACTTCTCACGCTCCTTGTTTATATGCAGATGTTGAGGGTAAGATTTCGTCTAAGTTTAGTTTTTTAGTTTTTTTTTTGTTATTATTAATATCACTTTACATAGTTTGAAAACAAATTTTGTACAATAACTTTTGCTTTAAATTATCTTACACATGCAACCATTGTGAGAGTAAAAAAAGAAAAAAAGAAAAAACGCTATATTAGGCGTATGCCAAATCTAGGAAACTCACCATCATTACCCAATATTATACCTTTAGGCTTCTTATATATTTTATGTTATGTTCTGAAATTTATACAATCACGGGCTTAAGTTTCTTAAGCTTTGGACACATCTTTGAACCAATTTTACTCCTCTTGTAGTATCAAATACTGTAAACAAAGTCGAATGTTATACACGTACCAAATTTCAACTCAAATCGAATCAGTATTTGATGCTGAGCAAGAATATATATACTTTTTGGGGTGGGGCACGCCTCCTTCTGGTATTTACAAACGTTTGAACAAAATCAATATACCCCCATCATAAAACAAACTGTTAACAAAATGAATCTACTATTTTATTGTATATATACAAGTACTCACATACATTTATTGTAAATAGTGTCAAATATAATCTCTGTCAATTAGAATTTTTTAAATTATTGTTTACTCGGCTCCTATTACGTTTACATGATACATATGATTACAGAAGGCTCAGATTTAAATTATCATATAATTGAACTTTGAAATAATACTCGTATATAAACAATTTGATAGAAATTTTTATTATTTTTTTTTTACTCTTTTTTAATCTATCAATTAATTAGGGTCCAATTGAATAAAAGGTTATCAAACGAATACGAATAGTATAGGAAGTATCGCTCAAAGCGGTTAAGGTCCTAACATTCCAATCAAAAATAATAATAAAGCTCATCTTTGAACCAAAACATGTACTACATTTTATTGAAACTATTCAAAACTGTAGGTTACAGTTTTAAAATTTTTCAAAAAAGTTTTGAAAGGTTACCACCAGTAAGTTCATACATCGATTTAGATATTTATTAATAACTAAAATACAAAAAAAAGCGTGACTAAAAACTGCAGGTGACTCTCTCTTCTAATATTTTTTGATCAAAATGTCATATTAACTATCAATAGGGTTTTAGGTTAGTATAACCTTTTCCTGATTCTGTGTAGTAAAATATGTCAATGTATGTGAGTACTATAAATTTAAGAGTGGTAAGTATTTCGTTTTTTCGACAATTTTTTAACTAAACATAAAAAAAAATTCTTCCCAAAAAAACTCTTCCATTAAAATTCCTACTTTTCAAACGATTGTGAAACCAAAACCGTATCAAAACAAAACCGCGTTAAAATAATAACTGTTAAATAGAAACCGCGTTAAACAGAAACCGTGTTAAAATAAAACCGCATTAAAATGAAAACCGTGAAAATGAAATGTGTTAAATGAAAACCGCATAAGAATAGATTGGAATGTAAAGTTTTTTACTTTACTTGCCCTTAACGTAAAAGCCTTAAAACATGCTACAAAAAATTTCAATCAAAAACAATGTGTTTTAAAAATGTGTTCAGTACGGCATAAAAAGAGACAATTGCTCAGATTGCAGTGGCATCGATGACATATGTCTGTACCAATATGGAAATACTAAAGAAAGCTGATGCAATAGACATGTACAGACAAGTCAGATAAATTCATCATTCAATGATGAAAAAATAGCGGCATAAAATAACAATCACAAAAACAACAGCTCAAACATATAATTATGCGCTTGAGTTGTTATGATTACCTACATATAAACAATTAAAGATTTGCTATTTGCGTGTGTATGTATGTGTTTGTACTTATTGATATGAAGTAGTACAGCACAACTTAACATGTTGATCTTAATGTTATATATTAAAAAGCGCGCGTTGTTGCGGACATTGAAAAAAACACACACAAAATGCAACAAAAACAAATTTGTTCAATTAAGTATGCGTCCAATAGTTGAATTAAAGCACATTTATCATATATGCACACTTGACGTGACTCTCTCTCACTATGTTGTACACACATACGCGCATTCACCAAACATACCTTACACCCATTACGAGCATGTATCTATATGCATCATATAGGATTGGAATGCGTTGTTGTGACTGTTGATATGATGTTTCATGAAATGAAACTGCTGATGCAGCGAAAATAATCTTCAAATACTTTTTATACCGGCTGACATAAAGAATTTCACTATAAAGGTAGACACGTCCCATCCAACAATATTTAGTCAGTTTTCTTAACTCTATCAGACAACGCTCGATTGCGCAAATATGCTCCGGGTGTAGAATATAATTTCAAAAAATATATCAATAACGAATAATATTAATGATAAAGCTTTAGAAGAGATATACTTATAAAATAGAAAGCATTCCAACACGCAAATATTATCGCAAAGATATCACCAAAAAAAAAAAAATAAGAATTCAAGAATAAATAAATAAAAACAAAAATGAGTGAAAAATGCGTGGAAAAATCGAAAGAATTAAGGCAAGTTTGTTAATTTGTTACAAAGAACAACAACCGCAGCCATGCCTTATATGATAACAAACCAAATATCTGCAAAGCAAATGTTACCCCACCACGACTTGTGGGTGTAGTTAGAAGAAAAACAAGTAAATTATTCAAGTTTAGATCAAATCTCATATACAAAATGTGGGCGTGATAGGGACATAATTACGCCATCTAATAATGTGTGTATTGCGTCTTAGCTTGCAAGTCTAGTTTTACGCTAAGTACGACCTTTTGTAAAATGCGGGCGTTATTCGTTCACGTCCATTTTTAGCACATTGCTGGACGGGTTAATAATATATATGTATATCAAAATTCAACTTAATAGCGCAATTTTTGTGGCAAATAAATAGATTTATGTGGATTGTGGGCGTGGCTCTCGACCAATTTTCCCCAATTTTAATAACAATCTGCGTACAGAAACTACAAGTGTGTGTATCCGTCAATATTTCAACTTGATATCTCAAAATATACGATCGTGAGAGTGACAACAGTAAATGGACGCACGGACATATAGACATATGTGTCTTGATCGCCTCAGGAATATATATACTTTCTAGTCTCTGTCTAGGTCTCTGTGCCACTGATATTTCACGTGACTTATATGGCCATCCATCGCGTTTAGTACTGTAAAACTAAGGCGACATATTATGACAATTTTGACCAACAATCTAAAAAATTAATTATATATCATACGGTGTATGTAAAATTTACAAATGCAAATATAAACTTGGACGAGTTTTGGTGATAAAACTGAAAAAAATTCCCAAATATTATCTTAATTGATATTTTTTTATTGATAATTTTTGAAGGGACTAACGTAATTATAAACAAAGCATATATTCATTCATTTCCATCTTTCTCTATCTACCATTTTAGATATACAATACAACCACGCAAAGACGCGGAACAAGCATTGGCTTCGACCGACTTTGATCCATTTGCTGCCCGTCTGGGCTTAGAGAATGCCACAACGTAAGTGATATAAGAGTGCGCCTTAATATGTGATTACTTTTCAAAACGATTCAATTCAAAACTTTCAGAGACAATGAGACGTTAACACATTTGTTGAAGGCCTCTCTCGGTACCGGCATATTATCAATGCCAATCGCCTTCATGTACTCGGGCATTGTTTTAGGTATATTTGCCACCGTCTTTACTGCCTTCATCTGTACACACTGCAGTTATGTATTGGTAGGTTGTAATGCTTTTTAAAATCATTTACTTGGCAATTCTATGGAACTGCTTCATTTTGATTGTTTTTCAGGTGAAATGTGGCCATAAATTGTATGTTAAGACGCGTCGCACAAAAATGAGTTTTGCTGAAATTGCTGAAGTGTCTTTTCAAAATGGTCCGAAATGGTGTCGCGGTTTTGCACCGATAGCAAAATTCTCAATATTATTTGGCTTATTTCTTACCTACTTTGGCACTTGTTCCGTCTATACCGTTATTGTGGCAAAAAATTTCGAACAAGTAAATATTGCAAAATATTTACAAATCTTTATAAGAATTCATTATCGTTTTGTATTATAGGTCATGGAGCACTGGTTGGGTTATCATGTCTCATTGCGTTTGCTCATCTCCAGTCTATTGATACCATTGATTTTATTGTCATGGATACCTAATCTGAAATATTTGGCGCCTGTGTCTATGGTGGCCAATGTTTTTATGGGTTTAGGTTTGGGCATTACCTTTTACTATCTGGTCATGGATATACCACCCATTGAAAGTCGTTCTTATGCTCAAGTTTCCACATTACCAGCATTCTTTGCCATTTCGATATTTGCCATGGAAGCGATTGGTGTGGTGATGCCTTTGGAGAACAACATGCAAAACCCTCAACATTTTGTGGGAATTTGTGGAGTTTTGAGTCAGGGTATGTCTGGGGTGACTCTAATCTATATGTTTTTGGGCTTTTTGGGCTACTTACGTTATGGTGATGAAACAGCTGAAAGTATCACTCTAAATTTGCCGGTACATGAATGGTAAGAAAGTTGTTGATTTAATTAATTTAAAATTATTGTAATCTTTTTGACTGCTTATAGGCCTGCTCAGGCGGTGAAGGTTTTAATTGCTTTGGCGGTATTTTGTACGTTTGGTTTACAATTTTATGTATGCTTGGAAATAGCTTGGGATAGTATTAAGGATAAGTGTACTAAACGGCCCACACTTGTTAACTATGTATTAAGGTAAGGACTTAAAAATCTTCTCATCTTAAAGAATTCTCATAAGCACAATGAGCCAAGTTAGTCTTGATTAAGGCTTTGTCTGCGAGATCAAGTCCAGCTGATAAATCTAGTAAAAAGGGGGTTTTCAGCTGGAATTTTAACTCGTTTAGAAAAATCATTGTAAAAGTTGACCAAAGATCCTTCCATACCAGTACAACAACTTACGATTTGTGTTTTCTGTTTCACTAGAACTGTACTTGTGACTGCTGCTGTTGTTTTGGCTGTATCGGTACCCACTATAGCACCATTTATGGGCCTTATAGGTGCCTTTTGCTTCTCCATATTAGGTCTTATATTCCCGGTGAGTAATCAAGTAGAACTTTCTGTTTTTTTTCAATGTCAACATAATAATTTATTGTTCAATTCCAAAAAAATCAAGGTCTTCATTGAACTAATAACTCATTATGATACTGGCTTTGGTGCCTATAATTGGATCATATGGAAGAATGTGTTCATTGGTGTATGCGGCGTAGCAGCTTTAATATTCGGCTCCATGAGCTCTCTAAAAGATATTATCAGTCTGTATACCAGTGATGTGACCGAGAGTAATACATAATCAACGCGTTATTTCATTAGTTCGGCGTTAGAACCGCCAACGCATTAGATGTTAGGAAACTAATTAGAAAGAAAACACTACGAATAGTACGAATATAAGTTTGAGAAAAATATAAAATAAATAATTAGAAACACAAATTAATTTAAAAAAAATTAAAAACAAATTAAACACGAGGAGTTTATAATAAGAAAATTAATTAACAATAATATTTTATAGTCGGCCAAGACCGATCATTTAATACCCTACACCATTCAGTTCGAACTATTAAAAAAAATATATAACAAAATTCGATAGATCTTCTTCACTTCTTGAAAATTCATTACAGGAAGAAAAACGGTCGTGCTCCACGGTTCAAAATTTGTAATACTTAAATTTAAACATGTCATGATGTCATTGGGATATCTTAAGAAATGCGAATTGTTTTTGTTTTGTGAAGTTTTGTATTTAAAAGGGTTGGGGCCATGGTTTTGCCTTAGTAGACTATCAGATGAGGAAAAAAGGAAAGTTTTTTTCAGTTGGAATTTGATTTTATGTAACCCACCGACCGGTACGAATATTACCATGAAAGTCGCATAATAATATAATATAATAATAAATGGGCGGTCTTCCTTTAGTCTTTTAGCACCATTTCTTTTAGGGCACACAAATGGTGAAGGGTTTCATTATAGATATTTTCATACTTTATTTTCATTTTTACAGCATAGAAATAGCTCGAAAATAAGCTGAAAATTATACTAAAAAAGATATTATTGTTTCTAAACCATTACAAAATATTAAACGTAATGAGTAACTAATCTTTTAGAAATCAATACCCTATCGATACAATCTTTGGAAATTTTAATTTTACAACAAAATAGTAAAGATTTTTAAAATTAGCAATTCAATAGATAATCGTTATGTCAAAGTCAATGTTGGTCAATAATATCATATATATATATATATACATACTTACTAAAGCCTCTGAGGGCCTCTTAATTGTTGCAAATGAAATGACTAAACCACACCGCTAAAGTGTTTAGAGTAGATTATGAAATACAGAAGAAAAAAAACAAAATCAGTGCCTACATTTTATTTTCTTAAAAGCTAATAATTTGATAAAATAAAAACGAAAAATAATTAATAAAATAAATAACGAAAGATTAACTGGTAGCAATTATTGGAGCAGACTTGAAAACACACCTAAAAGCGATGATATTATATTTAACTATAAGTATAAAACACATGAATACATATTTTATTAATTAAACTTGTAATAATAAAACAATTGTAAAGCGAAACTTTAAAAATCGTTTCAAAATAAACAAAAAAACAAATTAAAGTTGGCTTGGGCCAAATCTTAAATATCCTCCACATCTATAATGGTGGGCGTAGCAGATATATATATATTGCACCTTCTAAAAGTGTATGTCTGTATGTATCAGCTTGCAAGTCTGTAAATATGGTTTTTTTAAATTATGACCGTGTCTGCTATCCGACAACGCCCATTTTTGGTTCATCGATTGACGGAACATATATAGATGTACATACCAAATTCCAATTTCATAGCTCAATTTTTGTGGCAGATAAATAGATTTTTTTTGGTTAGGGGCGTGGCTCTTGATCGATTTTGTCCATTTTAAATAGCGATCTGTTAGCAAAAACTAAAAGTGTCTGTTACAACATTTCCGTTTTTGATGCTGATTGAGAATACATATACTTGGTAGGGTCTTTGAAGCTTTCTTCGGAGTGTTACAAACGAAATGACAAACTTAGTATGCCCCCCCATCTTATGTGGACGTTATAAAAATCTTTTAAAAGTTAAATTGAAAAAAAAATTAAGTAATTAACTAATTAATTAACACAAATTTAAATCAGGTTTAATTTTTTAAGGTTTTATTTATATGTTTAATTTGTTTTTCTCTTTTTTAAAAATTAATTTTATATTGTTTATGAAAGATATAACCATCAAAATAAATATGACAAAATAATACGAACACCGTGCAGTATAGTACATCTTGTTGCAGGTTTGCAACACTGCTTCCGTATAAATAATGCGACGCGTATGCATTGTACACAGTTTATACACATGCCAAGTTTTATAGATTATATTTCAACGTATTATACGCTTTGTTCTACGACGGTTGAATGTGTGATCTCTCAGACATTGAATGAAGGCAATCGTTGGAGCTCGGTTAGCGGGAGCGTTTGTGCGGAAAGCAGCTGAATTGCTTAACGTTTTACGCGCGACAGTATCAACGGATATGACAACATACTCGTATACGAAACATGATAAAACATTATCGGCGAAGAGGAATAGTAGGCGAAACTCAAACAACAGAACTATTCAGACACTCCACGAATCTATTCCGCGAAGAATTGCAGCTGCTTTAAAAGCAAATGGTGGCTCGACACCTTATTAATAAATATTGTGTATATGTTGGGTGTTCATATTATTTTGTGCATCCCCTGCAGCATATTTACAATATGTCCTAGAATATATAAAAAATTCAATTGAATTTTAGAACAAAGGTCAATTAATTTTTTTTCCATTTAGTTTTTCCAATTCTTAGAGTATATATAGTTAGAAAAGTTGCTTATAATCAAAAATTATTCCACATTTGTTTTTAATTCAGAAAAGGAAAAAACGTAAATCCCCCCGATTTTTTAAGAATTATTCTAAGTTATCTAAAAAACACTATGAACAGGAATTTTAAAAGAAAATATAATAAATGTTATATGAAAGAAAAATTCGAAATTAAAAACCAAGACGTTTTCTTTTGAAGGAGATTACTATTATAATTTCATAGTTTCCTACCTGCATGTTGATGGAATACATAATTATTGCTCAAAAAAAAAAATTAAAAGCTTTTAGTGAAAAGCACAAATTCAAATCTAAGCCCGTAACATTAGCTATAATAAGTAAAGAAACTCAATTTGGTTTAGGCTAAATCTTAAATAACCGCCACATCTACAATATTGGGCGTAACAGGTATATGATTACGCCCTCTAATAGTGTAATTTATGTATCAGCTTATAAATCGAGTTTTTCGTGGAGTACGGTTTTTGTAAATTGTGGGCGCGTCTGTTAACCGACCCCGCCCATTTTGGGCACATTGATGGATTATATAACTATAGATATGAGTACCGAATTTCAACTTCAAAGTCAACTTTTGTGGCAGATAAATTTTGTTGGTTGTGGACGTGGCTCTTGAACGATTTTGCCCAATTTAAATCGCAATCTGCGTTAAGAAACTGGAAGTGCCTGTATCTATCATAATTTCAGCTCAATATCTCGAAATTTATGACCGTGAGAATTCCAATAGACACACACGGTCATAGTGTTTTTCATTAGGGACAGAACAATTTTGTATTTTAATACAAACGCACTCTTTGAGCGTTTTTCTTGATTTTACTAACAGTGAACGCAACTTTAAAAGTGCTTACTCCATACTTACATACTGTGCTTGGTATAGAGAATAAATTCGGTACAAAATATTCACTATTACATGTTCTGGTGCCAGTGAGGCGAACATATTGCAACTGTAAAAGCTTTTAATATAAAATGAAATCAGACGATACTTTGCCATTGACAGAAATCACAGGGAATATTTCAAATCATATGGTGGTGAATTTTGTATAAAGTTCTTAACTTACATTCTTACAAAATCAAATTAATTCAAACACTGAAACCAGTGCCAAAACGCATGTTATATTATGTTATGTCCTTATTGAAAAACCCTATACATGATTGACTTAGTTGTTGATGCTGATCTGAGGGTGTTACAACAATCTTAGTATATCCCTCATGCCAAGGGTAATTTTTGAAATCGTATCATTGCCAGTCAATTAATTTTGATTTGATGATGGAAAAAACAATAAAACAGCAACAGTGTTGTGTCATTAGATGATAACAGGCAACCCTATACGAGTATCTATATCTATATATATATAAAGTATGGCAACGCTATTGGTGTTCTCTTGTTTTCTAGAATGTGAAGTGTGCTTGAGTCTTGTAAATATATCGTTCGTAAAAATATAATGATACAAAAAAGGAGTTTTATTAGAATAGATACACAACAAACTGCATTAGCGGATACTGAAGTGAATGAAAGGGATTTAAAAAATGATGCTAGCTACAGTGGGGTCTTGAAAGTACCGCCCTTGAAAATGGTTATTCCTCAGCAGAACTGTACAAGGGACACGTACGGAAGTGTTTCACGTTCCGGCAAAATAAGTGCTTCAATAAATGCTGCATTGCCGTACTTGGTTAGTTCAAATAATGACTGCAACGAGGCGATGCCCTCTAATTCGAGTTAAAGATGAAGAAGTATACAATATGGTTACATTGGACCAAGACGAAAAACACAAAAACGCACGTCACCGCTTCAATGGTCGACTACTGATAAGATGTTGATCATAAATGGGAAAAAGTTAAGGAATGGTACGGGTTTAGTCACTTTTTTACTTTTTTCATATTTTTCACTTGTTCTCCTTATCCTCTTAGGAGTCTATGATACTAAGGCATCACAATGAAGCGGAAAGTTTGCATACTGTGCAATTAATGGAAGATTTTGTTTTATTGTCAGCATGAGATAATCAAAATTGAATATATTTTTACATTGATATTCATAACTATATAATGCATTCATTTTAAAATGCTTTAATTGAATTATATGCAAATATTTTTAATATGTATTGGATACGGAACTCTACAGCTACCGATACTTTGAATTTTCTTCAATTTCGCATTAGATTGTCTTGATCGATTCCATCTCTGTCTTATTTGAAGATTCAATCTGTGTTGCCATCGTCTCTTCCATAAAGTATTTTCAAAAATCTAAATAAAATAAAAAATATGTAATTAAAGCTTATATTTTTGCGTTCATCATGCCGATTATTCATTACCTTGAACGCGTTGCGCACATAACGTGTGCAAGAGCGATTTTTATAGTTGAATAATATTGGATGATTGTATATAGAAACATGAGCCAAGTTGGAGCGTATTTGGCTGGCGTTCGTTGCCTTTCCCAAGCGTATCATCTAATTTGAAAAACAAGGAGGGTATTTTTTGAGATCACTTGACTGTCTTGGTATAAAACTAACACTAACGAGTATAAGGTTTATTTTTTACACATTACTTATTTACTCACCACATTTTCAACGTTGTAAGAACTCTTGGCAACTTTTTCAATGTATTTAGGTTTCGCTGTCGGCTTCTCCATGGTACTATCCTGAGACTTTACCACTTTCGCTTTAACACCTTTACCATTTTCAACCTTACCAAATAGGCCCCGCTTTTCAGCCATTCTAATTAAATATTTGGCATTCAGTCTGGTTATATCTTTGCGAGTTAGTAATGAAAGGAAGCATCCCGTTAAACTGGAATTTAAACAATTATCCCTATTTTTGCAAATATCCGGTATGTCCATGGAAATGAATTCGTCAATTTGTGGTAACTTCACAGTTTCCTCAGCTTCCAATTCAATTTTTGACAACATATCCGTTAAGATTGATTCTTTGCGCACAATACCGGTGCCTTCTGCATTACGTTTTCTAGGTGAATTGGGTTTGAGGGCGGCCATAGGTGTGTTGCCAGCTTCAAATTCGTCCAAGACTTCCTGCCTTCTTTTCTCCATATAAATCGCTTTATGCTTTTCCAAAGCCCTTTGATTAATCATTTTCATTGCATATTGCACCATATCTTCATTTTCGGTTTTCACGACTGAATGGGTTTGATAAAGTAAAAATTGAGTCTGAGGTCGAGACATGGCCGCTTGCAAAGTGTTTAATTGCTCCTTTAGTATAAGCGCTACGCGTTGCTTGCCATCATCACTAATTGTTGACTCCGTTAATATTTCTAGCATGGTCAGATCGCCACCTCGTGAACAAATTAAATCAATGGGGTCAGAAACAGCACTGAATGAGTTGGGCGGATTAGCCAACAATCCGACCACCGTGCGAGATCGACTAGACTCTAAAGCTAACGGACTGAAAGTTTCGGCCAACAGTCGAATATTATTCACTTTAAGCGCTTCCATATATTGTTCATATTTCCTTAAATGGGATCCAGCTCCATACACATAAAAATTATTAACTCGATTCACCGAATAGAATAAGGCAGCTAAATATGCTGTTGATTTAGGTGAATCGATATGTGTTTGAATGATGTCTCCGAACAAATCAAAAAAATCCAGTAATCGACACATAACCGAAGGACCAATCGCGAAGGTACGATCCTACAATATGTACCCTTCAAAGCTGTGGTAATATCGTTTTAACTAACGTTTCTTTCAACTAACCTGTAATATGAAATAATTTCCTAGCACAAGTTCGGATTTTGTAAATTCGCTTCTCTCCAGAGGTAAACAAGACAAGAACAGAGGACAGACATTATCCCAAGCGAAACTATTATGCTGCAATACAGTTTCACTGTCGACAACTTTAAATCCATGATCGCTCAACATCATTTCGGCCGTTTTCTTATCTCTAATGAAAAAAGGCGAAAGTGGTGAAGTTTTATAGAGATATTGCCTCTACAGGAAAAAGATGTTACATATTTGCATTTGATTCAATGTATGAATATATTGTTTCGAAAGTGACGTAAGTCCAATTTTCCAAAAGCACTTTTTTGATCCCTAAGTAAAACGTGGCCAGCAAACTTAAGGTATATTGCCAGATTATCCCTCCAATGAACAATTCATTCATATTGTATACATACACATAAGTAGTTGTTTTCTCTTTCTTTCATATTTCGAAATATCATCAATTCAAAAATCTTACTTTACTAAAAATGGATTCATCCAGCCAGTGACAACGGGATTTAAGGCAGCTATGGCCACCTTATCATTTTGCAAATGTAAAGGTAAGAGTTGGGATAGGCTTAACGCTCTAAACTTGATACGCATCCTAGTAATAGAAGCAGCAAGTTTCGCACGAAATTTCCACAAACATTTCGCGACGTCTACAATGTATTATGAAATAGATAACAATTAAAAAGTAAAATTGGTAAATTTCCCACCACCGGCACAATGAAACCATTAAAAAATTGGATCTTTGTTGATTTTGGTAATTCCGTGTTCCAAATAGAGAGGACAAGTAAAAAATTTAAATTTGGTTTAGGAGTTACAAACATCAGCACAAACTTAATATACTCCTTGGTTGTAGGGTATAAGAAGAGCATTTAAATACAACTTTGACCTAAGTGAAACCTTGGATAACCAATAGGGTGAGAGTGATGTTTATAGATTGTGGGCATGGTCTTATTACCATATTTAAGTGAAGTGAAAATTTCAAATCTTTCTTTTCTACTTCTTTAACAAAATTGAAAAACCATTAATAAGCGAATATGCTTATTCTGCGGCATTGCCAATCGTTGACTTTTTTTGAACACACTTGGTAAAACATCAAGAAACATTCCTGCAGAATTACGTTCAAGGTGGTGGGTATAAAAAATATGCGAACTTTTACGCAACCACAAACAGATCACTTACTTACCTGAAATTTTTGTTGCTTCATATAACTTCAGCTGGTTTTCAGCTTCGACTGCATTACGTTTTTCAAAAGATCTTTCATATAGCTCGTAAAGCATTAACCAAACTCTATACTCGCTGCTAATATACTAAAAAAGAAGGAGAGAAGATTTTTCTTTAACATTAAATAACCGAGAGTTCTATTATCCTCGGAAGAGCATGCCATTAATTTATAAGTATCATTACACCCTGAACCGCTTGTGGTGAAGGTCGCACCTTTTGGGATATCTTAATGAAATTTGCTACAATAACATAAATTTGCTCAAAAAGAAACGCCATTCAAAATGGACCGAATTGGACAATTTTTAGAACCCCTACCCACAAATGGTGCTATATTAAAGGAATCCTTTATGTGGCGAAATATCGCAATTCCAAAAAAGAATTATTATGGAAAATATTACATCATTATAAATTTTGAGCTAATGTACAATGCTTTGAGGGTGGGCATAGAAGATTTGTCCTCAGTCGAATATAACTGTTTAACTGTTTAACATTTCAGTAATCGTGCATTACCTCTGGGTGATGGGTGTAAAATCCAATATCCTGCAATGCATTCCTTAACACTAATTTATCTGTAATAGAGACATCGTATTACCGCATTTGGAATATTTACAATATGCGGAAACAATTGTTGAGCCAAAATTGAAGTGAACTCAAGACCAATTTTAAATAGAAACCACATGTACTTACATCTGAATACATCGTATATTAATGAGTAGACCTTTCTCATTTCATATTCATCGCTAAATGATACATTTTCCTGTTTGGGCCTTTTCAACAAACGTGCTGCTTTGCAAATATGTTCCAATGTCCAAACTATGTGCAAATTCGTTTTATCGCGTTTCAACTGGAGACATACCTTTTTAGAATCTGATGGTGAACCAGACCCGTTGGGTGATGTTGCTGGAGAGAAGTGTATTATGTGACTCTCATCAAAGATTGGTTTTTCCTTCAATTTCATTATGTCATCATAATTTCTAAAATTGATCATTTTCATTAAACAAAATATTCCTTCGTGCGTATAAATTTATATGAAAAGTAATAGGTAGGCATGAGTATGCCACCCGACTGTCCATAAGATCTTCATGGTATCGTCATATTTTATTAGCAGATACCATGCCACGGCATGACACAAATGCAATTGGGTTGACATTCAATTATACACTCTGGGTCAAATATTGTTTTCGCGTGGGCATGCACTTCAGCTCTAAAGAAAAATATTTACTAAACCTCCATAAAATTCGAATTGTGTAATGAAGAAGAAAAAGTACTCTTTACACTTATACTTAAATTGTAGGCGTGGCACATAAAGTATGCTTTATATAACCGTACTATTCGAAATCTACTCTAAAGAGGGCTCAGTGTAAACTATGGACGTATTTTATTAAACCGCTATGTTCTAAAAATTGTCTCTTTGGCTCAATACATGTCAATATATAAATTTCATGGAGATATCTAAAAAAATGCACGGTGTAGCTCTCGCACATACATGAACGGACAGCCGTACAAGGGTTAATTCGTTTCAAACATCCGCACAAAGTTGGTATACTCCTTGGTAAATGGTGGGGGCCATAAAAAATCATCTCACTTAGTTAAGTAATATTTATACCCTGCACCACTTGTGGCAAAGGATCTAGGATACTAGGATACCGTAATGATGGTGAGTATCCTAGATTTGACTTTATGCCTAATGTAGCTCTTTTTAGGAGACGTAATTGTGCATCAGCTCTTTGCCCACCCTTTACATATAGTTGTGAACGATTGAATCCGAATTAGATTTTTTCTTATTCACTGTTGTTGTTGCATAATTATTAATTATGTGCTTATAATAGTCACTCACTTGCCACAACTTAAAGCCTCGTTGATATTTTTTTGAACTTCCAAGAGCATATAATACATTTTCTCCTGCCATTCGATATCACTTGGTAAATAGATTACCGCTTGCTTTTGCTCATTTACAGTTATTTCTTTAAATATTTGCGGATAGACCGAAAATATATCTGCCAAACTCAGAAAAAATAACTTGTTTGCCATTGTGAAGGATCTAGTTCCATATGAATTCCATCTGTATGTGCATTTGCTACAAGGGACATATTCCAACTAATCAGTGTTAGCGTTCACATTGATTGTACTTTGTCAATTGTATATATACGAAGAGACAATATGTGTGTGAATAAATATATTTGGGTTAAGATGAAATTGGGTTTTAAAAAAGTTTCGTGTTGAACGCTCATTCAATAAATTCTATAAATATGCACATAATCAATTTATTTGCGCTATCATGCAACAACAGTCAGTCTATTCCATTCCATCACACCAAACTTAATCACTTATTGAACAACTTACGGTTTTATATGTTCATACAGGACGAATGAATGATATACCACGATTTGATTGGATTGCTCGCTTTTGGCATTACAGTAAATGGTTATAATTAGGATACATAGACAATTATATGCTGAGTAAGGACTGCGATTCGAACAATACACAAAAAATTATCTCTGCTACCGCATTGAATGGAATTCCAAAAATGCACGACATCCACGGCATGATACGACTCATTTAACATACGGAGCAGGGCTTATGTAAGCCATCTCTAATTGTATTTGCATCAACTTGGTTTTGTCCAACACACAAGTACAAGGTCAGAGTGTCCAATAGGCTTTAAAGTGAATTCAGCCCCTAGTTTTGCAGAAAGCAGTGTAAATTGTTGTCATTTGTTCTTTTCTCTTTTAAATGAAATTATTTAGAACCTATTATTGTTAGTTTTCCATAGTTGGAATAAAGCCCCTATCTTCGTTCTTTTAGTTCCATTCTCTTCACACAACAAGTATATCAATCATGTACTCAATATTTATTAGAAAGCTGTTTTTATTTAATGTTTTATTAGTTTTGAATATATATATATATGTATATATATTTATGTAAAATATACATATATATACTAAATATGTATATGTATATATAATATAGTTATTATTCGCCTGTATTCTTTCGTCGGATTCTCAATTCATCAATTCATCATCATATAAAACACTGAGAGAGCTACAATACAAATATTTATGTATATTGTAATAATAATACAATTATTATAAAAAAAAACTTATAACATAATTAAAAAAAAACATAAACAGAGTATTGCAGCAGCAGTTTATTTTTTGCACGCTGGCATTGTATGCGTGTGTGAATGCGTAATATGTAAGTGTGATGTATGTATGTATGTATGTATGAATGTATGCATGTAATATCATATTGTAAACGTTTATAAATTGTAATGAAATGATTAAATGATACATATACGTTCTATGTATACATGTGTCCTATGTTTCTGTGCATAATATAGCACTTTATATATGCATGTGTGTGTGTGTGTGTGTATGAAATTATGGAATTTATCATAATATTAGAAAATAATTATATGCACTTAATAATAATAAGAAGAAGACATGGGCAAATATGTATTTATAGTACCTTTATATATAGAAATTACATACAATACAATACAATATGATCTGGTCTCTATAAATGTAAATGTAATAATGGTATAGATTGGTGCATGTGTGTGTGTGTGTGTGTTGTACATACATTCTTGCAACTACAATTCGCCTTTTAGGTAACCAAATTGCTCCTTCTTTTATTTATTTACGTTGCCCTAATGCGTTTAAAGGTTTCTATAAAAAAAAAGATCATTTTTTCTTGCATATACAAGGTAAACAGTATATTAAGAAGGAAGAAACACAAGAAACAATAAAAAAGAAAGACAAAAGCGATAAGCAAAAAAGTATATACTCGTATGTGTATGTGTTATTTGTGTATTCATTGTATGCATGCATTTAAATGAGGAAATGAAAATTGCATTACATGTGGAAGTATGTGTATGAAAAGCAGTATAAAGTCTTAATAACAATACAGACACAGTTACGATTGCAATATATTTATATATATATATATGTGGGAAGAGTATTTTTTTGTTTAATATTTGCACACAATTGTTTTACTTTTACATTATTATGCATTATATCGATTTATTTTTATTTATCTGGTTCATTTTTTTTTTTATTAATTTGTTTTTAACCATTTAATTAACCATTGAATCATTTTTCTTCAATCGTCAAAAAGTTTATGCTCTACGATGTTTTGTTTTCTTTTCTCTGTTTTTTTTTTATAATTTTATTCTTAAGTATAAACCTTATTAAACTTTGTTCTTGTTATTTCGTATTTTCGTCTTCTTCTTCTTGATTTCTATTCCTTTTAATAATTTTATGCTAAATGCCGTTTAAGATATCGTTAATATTTGTAAAAAGATTTCCAAATGTTTGTGTTGTTGTTGTTGTTGTTGTTCGTGTTTTGATGTTGTCGTCTTTTGTTGTTATTTAGTTCTATAAATGCAATTTTTCCTTTACAAATATGATCTTAATCATTTAAAAAGCGCTTTATTTCGCTTCCTCCTTCTCCTTATTCTCTTGGGCAATCTCCTTTTCGTTTGCCTAATAAAGAATATGATCAAAAGAAAAGATCAAAACAAATTAACGCATAAAACAAGTAAAAAAACTAAATTTGGCTTAGGCCACATCTTGAATCACACCTCCTCCTGGTACATGATTATACCTTTCAAGAGGATGCTATTATGCGTTTTATATACCAAATGTCAACTTCAAAGCTCAGTTTTTATGTCAGATATGTTTTTGTCAATTGTGGGCGTGCCTTTTAAGTTATTTTGCCCAATTTAAATAGCAATATGTGTGCCTAACCTAGAAGTGTCAGGACGAAATTTCAGTTCAATACTTAAAAATTTACGACCGACCATGTGAGGCGGACCTGTCTACTGTCTAGAGCGTTTCAGTTTTTGAAGCTGATCAAGAATATGTACACACTCCTTGTGAGAGTTGCAAACGGAAGGACACGCTTACTATTCTCCAATTACTAAGATGAAGAGTATAAAAATAATATGCATAGTTACCGCATCTTTTTCCAACTCCTTCTCAGTTTTTTCAACTTCGTTATCCTGTTCGTTTGATTTCTCCATTTCACCTCCTTTGCCTTCTTTGTTTTCGGGCCTAAAGCAAAAAACATGCACTGAAACATTCAATATATTTTTTCAATCTAATTAATTTACTCATTCTTCTGAATGTGAGCATTCAAATCCAATTTAGTACATATTTCATCCCAATCTGGAAAGCAGCGATCTTTCATCCGCGACACATGGCCAACCAAATTGGGGCATTTCTCTGTCATGAAATCACGTAAAGCATAGGGAACTTCCTTGGAGAGAAAATGTAGCTGCGATAATACTGCAAAGGCGACAACATCCAATGTTGTGGGCTCATCTCCAAAAAAGAATGGCTTACAGTCCAATGTCTCACTCAGCACCTTCAAATCGTTTTTACCAAATTCTTCAATCTCCTCAGCACTGTGAACACCTATGCCGTGAGCTTTAAGCTTTTTTGTACCCTGGAACCACTATTCATGAAAAATTTGCACACAATATACAATTACAGCAAATAAAAGTGTTTTGTATCTAACCGAAAAACAAAAAAAACCAAAAAAGGAAAAAACAACAACAACCAAAAGAATGGGACAACAGTGGTTGTGTTCTATCGGATAATCGATTCAGAATTTTTACTTTATATGTAATTCGACAAAAACACTGATAATGTGTACTCTCTGAGACATCCTTAAGGGATTTTTTATATCTTTTCTCAATATTTATAACTAACGTCACGAACAATGCCATCATATCTTACCTTGCGGCCGTACGTTATTTTAAAGAAAAAGTTCAATATCGAGTTGGGCAATCGCAGCCCCAAAGCATGCTGCAAATTAACTTTGTAGCCCTTCAAAACGTTATCCGGGTATTTGGCGCGCCAATATATTATAATCCATATCAAATGATTCTCTAGCATAGCAATCATGGCATAAGAAACATTACGTTGCTCGGTAGTTAAGCCAGCATCAAGGTCTTTATTATATTTAACAGATAACTCTTTTATAATTATCGCTGAATCAGCAATTTCTTCCCCATTCAATTCAATGAACGGCAACTGTCCTTTCTTCGATCTGAAACGCATCTTATGATCGACATTCTGTAAGAAAAAACAACAACCAGAACGTTTTATAAGCAAAAGAATAAATATTGATCATCATTCTATTATAATCATAATCAGTAAGCGATGGTGTAATGGATGTACATTAGAGTGGGCCGAAAAACCACTTGTATGTATTTTCTAGTTGTAATACTGCGGAAAAGTTGTGAATTGATGGGATTGATGAGCTGATAAAAAAGAAGTAAAACCGGTTAACGGGTGCGCTAAAGTTGGAAAAATGTTTGTTCCAAGAAAGATTTGAATAAATATCTAATTTATATGTTTTCTATATGATGGAAGGCAGATTAAGTATGTTCTCTCAGACACATCCACAAAGTGTCGTTACCGACCATAAAAGTTTATTTTCTTGTTACTCCGAAAATTGGAGTCCATAGAACGAAACATCTTTATTCCTTCGGTAAGTTCAAAATCATGTCTTTTCTTTTGAATCGCTCACGGCTACCAGAAATTGGGACATTAAACTGAAATTTGTCTCTAACATTTATAACTCACACATGGTCACATTTCTACTTAAAATGAACACGATCTGTAATCGACGACAATTGCATACATTTTTTTTAATCTGAGCAGCCATGTGCCAAGTGACAGTGTCCGACTTCTTAGTGCTTACATTTCAATCATATTCCTTCTTCCAAGTGAACTAATGTTCCAGTGTTGCTCAAAAGGAATGATCAAATTACTCAAGATCTTCCATTCGAGAACAAGCTCTCCAATTTAACACAATTCTCACCAATTTCCGACAAAAACCAAAAATGTGTTGTTTCGGCCCACTCTAACGTACATGTGCACATGTGTGCAAAATGCATGGCGCACAAGTATTCATGCGTACGGTTACTACAACGTTTTCGGATCATGCATAAACTCTATATAATCTTTCATTATTATGTTTGCGTGGGTGTGTGTAAGTTCTTATCAATAAATTACTGGTTTTTCAATTAGTACAGTGTCTGTGTGTTTGTGCATATATATATATTTGTGTGTTGGTTTATAATTGCAACATGTTGCTTTTTCTATTGCGGGCAACAATAATGTGCTGGCAAAATTTATGAAATAATGGGTGTGGTTCAGTTTCCTTACATTTATTTTATCACTATTGTTGTCGTTGTAGTTGTATTGCTTTTTATATTTAATTTTTTCTTTTTTGCTTGCCTCTGTATCAATTTCCAGAGTGAATATTCTGTCTTGTGTGGACAGGGTGGGGTTCATGTATGTATTGTGAAAATTCCAAGAAATTTTTTGTTTCTTTGTTCTCTTTTTTTATGTTGTTTATTGGGCGAGGGTGGTTAGTTGCTTGCGTGCTCTGTGAAATTGAGAACACAGTTGAACGCTTCTGTTGCTCAATGCTCTTAGGTAGCTACGACATTCGTACATTTAAAGAATGATGACTATATGACTATAAAAGTCTTCGTACACTTATTGGATCAAACTACATGGAAGTAAACATAACTTGTAACTTGGGTACAATAAAAAAAAAACACCACAAGTTCTGAATTAAGAATTCATTATAGATTTGCATGAGAATAGAATGAAAGTATACGCACAGATGTGTAGGGTTTGAGTGGGAGAGCATGTTTTTAAATTCGTTGAAAGCATATTGAGCTCGTATCCCCAAACACATGCACTTTTCGCCTTAATGCCTTGTTATGAATATACCGACAGCACACCCTAAATACAAATACCACAGAGCAGGAATTAGCTTATCGTATTAAGTACAGTTTTCTTTTTTCTTTCATAATATTAATTAAATTCAAGACACTTGGCTTTTGTACTGGTTTTATTTTTTTATTTTTTTTTTTTTTATCTTAAAAAAGTGAAGCCAGTACACTGCTCTCAAACATAATTGAGAATTTTGTGTAAAAACATTACAACTGGCAGCTCCCCTCTGCTGTACTGTATGCATCCACTTTCTGTGTGTGTGTCACACGTTCATTAAAACTTTGTTAAACATTTTTTTTTCTTGAAGAGCGTCTCAAACTCTATTCGAAAACGATAAAGGGGGTTTTGTGTCTCTTCATTATAGGAGTATTATCTCTTATATGTGTGTGAAGAGATGTGGGAGTGAGTTTTCGTAACTGTGCGCAACTCTCACTTGGGCCATGGGAAGTGCTCTCTCAGCATTGTGCTGAGTAGTGCTCGTCATTTTTAAGCAATAAACGTACGCGCTATGCATTTGTGTGTTCTACAAAAGCCTGTACAGCCTATAGGCTTTACCTACGTGCAAACACATACACACACATATATAAATACATATATATATATGCATATATATATATATAAAGGCATGCATTTATTTGCTTGTATGCATAAACAATGGCTTAAATACTGGAAACTGGAATGGCATTCCTAAAAGGAAATGTACTGTGCAATACAGTCATGGGTGTAAAAAAAGTATGTGTGACGGAGCACGGGGTCCGGGAAAAAATACAATATGGCGGTTGAGTTTGCTAGAATGGCAATTATCCAGATTCATATATATGTACAGGAAGAAACTCGAACATGATGTAAAGGCAACCTACACTTACCTCGTATTTCAACCCAGCTAGGCGGAGCCAGGTTTCCACTTTTAAACAATATGGCGACAGAGACGGTAACAGTGGCGTTCTCGAGAACTGATACAAATAGATCATGTCTTTTTCAAAATTGGTCTTGTGGACATTGCATTTGGGAGCTGCTTCCAATTTGTTTGAAACGCCCGCACTTTCGTTTTCCTTCTTTGCACCATCCGATACGGCAATTGCTTCTTCTGCTTTCTCTTGGGCGTTAACGGCAACGCTATCCGCTGCACTTTCATTTTTCCCTTCCGCCTGTGTTTCTACAGCTACATTATCAGCGGACATTGTGACCGTCTCTTCTTGATGATTTTCAGCTACTGGAATATTTGCTACTTCGACAGACATCCTACTTTTTTATTTTTTTGTTAAAATTTATCTATACTGATTTCTAAACGGGTAGTTTCACTATTGCTTTTTTGTATCTATTACAATTTAAATCGTTCGTTTTTTGTTTTTGTTTTGTTTGTTTTTTATTAGTAACTTCGTCACATTTGCATTAAATATTTTTTTCAAGTATGCATGAACTTAATATGCTTTTGGTGGTGTATTGAATACACACATAAATGCTTCTGTATCCTGTGGATGGATATATATGTATATACTTTATCAAACATAAACAATACCCGCACAAACAAAAGCGAACACTACCCTCTCGAATCGCAAATTCAACTGAGTTTATGAGTCTAGTTATGCTACTTTGCGGTAAAACAACTTTAGGAACAATGTACATTTCATGATAAAACTAGTTCGATAAAACCAATCTGTCAAGTGAACAACTATCGACCACATCAAATATTAGATCATTATTAAAACAGAAATGTTTACCACACTCTTAACACACAATGCTTGAATGAACTGTATGTACAGTACTGGAAGGAAATTGTTCAACTTTTAATTTTGCTGCTTGAATATCTGCATTTAATTCGGGTGTTTTTTGTCCAGCATGACATGCAGCATTCCCAATTTAAATTTAGATTTAGTTGTGTATTATGTCGTTAGTCCATAAAGTCATTCTATATAAAATTTAAAATTATCAAGTGAAATTGAAAAATGCCAAGTGAAATTTAGAACTAGACTATTGAAATTCAGAAGGTTCAATTCGATACTTGGAAATCATGTAGTGAAATGCAGAATTTTTACAACGATATTCTAGAAATATAAGGGATATTTCCTAGTCGGTTTGAACTGAACCTTCAATATGCTTCCCCTACATATACAGTAGGCGTGGCATGCATCTCTATAGCTTCTGTATTCGGAATTCTACGAAAAATAAGGTTTCTTTTCTAAATTTATATTAAATATTATAAAGATGGCACTTGACCCATTTTTTTCATTTTAAATAGCAATTGGCGGGCAGTGAAGTATCTGTTTAAAAATACTTTTTTTTTTTATTATATAACCATCCACTCAGGAGATGACCCCTATACGTGCAAGCACGTTGGAGGTTGGAAGGGATTAGAGGAAGGAGGATAGAGGGAGTAGTGTTTGTGTACGTTGATTTTGAAATTGCGCATACTGGGCATGGCGGGAAATACCCCTGGAGGACTCAATTAGCTTTGCTTAGCTTCGCCAACATCATTTTCAAATGTTACTACTATGTTTTGTTTTTTCTTAATTTTTTGCGTTATTTCTTCTTCTTCAATTCCAATTTCTATCGTGCTTAAAAACATAATATGTATACAATACATATAGACTAATATATTATTTAATCTGTGTGAATTATTTTATATTCTGTAGACCGTTCGTAATAAATTAAAACAAAATTCGTTCGTAAATAAATTAAAACAAAATACAACAACCCGGAATATTAGAGTTTTGGAATATTTTTGACTTTGTTTAGTTCATCTTTCAAGTGTTCAACTTCATTTTCCAAGTCTTCGGTTTCTTCTTCCAACTCCTCGTACTTTTTATTAAGTAAGGTAATCTTATATGCAATAAAATAATCATTTAAACAATAAAACATACGCAGGTGTTTCAATATTCATTACCTTTGACTCATACATTTCTTTCTGTTTGTTTAACCGAAACTCCATGTTTTTTTTCGTTTGTGCTAAAGTCTGCTCAAATGAATCCACCAATTCTTTCCTGAGTCGGACCTCTTGTTCATCCAGCTCTTCCTTAAGTCGATATGCCCAATATTTAAGCTTGTCTTCTAATCTATAATTAATTTACGGCATTAATGAAAAACGTTGACGGAATAAATCCCTACTTACTCATTAATCTTCTCTTGCTGTTGCTGAATTAATTTGTCCTTTGGATCCTCCAACAAGGCAGAGTAGCGGGAATGATGTCGTGATGCGTTTGAGGATTTAAAAACAATACTTTGGGCGATTGAGGCAAAATTTAAGACATTGAGATTTTCTTCAAAATAATCGTCGGTGGGCGCCACATTCACTACCATTGTAAGCTTTTCTTTACCTTGAAGAGCTGATTGTAACAGCAGTGTTAATTTGGATTCCCGTAGTGGTATACGTTTCGATTTGTGACGATTTGTTGAAGTACTAGCTGCGTCAAGACATCGTCCCAAGACCATCAATGACGTATTTATACACTGCGCCTCCTTGAAGCGCGATCCAGCATTTCCCGTTTTATATTGTCTCTCGGACCCGGCCAAATCACAAAATGTGTATGAACTCTAAAAAGAAAGCAAGGCTGTTAAATAAGCGAACAGGCTAAGCTTTACTTAGACCACATCTTCAATATACACCCTTGATGCCCTCATATATATAAGTGTCAATCTTCAATACCAACCAACCAACCTTATTTTGTGCACACGAGAACTATTTCCATTGGCCACGTAGACTCAATATTAGATCCTGATTCAAAGTGTTTATATTGTAATATTTTGTTCGATCCCTTCGGCCTACTTCTACACACTATGTTCAAAAAAGACTTACCGGTTTAATAAGTCCGGATGGATAGATTTTTATTACATTCACAATGAATACACAATGAGAACGACTTGAGTTTGAATTGATTGCAGTGGAGGCGTAAGTGATTTTTTGTTGACCATAACGCAATAACATCAAGGCCTCTAAGCTATTCTTTACATAGATTGAAGTTACTTCGTTTATAAACACCCGACCATCGTTGTAAATTATTTTCAAGGCTTTTCTTGTGGTCTGCGGATGTTGGTTGTTTTTTGTACGAGAAATACTTTCATTAACCGTTAATAAATCATAAATCTTCTCATTATAAATCTCAACGAACGTAACCCAAATATAAACCGATGAACCGTCCAAATCGTTCCTTTTTTGGAATACATGCTCCAACTGGATGCATTGCTGAATGCTTTCATATTCAGTAACTAGATTTGTACAGTAGCTGAGTATTCTCTCTCGTAATAAATACTCTTTCTTAGTGTCATGATCAGTTAATATTGTTACTTGGCCATTAATGAGCTTAATTGAAGGCTGAGATGAAAGATTTTCTGTGTACAGTGTAAAAATAGCTTCAAGAAAGCGCGGTATGACTCCAGGACAAACTATGTCCCCAAGCAGTGTAAATGTTTTACCGGATCCTGAAGTTCCGTAGGTCAGCATCGTGAAGCTTTCCTCAGCATTTAAATACTTGCCAGCGCACTTATTGTAAATGTCCTTTTGACTGACACTCGCGTCAAATATCGATGTGAAGCTGTAATGCTTCTCTCTAACATTTTTATCAATATGCGCAATTGTTTTATCTGTGGGCGGCAAAGTTATTAAAACATTGCTTTGTTCTGATATTGTGTAAGCCACAGATGGACATTCCACTGGTCGTAGGCGAAGGTACACTGAAGTACCCAAGGTGACACTGTTATTCGCCGCGGGGTTGTCACTTGCTTCACTTGCATCTGTATATTCGTCTTCCTCACTATATAAACTTTCTTCATCATTATGATCTTCTTCCTCAATATCAGCAAACAGCATTGTTCTTTTAGTAGGTTTTGGTCTGAATCGGCGATCTATACTGGGATCTCGTGGCATTAAAAATGATCGAACTTCACGTTGTTCTATATTGTCTCCCATTTATATCTAACAGTTATTTTATAACATTATTAACGGTATTAACGAAACCATGCACATACAATCTAAACTTCTAAAACTCATGGAAAAGTAGAATTTATAAAATCGCAATTTTATTTGCTTTATGTAAAGCAGAGAACACAAACTGAGTATTTTTGTGTTTTTTCAGTTACTCCACTCCGTGAACTTAATATTAAGATAGGAAAATTATTTAGTCGACTCCAAAGTTAAGTTTTATATAAAATTTTAATTTAAATTAAAGCGAGCGCGCAAAGTTTTGTTTAGTGTGTCATTATGGTTGTATATTACCTTAAGCTGAAAAGAGATTGATGGCATATAGAGTCCATGTGTACAATACAATGTACGTACAATATTAAAATGCACAGCACAAGTTGTGCGTTGTCTTTATGTGAGTTTTAAACATTTTTATAACATTTATAGCAAAACTGATTGTACGAGTATGAGTTTTAAGTTTTGTTTTGACTTTTAAGGGATGGACTTCGCCTTGACCGAACTCTTAATTATATTATTTCAAATCAATGGTTAAGCGTGTATCGCTATTTTTAGTTTAATGTTTATGGCATCATTTATGGTACCTATTAGGTAGACCGCATTCTCTGTATACAATGTGTATGGAAATACATAGAGTATATGTTTGGGACCTAAAGTTAGCCATTGAATATTTCGTACAGAGTTGCAACGATGCAGCTGCAGAGTATATGTTTGAACCTTAATGCAGCAATGTACAATAAATAGGCATTCATTCTGTGTGAGCTATAATCTTACTGCGAGTGTGTGAAGACAACAAGCCAATGCAATTGGAAAGCATAGAAATTCATTGTTATTGGTATAGTAACTAATTGTTTTTGTAAACATAAACATGATTACTCGTTTGAATAACACGGGTACCAAATAATTTAGCACGAACAGAAGGCGGCGATTGAGTTGTATAAAATTTTATAAACTCCTTAATCCTGTGTGGTGCTTGTGAAAGTCATTCAATTACTGGATAATAAAAAATTTGATTAACGATATTCGTCATTTTATGCTAATCTGTGAATGTTGTTTGTTCGGTTATAAACTGGAAAAAGCGTTCAGAAATGTTTGGTCGTTTTGTTAAAGTGACTGTGTTGATTCTTAACATATATATAATTTTTATATATATATGTTTGTATATATATATGCTAGTAGATGTAAATTTAAGAAGGAAGTTTATGTAAAAGATTATTGAAGTGTGGAATATTGGGCATATGATGTAAAGCAATAATTTGGGGAAAATATATTACGGAAATTATTATAAATGAACTGCAAAAACTCGGGGGAAAATTGTGTTTTGTGAAGCGTATTTTGCGGCACAATTTAATATAGGAGTGGTATATGTACACAAAGCTAGTCTAAAAAATGTCTGCAAATTGTTTGAGTGGATTAGAAAAAATCAATTTTCCTGCAGATGTTAGGGAGAAACTGGCAGAGTTAGAACTGGAATTATCAGAAGGTAATTAATTATTTGTTTAAAGACATTCCAAATGAACAACTTGTAAATAAACTCATAGTTTATTAAGAATCACACATATTTTCAGTGACTGTGTCATGCATTTACAAAATATGCATGTGTGCGTATTAAGTATAATTATTTTATTACTTATATGTGTTTCGTATTGCCGCAGTTATGTACAAATACTCATATATATATATATGGAAAGTTGCTTTACCGTTATCCGAGAAAGTTTATTTGGAGCTTGAGCTAGTTTTTAGATACCCACCCTTTTGGTTGCCATTTTCCATTCATTTGAATTTCTTTATATGCAAAAACTCCTCATATTATTAAATAGTAAAAATTAACAAAACCCATAAAGTTCTAAATGTTCTTAAAGTCTCAGAAATTTACGTACATTCAGACGGGTAGTCTCAGAGACGGCAAGACGTGGTTATAAATGTTGAAATGTTGATGGATGATAATCAATAATATTTATTTGACTACTAATTACACAAGACCAGCTCCACTAAGGTAGTATTTCGTAAATGATTTACAATTTTCAACACACAGATAGTCCAAATACATATCAAAGGTGTCAATAATTATTTCCCTTTTTGTCTAGGTGATATAACTCAAAAGGGATATGAGAAGAAGAGAGCAAAATTATTACAACCGTTCCTGGCACAGCGCGAAGAAGGTAAACTGCCTACACTCCCAATCACACACAAAAGCGTATTTAACTAATAATTATAATAAAACAAAAATGTGAGATAATAAAAAAATTGTTTCCCTGTAGCGAATAAGTGTGCGGTGTCAGAGGATGTGAAACATAATAAATCGAATCCACCCTACTATAATATCAAGGAATCAAATGTGCAAAATGTAAAAATTATGAAAGATGGTGCCCTCGTATCCATTGAAGGTTATAGTTATGTTACTGAAGTTCCATCACTTCCACACCAAAGACATTCCCATTCGGCAACAAAGAAATCGGATTATTATCAACAACCAGCAGATGAACAACCTGAACATGGTTACGAAAATAGTCGTTTGCGTCGAACTCATCGTAAAATAACACATAATGAAAAGCGCTATCATTCAGGTAACCGCTTTTTGTGATAATTCATTAAGTTGGGGTACTTATGGGATGCGCAAGGTCATATACAATCTTTCTGATTTAAATTTTTTTTTAAATATGGCGCCAATTAAAACAAGTGAAAAAGCTATATTTGGCTGAGGCCAAGTCTTCAATACCCACCTTCCAGGCACCACTACTCTCCAATGAATATATAGATCAATACATCTTTCATACCTTATGAGTAATATGGAAAAAATACTTTAAAAAGTGGCTCCTTTTTCAGTTTTTTTGCCCTGTGTTGCTTGATCGATTTTGTCCAATTTCAATAGCAACCCTTCTGATAAATTTGGAATCGAAATCTCAATTTCTGCAACCAGGAGGGTAATTCTCACAGTACACACACACATACGGAAACAATTGGACAGATAGGCAGACACACTCAGCATTCGATGCTGGTTCAAAATACTTCAAAATACTTTATGGAGTCTGCGATGCTTCCTTCTGAGCGTTGTCAACGTTGTCACAAAGTGATATATGTACATGTTTTTTGCCTCTTTATAGAAGTTCGCCAAGAAGCAGTGCAACAAGCTTTAGCAGCACTTAAGACGCGGGCAAAACCTAGTCTACCTATGCCATCGAAACGAAGTTCGGTTTTTAATAGAAGTCCGGAAAGAAATCACGATGATTTAGGTAGACCTCCCTTGTACTTATTAACAAGTAAACTTATTTAAAATTCAATTCCTGTGATTCTGTAGATTCAACATCCGATGAGGACTCTATGCCAGATGACATTTTATCACCAGATAGAGAATACAATTATCCACGCGATCATGTTAGAAACGTAGATGAACCGATCATTAAGCCACCAATTCGGGAATCCTCGAAAGGAATTTTCCCAGGGAAAAATAGTCATCACGATCGAAGGCAAAAACAAATATTACCCCCACTGGTAAAATTGAAATGTTGCTTAATTAATTATATGCAATGTTTGCTCATAAGGACTGTTTTCTTCCTTTTTACAATCATAACTTCTTAGCCAAAACCAGAAATTTCCACTTGCATGGACTCACCCATAACAGCGTTCAAGCAAGATACTGAAGACTACTTGGATAATTTGGAAACACCCAAAGCCTGTATGTTGCCATTATTGCTCTTAGATTAACGCAATACATTGAATATTAAAAATTTAGACTAAACAAGTAAAAAACTGAATTAACTTAGGCCACACACACATAGATAGAATAAATAGTATTTTTAACAACAAAAAGCATGTGCATGACATGTGCAATAAGTGAAACTATTTTAACCAGCATTCAAATTTCTCTAACGATGTATAGATGCGGCCCCGGACATCACACAATTTAATAACACACGTAGAGTGGCCGATCGTGTGACGAGGTATGTAAATATATCCCAAACCGACGTAAATGAGGATTGCAATTCAAAGTGGAAAGTATCTGCTAAAATTCAGCAACTATTGAATACGTTGAAACGACCCAAACGACGTCCATTGCCCGAATTTTATGAAGATAACGACATTGAATTGGAAATAGCTGCAAATCTAAAAGATCCAAATGCTCCAAAACCTGAAGGTAGCCCCATGACTGCAGTACAAGGTGAACAACTCACAGTTTCGGCGGGATTGCCACGCTCGTTAGAAGCTGCTGTAATTCGTTATGGCACCAATTCATATAAATCGCCAATGGCTACTGTTGTTGATCCAAATGGAAAGATAACGACAACGTTAACATACGGCAAACTACTGTCGAGAGCACAAAAGATTGCTTACGCACTACAAACCAAAATCTTTAGTAAAGGCCCCGAACAAGTCACACTAAAGCCTGGAGATAGAGTTGCTTTAGTTTATCCTAATAATGATCCGTTGAGGCAAGTACAAAATTAACACAAGTAAAAGTGTTATAGTCCAGTGATGGCGAACCTTTCTGAGAAGTGGGTCGAATTTTGTTCAATATTTCTTATACCCTCCACATAAGAAAAGTTTGTCATTCCGTTTTCAACGCCTTGAAGGAGACGTCAGGGACCCTACAAAGTATATATATTCTTGATTAGTCGAACTAGACATGTATGACTATTTGTGAAGTTTTTTTTGTTTCATTAAAGGAATATGGGATGAACCCAAATACTTTTCTATAAATTCAGTTCAAATTATTTAGGATAAAATCGCACTTTTTTGACCGTAGTTACAAGCACTGCTATTATTATGAACACTACTATATAACTCCTAATAATTTGTTCAAGCCAAATGTGCGCTTTGTAAGACTAACAGGGTGTGCAATGTATTGCATTTGTAAAATGTTGTTCTTTCATGCGTTTTCAGTTTTATCACCGCCTGGTATGGTTGCATGTTTCGAGGTCTGATTCCACTTCCAATCGAATTGCCATTATCAACATCCGACACACCTCCTCAACAAGTCGGTTTTCTGTTAAGTTCTTGCGGCATCACTGTGGTTTTAACATCCGAAGCTTGCTTTAAGGGTCTGCCCAAATCAAATACCGGCGAAATAGCAAAATTTAAAGGTTGGCCACGACTGCAGTGGTTTGTGACAGAGCATCTGCCTAAACCACCAAAAGATTTCAACGTTGGCAATATGCGAATAGAAGACACAGCCACAGCTTACATTGAATATACAACAGACAAAGAGGGCAGTGTAATGGGTAAGTTGTTTGTGTAAATGTTTAAGGCAACAAGTGCCCGGCAGCCTTGTATTGATAATGCCCGTACAATTTGCAATTTATTAAGCACAAATGTGAAATGAAAAGTAAAAGTATTGAAGACGTTTTGCTTTGAAAGTCACTTGATACATAATACAATGTACGCTTTAAATGTTTATTTAAGGTGTTGCCGTAACACGACTGGCCATGATGAATCACTGCCGCGCGTTAACTATGGCCTGTCACTACACGGAAGGGGAAACGGTTGTTTGCGTTTTAGATTTCAAACGTGAAGTGGGTCTGTGGCATGCTGTATTGACATCAGTATTGAATGGAATGCATGTACTTTTCATTCCATATGCTTTAATGAAGTTGAGGCCCTCTTCGTGGATGCAATTAATCACTAAGCATCGGGCTTCCTGTTGCCTAGTTAAAAGTCGCGATTTGCATTGGGGCCTATTGGCTACCAAAGATCACAAGGATATATCATTGTCATCGTTGCGAATGTTATTGGTGGCTGATGGAGCCAATCCCTGGTCGTTGTCGTCGTGTGATCAATTTTTCAATGTTTTCCAATCGAAAGGTCTCCGTTCGGATGCCATATGTCCATGCGCCAGTAGCTCAGAAGTGTTTACTGTTTCATTACGTCGGCCAGGGCGATCGTCCAGTGGTTTTAGTCAATCAGCGACCGGGCGAGGTGTACTATCGATGGCAGCATTATCTCACGGGGTTGTACGCGTTGACAGCGAAGATTCTTTAACATCCCTAACGTTACAAGATTGTGGACAAGTCATGCCGACGGCCAACATGGTGGTAGTGCGTTCTGAAGGTTATCCCGTTCTATGCAAAACAGATCAAGTTGGCGAGATATGTGTTACCAGCGGGGCTACCGGTTCTAGTTATTTCGGCTTGGAAGGCCTGACCAATACCACTTTCAAAGTGCAACCTCTTTTGGACGATCCAGATGGAGGTGGTGGTGTCGGTGGTGGTGCTGTTGACAAAGACGATGCAATTGCAATTTTAAAAACGAAACCCATCAGTGATGAATATTATGTACGTTCAGGACTTTTAGGTTTCTTGGGACCCGGTGGTCTGGTCTTTGTTTGTGGTTCCCGAGACGGCCTAATGACAGTGACTGGCCGAAAGCACAACGCAGATGACATTATTGCCACAGTTTTGGCCGTTGAACCAATGCGTTTCATTTACAGAGGTCGCATCGCTGTCTTCAGTATTAAAGTCTTGCGCGATGAACGGGTGTGTGTTATAGCCGAGCAGCGACCTGATTGTTCGGAAGAGGAGAGCTTCCAATGGATGTCAAGAGTGTTGCAAGCAGTCGATTCCATTCACCAAGTGGGTATTTATTGTTTGGCGCTTGTGCCGCCAAATCACCTTCCGAAAACACCATTAGGCGGAATCAACTTGTGTGAGGCACGCCGTCGCTTTTTGGACGGAAATTTACACCCAGCTAACGTATTAATGTGTCCTCATACGTGCGTCACCAATTTGCCAAAGCCACGAGAAATTCACCAGGGTAAGCAAAAATTCACTAAAAGCAAATCACATAGATCACACAGACACAATACACACATATAAACATTCCATATACTTACATTCATGTACGTACATGTAAAATTTTGACAATCTCAATACACATTAAATGTAAGTGGTTCGCTTCAATTAAATTATTTAAAGTATCCTCACTCACCTTCGAAGAAATCGCCAATTGCTTTATGTATTTTGTGTTATGTAAAGGAAATGATTTCATGAACTCTCAAATATAAGGATTACGTTTATTTTTCTTCTTCTATTCTGGCGCGCTGTATTGTATATAACACTGATGCCTACTACACCCATAACGCGTTTAAATACAAATTAACAAATAATTGAATCTTTCCAAACCAAACCTCTTTTACGCTTAAACAAACAATAATAATAATAACAACAACAACAACACAATCAAAATCATTTCAACAAACAACCAACCAAACCTTATACCTCCTACTATGCAACCATCACTTTAATCTGTTGTATCGTATCGTACAAAAAAACAAACACACAAAACAAAATCTGTGTTTAATTGATTGGAATTTGTGTACATTAAAACATACTAACATCGTAAAAGGTGTGCATTCAACTGCAAAACTAAGTTCATCTGGATGTGGTATTACAGACACATCGGTTGGACCAGCGTCTGTGATGGTGGGGAATTTAGTGCAGGGCAATCGACTGGCCGTTGCTCAGGGACGCGATCTTGGTTTATCCGAAGACAATGACCGCAAGGTATGTATTGCAATTGTTAAAATACCGAATTTCCTCAGTAAGCTTTTGCTAAACATATCACATCAAACTTTTTTCGTTGTAAATTTTATTTTGAGCAACTGTAAGCTATGTCTGTCTGTCTGTCTGCCTGTCCTTATGCTTGTGGAAAAAATCTCCTGGTCGCACGCAAAACCATAAGATCCCAGCAGCGTAAAACTTGCCAGAAATATGCGCCAAGTTTGGCAGTAAAATATGTCAAATGATACCCGGCCCACATTTTCAATACACCTTTAAGAAAGAGCTACTTTTTCTAGACTTTTTCTGCTTTACCCATCAGATGGAATACATCTGTAAATATTGTATTACAATACAATTACAAAAGTGAGAGAATATTCCTTAGGGGAGATTGGTCCTCGGTGGTGTATATTTAATTAAGATTTGACTAAATATCGCTTTTTTAATTGTCTTCATATAATAGTAGTAGTAATGGATTAAATTAAATTTAAAAAATTCGCTGACAGCTGAGTAGCCAAAAACATAGAAATGTGCTTCAATGACATTTTCGCCAAAGGACCAAAGATACAGTACTTGAAGTTTCTATTTTTGATTTGAATAAATTGGGTTGACATTCAATTTGCTTTGTTACGACTGAGCCTACGGAGATCCAACAAAGTATCGTCCACATATATATGTCCCGAATCATCAACGATTGTTTATTAGTGTTCTGTTGAATCTGTTTGCAAAAAATTTATCGATCGAAAAAATATATATATCGGTTACAAACTTGGCAAAAATATTGGTAAAATCGATTAAAGCGCACATCCACTGTGCAGGTTGGGGTTGGGGTATATATAACTATGAAAACGCTTGCAGAAGGAGACCTCGGGGACCCAATAAACTAGACATACACATATTCTGAATCAACATCGATTACTGAGTCGATCTCTTAGGAGATTTTTTATGTATAAAGATGGGAAGAATTGTGGGCGCATTGCGTTAAGACCTACATACATTTTGTCCATTTTATTTTATGTAAAGATTTTTGTGCTAAATGCGATACAAGATTGATAAGGTTCATCTTTTTTCTTATTAGCACCAACTTATAACAGGCGTTCTACGTTGGAGAGCTAACACATCGCCAGATCACATATTATTCACACTTTTGAATTCAAAAGGTACGCACGGGGCATGCTCACACACACACACACATGGTAAAAATGTAATAAATTTTCTTCCATTACCAAATCAGGTTCAATTGCTAAAACGTTAACGTGTTCTGAACTGCACAAGAGGGCCGAGAAAATTGCAGCGCTGCTGCAGGAGAAGGGTAAAATCGAACCAAACGATCATATTGGTGGGTACAGAAATATTATGTATTCTGTGAAATAAATGAGTTTTATTGACATTTTCGTTTGGCCTGAAGCACTCATATTTCCTCCCGGTTTGGATTTGTTGTGTGCGTTTTATGGCTGTTTATATTTGGGCGCGATTCCCATAACTATACGCCCCCCACATCCGCAGAATTTAATGACCACTCTACCTACAGTACGGATGATTGTTGACGTATCCAAGAGTGTAATTGTTTTATCCATACAAACGATCATTAAACTGTTGAAATCACGCGAAGCTGCTGCATCGATAGATCCAAAAACATGGCCACCTCTTTTAGATATTGACGACAATCCCAAGCGGAAACTTTCGTGCATTGCTAATTTCCCTTTGGACACCACAGCATATTTGGATTTTAGTGTATCAACTTGTGGCAGATTAAGCGGCGTTAATATAACGCATCGGTACGTATATTTTTGTCCTGAAATGATTGCACAATGTTCGCACATTATTTCAATGCAATATTTTAGATCGTTGTCTAGTCTTTGTGCGAGTTTGAAATTGGCCTGTGAATTATATCCGTCGCGGCATGTGGCGCTTTGCCTTGATCCATATTGTGGTCTTGGCTTTGCAATGTGGACTTTGATCGGTGTTTATAGTGGTCACCATTCAATACTCATAGCACCGTATGAGGTGGAAGCCAATCCCAGTCTTTGGTTATCAACGCTTTCTCAACACAGAGTTCGCGACACGTTTTGTTCGTACGGTGTGATTGAATTGTGCACAAAAGCTCTCAGCAACTCCATTCCAATTATGAAGCAAAGAAATATTGATTTAAGATGTGTACGAACTTGTGTGGTGGTGGCGGAGGAAAGACCTAGAGTGCAGTTAACTCAACAGTTTTGCAAATTGTTTCAAGCATTGGGTCTTAACACACGATGTGTGTCAACGTCCTTCGGATGCCGCGTAAATCCAGCGATATGTGTTCAGGGAGCCAGCTCTGCAGAAAGCGCACAAGTGTATGTAGATTTAAGGGCATTGCGTAACAATCGAGTTGCTCTGGTGGAACGTGGTGCTCCGAATTCTCTTTGCTTAATAGAGTCGGGAAAGCTTTTACCAGGTGTCAAAGTAATAATAGCCAATCCAGATACAAAAGGCCATTGCGGTGACTCCCACTTGGGTGAAATATGGGTACGTAATATTTTATTAAATATTTGTGTCTAAACATTTCAGTAGCGGCTGGTTACGTGGTCTTATTTGGCAACTATTAATGCCAAATAATGTACTCATTAGCATACAAATACTGAGCAATGAACAGAAAACGGGTAAAATACTGTGGGCGCGCCCTTTGACCGGTTTTGTCCAATTTCAATATCAAACTAGAAATATTTCTGTCAAGTTTGGGATCGATATCTTGCGATTGTTGCGACCGAGATAAGCGTCACCACAAACAGACACAAATCAATTCAGATTTTGATGCTGTTCAAAAATTTATTTCCTTTTTTGGGCCTGTGATGCCTCCTCCTTACATACAAGAATATATCATATACAAAGTAATGTTTCCAAGTTTGAAATAGAAATTTTAATTTTTCTATTCTGGAGAATGTCGGATTTACACAAACGGACGTAATTAGTTAATAGACCGTGTGAAGTGATACTTATACGGGTTACTAAAGCTTTTTGTTTGACAGACAGTAATTGGGATATCAAAGATACAGAAATGTTGTCTACGAATTAATATTTCGGTGGACATGGGATAAGGGTGATAAAAATAAAATGTTTATAACATATATGATTCAAAATAGGTTCAATCTGCACATAATGCGAATGGTTATTACACTATTTATGGTGATGAGACTGATTATAATGATCATTTTAATGCCAAATTGGTTACTGGTGCAACTACAGAAATATACTCGCGCACTGGATATTTGGGTTTTTTAAGACGAACAGAATGTTCACAATCGGTTTCAGTGTTGGATGAAACCACACCGAGTATTGCCAGTAGAGATAGTGACAATGATTCGCTCAACTCTTTAAATCCGTCACATCTGAATTCAAGTAATATTCCACAAGTTGAACAGCATTCGTACAGTACTTTGCATGAACAGCAGCAGCATGACGCTGTTTATGTGGTTGGTGCCCTTGATGAAGTTATATCACTGCGTGGCATGAATTATCATCCGATAGATATAGAAAACTCTGTTCTGAGGTGCCATAAAAAGATAGCTGAATGGTAATATAATGCAATACAACTTTTAGGACTTGGTTATATATTTTCATTCGGTCTTTTCAGCGCTGTATTTACTTGGACTAATTTATTGGTAGTAGTTGTAGAATTAGATGGTAACGAATCAGAAGCATTGGATTTAGTACCATTAGTCACAAACACTGTCTTGGAAGAACATCAATTAATAGTTGGAGTAGTTGTTGTTGTAGATCCAGGTAACAACTTTCTTCATCTGTAACGTTATGTAGAGAATTTGGAGTTTTATCAACAATTAAAATGATGCACTGTGAAACTATAAGGCAATCATTTGAAAATAACAGTCGATTGGACTTGGGGTTCCTAAAATATAACAAGAAAACAAGCCATACCGTGCTTGAGCTACCTTCCACATTCATCTGCAAACTGTAAGACTTGGCGGGTGTACAATTGCGTCCTCTTTTAAGGACTACTAATAACGTGCGTCAATAATTGATTTCTGCACTAATTGTGGACGCGTCCGCTATCCTATCACGCTCATTTGTAGGGCGTCCATGAATGAGGCTATAACTCCAAAATTTCCAATTTTTAGCTCTTTAATGGCTGAGAGATTTACATTGATTGTGGGCGTGGCAAGAACTTAAACGTTGACTCTAGAAACATGCAACATTTGTGACCGTAAGACTGTCAACAAAAGACGGATACGGAATTGTACAAAAGAAGGACAGATCGATTCAAATTTTGATGGTATTGTTTGGGTATCTAAGTCAAACCCAATAACAATACTTGGGCGAAGCACATAAAAACCCTCGAGATAATTACGGTTAATAAAGAAAGACCGTCTCTCTGTCCGTCTCAATTTGTTTATTAATTCTACAAGACAATTATAATACAATTATTATATAAAAGAAGTCGCACTGAATTAAATGAATTATTTGTTTGCAGGTGTAGTGCCTATTAATAGCAGAGGTGAAAAACAGCGTATGCATCTACGAGATGGATTTTTAGCTGATCAATTAGACCCAATATATGTGGCCTATAATATGTAAATAGGAAGCTCAATACAAGTAAAATGGAAACTGCGTTCATTCTACACCATTAAAGTACATAAATATTTATAAACATACCATATAAACCCGATACACAATAAAAACAAACTATATGCATTAATAATACACACACGCTGTGCAAAGTGTTTATTGAAGAGTATTAAATTTTGAAAAATTACACACCCGCACACACACACACCCACGTATTTTTAATATGCAAAGAACAAAATACATAATCAAGTATTAGTTGCTGTAATACGTATCGTTTCATTTTATAGAGCACGAACTTGAAGTATTTATTTAATGTTAAAAATTTAGATAGTATTCAATTTCATTCAGTTGTGCTTTAGAAGACATTCGGCCACTTTGACATCATCCCACGTATCAATTTCGATTGAATCTTTAGGATCTACTATAACTATGTCACACCTATAATGAGTCCATAAGAAAGAAAACGAGTAAAAATGTTATGGTCAGTCAAGCCCGATCAGATGATGTAGAATAATTAATAAGACCAACTTAATACAAATTTTGTAAAGTTATGTTGTTATTGGTATTTTAGAAAAGTAATTAGGGATTGTGTCCAACTACAAATATGGGGTTAATAGTGAAATCACGCGTACCAAAGGCTAATAACGTAAATAAGGTCAACTTCATTACTCAGTAGATAGATTTTTTTCTTTTGTGGGCGTGTCTGTTGACCGATTTTGTTCATTTTAAATAGAAAACTAGCCCAATACCTTAGGTTTTATTACCGTAAGAAATTCAAGGCAGTCACACGCATATCGACAAATCGATTCAAATGCTGAACAAGAATATATATATTGCGGGGAGTGCACATACTTCAACAGTCGAAATTGTTGTGCAGGTTGTGGAAAAATATGGAGGGTCTCTAAAAGATTTGGTCCAAATTGGTACTTGTGTGACTTTAAATCGGTATTGCCGAGATATTTAGAGTGCACATAAAGTAAAATTACCATTCTGTTTGTAATAGATTTCGTTGCACCAATGATCTGCTTCCAAAGTAAAACATTCCAGTTTCCAGAAATTCTCCAGACCAATCCTGTCGTCTCGGTCGTTTCCGAATATTAAAATTTAAAGGCCTTATCTTTCCACTTTCATTTAAGCTCCATCTCAACTTTTGACTTCTACATATATAAAACAAATTAAATTAAAATACAGCAAGGAAGTATGTAAAGTCGGCATATATGATATTTACTTTGTAACGGCAAACACGCAAAGGCCATGCTGAAATTTCTCTAAGGCCTCTTGAATGTACGCTACCCGCAGAAATACTGAAGTACATTGGAATAGTGCAAAATTATTAATGAAAGAATTTCTGCTTAAAAATTCTTTAACTGCGTCCAGGGAGGATGAATTATCTTGAGCGAACTGAGGGCTTCTTTTAAAAACCAAAGCCCCGTCTATGAAGATATTTACAATTAATCATAAAAAAATTGTTTTCATACCAACCATCATATGCTTATGGGGTTATAGAAGTGGCGACAGTTTTTCATGCGTTGGTTGGTATTGAAATAGAGCAAAATCGGTCAACTGACACGCCTACTATGCAACAAAACTGTATCTGAAAAAGGAGCCATTTTTCAAGTGCATTTTCCGTATTTGTTAGAAAGTGCAGAATATATATTCACATATAAACTCCTCGTGAAGCTTGGCACATCGATGGTAAGTATTTAAGATTTGGCCTCAGCCAAATATGGTTTTTTTACTTGTTTTGAACGTTTTCATTAAAATTCCATTTACACCTAATACATACATTTAATTGCTTCTTTTTCTATGCGATCGAAATCAGTTGATACCCAAACATTATTAAATAATCCCGTTGCTTGAATGGTTTGTATAGTGCGCGCCAAGAGTGACATACCATTCAACCGTATCAAATTTTTATTTTCGATTCCTTTTGATCCTCCTCTAGCCAAAATAAGGGCGTGTGTTTCATTGAAGTCACTATAAATATATCGCCACACCGTTGTAATAGTTTCGTTTCGATTTTGATTGAATTTATTTACCAACAAATGCAAAACTCCCAATGACTCAAGTAGAGAAGTACAATGATGTTAAAGGTATTATTGTTATTGATATACATTTTATACATATGTACCTTATATATAATATGTAGATATAATACGACCTGTTTCACTTCACAGCTCTCGCGTCCATAAATAAATTTACAATCCACAAAAATCTACCATTTAACATCTTTATTAATTCAATTAAGTTACTGTTCGTATACCTACGCACATACTATTTTTATACCTTGCACCACTTGTGGCAAGGAGTATATTAAGTGTGTGGGGATGTTTGCAACTCCTAAATGGTAAGTGCCACACACCCACCTTTAATTAAAAAATTCAAATCGAATCAAAATCTGAATCTATTTAACCATATCCATGTAACCATGTAAATTTGTGTGCAAGCTACAGGTCGCATTATCCGACCATTTTTAGAACCCCTGCCCATATAATTACATTTCACGACGTAACTTATACAGACACAACCAAACTAATTGTAGCATAATTTAAGGACGTAAGTGGTCTGGTGTATTAAATGACCGACTATAACATTTTTACTTGTTTGTTAATGTCGCTTTTGCTCCATTCAGATTACGTATATTTACTCATGTAAACTAAGTTTGCTATTTCAGTCTCCAAGTTTGAAAGTTACTTTGATGGTTACTTTTTTGTTGGCACCCCAACCTTGTTTCCTAATATTTAGCTGACTTTGGTACAGTCTTCCTTAGTCTGCGTTAATAGATTGCTTCTGTGCCACACCCACAATCGAGGAAAATCTATTCATCAGCCAAAAAAAGGGAGCTATGAAATGGAAATTTGGTGCACAGGTTTATAAAACGGGAGAAGCTGGATAGTAGTCACGCCCACAATTTATGAAAAACTTTATACGGTTCAGATTACGACCGTTGGAGTAAAATGTAACAAATAGTTCAAGACGGTTCTATTGCATACTTGCATAAATGTGGTGAGTATCAATAAATGCGGTGAGTATAAGCCCAAATACATCTTTATTACTTGTTATATGAATATTCTTCTAATTTGGAAAAAATTGTGTACAAGCGAATTTGAAAATTTATAGTCAATGCATATGGGGATAGCAAACGCGATGTATAATTCATTACCCTTTTTATACCTTCCACATAAGAGTAGGGCTATACTAAGTTTGTCATTCCGTTTGCAACATCCAGACGAAAGACGAATCCTAAAGATGAAACGGTCACGGGCATTTTCAATAATAAATAAAAATTAAAAATTGCGATCTGCAGGTTGATTATAAAAACGCATAGACTGATATGATTAAATCGAATTAGATTTAGAATTATTTAAAGGTTATAAGCGTCCGCATATGTAACCCTTCTAGCACTTTGTAGTTAAGGTATAAAAATCCATCTCATTTATTGAAAAAGTTGAACGTCAGCCACATATTCAGTTACTGTGATCACAAATTTCCACATTAAGCAGTGTTTTTATACCTACCACATAACGTGAGGGTATACTAGTTTTGTCATTTCATTTTCATTTAGATATGTCCGTCCATATGTATGGGTCTGTTGTTGGCTCTCTTACCATAAATTGTTGTAAATTAATAACTAAAAGTTTCCGCCCACAGATCATTATTTAAATTAGGCAAATTGGTCAAGAGCCACGCCCACAATCGGCAATAATCTATATATATGTGATAAAAATTTAGCTACGTATTCATAATTAAGCTATCCATTAATGCGCCAAAAATAGGCGTGTTGAGATAACAAACACGCCCAGAATGGACAACAATATGTATCTCTTCCACAAAAATTGAAATTCAACATATAGTCGATGTGAAAAATTGATAATAGTGAAATAATAAACACACGTGTTCAGGCATCTGCCACGCTCACAAGTTGTATATTACGGTGGAGGGTATTTCTGGTTCGATCTAAACCGAATTTAGTTCTCTTACTTATTGTAGTTGTTTTTATTTTTGTATTATCCAATGCAAATAATTTATTGTTTCCTTATAGTAAGTGCATCCTTTTGTTGTAAATAAAAAAAGTAAATTACATCTAAAAAGTCCTTTGGTTAATTACTTAATACATACAAATTTAGCATAATACTATTAAAAGTACTTTTACACATACACTTGTTACGAGATTGAAGTATTTTTTTTTTTTTTTACCATACACACATGGATGCAGGAGCCTCTACCATATAACAAACTCGAATATTTCTTTACCATAACATTAATAGCGCTTTTCCCGTTTATTTGCATTTCTACAGGTAACGCTTTTTCATTTAATTTAAGCTTAGTATTGTAATATCGTACGTGATTACTTTTTTATTGAAGTCACGTGCGGCAAGTTGTTGCTTTTTTGAAATGCACGCGATTTAGTTCACATTTCAGGGCCCCCATATGAGGCTCTTTACTATGTAGTTCGATTCGAAATAGATTACGTTCGATTTGGAAAGTTGATGAAATTTAAAAATTTTTATAATTCAATTTCATTTAACAATAATTCAACATTTGCTACTCTGTCTACTTCCAAAGTGACTACAAATGATTGGGCGATCTTCGAGAAATCCGATTGGACAGGAGTAAAATAGAAAAATAAATATTAACAGTTCTTAAAATCTATGCTTATTAAACAAGAAACAAAAAATATATTTAAAAAATTAAGCAATCGCGCGCCTTATTTTATTCTGTATGGAAAGCGCATACAAATCCTCGATGATTTTTCTCATTTTTCGAAATACTTTACTGTTCGATTTTTCACAATTTGACTATAATATTATATAAATTTATCTCGTGGGGAATGTTACACCATTCGAACGATAGTATTGAACATATTTTGTATCGAATTAAATAGTAGAGCCACGTGCCTCCTGTGTTTGCATGTCGTTTCTGTTTCCTTCTAATGTTCAAAATGACAATCTCTTCTTATTATATTTCATACATACATAATGATAATAATAATTCCAAATCTTTATACAACACATTTAATATGTGAATCATTATTCCGAATTTATATTGTGAAGGTCTGCGTAGTTCACTATGGCGCGGTGTAGGAACTCGTACTGTGCCTAAAATGAAATATAAAAAATTATCACAACGTATTTAAAGTGAGTTAGAGAGGCTTTCTCCCACTAAGCCTTCTGGAAAATCATTAAAGAATGAACGAATTGTACAAGCAACACAATTTATGCCATAATTGGTTCAGTCTTCAGGGAGGATTTAACAATTACAGAATCAACATATCAATCGATTTTATTTTAATAATTTTATATAGTTTTCGTTAAAAAAGGAACAATAACGATTCAAAATCGAAATTGTAATGATAACGTTTGAAAAATATAAAAATATTGAAAATTGAAAAATTATAAAGATCAAATTTAATTTTGTTAAACTTGCCGTGGAGATATCAACTTCAAACTTGACAAGCTCAACAGAGCAATTTTGACCGTACATACGCTAAGTAAAAAATCGAGGCTAAGAACCAAGACAAAACACAATCTTAAAGTCAAAGAGCTTCCCTTAACCAATAGTTATCTTGATTGGATCAAAGCAAGCCCATAAATGCAAAATATAATAAAATAACACAATACATGGTCAACCAGGTTGTCTATATTGTATGGGCGTGTTAAATTTTAAGTGGATTTTGTTTTCTTTCGTACAATTTTTTTTTTTCAATTCTTTATACACACCCTCCACATTCTAAATTTGCAAAGAAGCGTCAAATGCTCCACAAAGTATACGTATTTTGATCAGTCTGTTGTTGAAACGGCCACTAGCAAATGAGAATGATAAATGATTTTTCCAAATAGAGAAAGTTTTATAAACGATCCCCAAAAATTCAATTCAATGTGATTCATGATTATACTTGATTAGAAGAAGATTTCTTACGATTGATAAACAATATATCTGTTTGTAACTAAAATATGAATTTAATAAAGTTTTCATTGAAATATCCACAACGACAACATTCCTCTTACACGCATCTATTAAACAAAAACGTTAATAGCTTAAATTCGCACTTACGTATGTGTCAATCAGCCTTGGTCTCTGTGATCGAATTTTCCTTGCTGTGGAACATATATCGACGGATTTTTCAGCCCGTAGTTGTTGAACTAAAATGCACATAGCCACAAATATGGAGCTGCGATCCGTGCCCAAACTGCAAATTTAAAAGGTACACAAATACCCAAAATAGTTTAAAGAGTACATGTGATATATAGATATATACTCGTATATAAACATACATTTTATTTCTCTAAAACAAGTTTTTATTGACAACATCTTACCTGCAATGTACCGTAAGTGGTGACTTACATCCGACGCTTTTATCTTTGCTGTGATGATTTAGGGTTTGGTCAACTAGTTCGATTATACCACGACATACTTCAGGTACTTCACCTTCCACTGTTGGCCAACCGTTGTATTGGAATTGGGTAACTTTTATCGTGTCATTTATTTTACAATTGGTAACGTTGAACTCTCGCCTAGTATAGTATGGACAACTTTCACTTTGCATATATTTAACAAGTATGTGATCGAATTGTATTTCATCGTCCGCCCAATATCTGGGACATTTTCGAGGTCCATCTCCTATCTGTAAATGTTTTTTTAGAAGAGGTTATTATTAACAAGGAAAAATGCTGTAAACGATATAGTCTTTACTATATCCAACGTTGTGGTCAAAATGTTTACAACTATCAGAAAAAGACTTCAGAGCCACCAGAAATTGTGTTCTTGATTAACTGTTGTTGGTTGTTTACAAATCACAATAAACATCTTAAAATTTATGAGCGTGATATTAGCTCACATTCTATTTTGCTAACAACAAAAAAGTCTTTGTGCCCTTTTTTACTCTCCACATAAAATGGGGGTCTCACTTAGTTGGTCATTCCGGTTGCAGCTACTAAAAGCAGGCGTCGGAGAGCCTACATAGTACATTTATTCTTGATCAGCATCAAAATCTGAGTCGATTTAACCATGTCCGTGTGTCTGTTTCGGAAGCAATTAATTAAACTAGTCAGACGTCCACCCGTACATCTATATATTACGATAACCAATACACAAGTAACATATATGTTTTCTTCCTTCCTTCTTCTTTTTTCAATGTCTTCAGGTACTCACTTCTGATAACATGACAATCGTTGTAATACTTTGCTCTGAGACCATTCTCCAAAAGTCTTCAATGGTATTTTCTATAGGGTCTTGTGTAATAATGTAGCTTTCCGCATTGCCATAACCTTCAATAAAAGTGGCATTAATATATGTGGAATTTTCCTTATGCGGCTGAGGTGATAATATAACCTAAAGAATAAATTCATTTTATAATACATTTTTATACTATTAATCAATGAGATTGTTATTAAAAAATAAGCGTATATTTACCCGATTTTGATCATAGGGAATAACTAGATCACTTTTGTTTTTTGATACATTTTGTTCACTGCAACCCACCGATCTAGATTTGTTTGTTTCCTCGTTCATTATTTGCAGTTTCTAATAAGGGATCCAAGACTTGTATAATACAAGGGAAAATATAATAAATTGCGATTACCTCAAACTCCATTTCCAGTCTACACTTTTCTTTGCCATCATCAGTCTTCGATTTCAAGCTCTCAATTGTAGCCGACAGGCCGACAACACTCAATTCTGTATTTCCCAAATATGCAGTATCCAATAGAGCCCGATATAGAAAAATGTATTGTTTCTAGAAATATAATCAAAGGGATAAGTAAAACGGGGCTATAAGAGGCGTATGCCATATCTAGGATACCCATCATCAGTGACCTTAGTTAGGAAATAATATCAAATTTATTGGAACGCAAGTAAAGCGTAATACACATAAAGGAGGAAGAGTCATTGTGTTGTTACAAATCTTCAAAGATTCTAAATAAACCCCTAAAATATGCTAACATTTACTTTAGGTGAGCAAGGCTAATTTGACTTTTCCATATACATATATGTATATATAATAATTCTTTAATAACCTGTTTTTTGTATTTCTTATGGCTTCTCTTCAATAAGAGAAAACCCTAAATGCCTGAATATAAAGAAATTACTTAAACCCAACATAGAGACATACGTAGATATACTAAAAATATTTGTAGAAAATTTCGTTTCGAGCACGAGTGTTCCACTCTATACACAGACGGACATGTCTCATTCGATTCGATTCAGATTTTGTAGGGTTTATGTTGTCTGCTTTTGCATGTTGCATATGGAATACCATACTTAGTATACACCCATCTTATGTGGAGGATATACAAATTTTGATACCATTTATGTTAGGCTTGATTAATACGAAATGTCCTTACCAATGATTGTACAAGGAAATTTCTTTGGTGGCGCAAGTCGCAAACTGTATTAAATATTGAGACTTGGTCTTCTTCCTCCAGCTGTTGCAATAAAGAATCTAAAGCTACCAAAGTACCCGTACGACCCACACCAGCACTACAATGAACTAATATTGGGCCACGTTGAACTGAATAAACTGCATTAATGTGACGGATGAATTTCACCAACCCATGAGGATGTTCTGGTGCCATAAAATCTTTCCATACTAAATAATGGTACTGTGTAATCTGGCGACTCTCTTCCTCATCCTCATTCAATGAACTTCTCTTATAAATATCCAAAGTCCGTATAAGATAATCGCCATGCCTCTTTTCCAACACGAATTTCACTGCGATTTCACCGTATTGCTTTAAATCTTGAATTTTCTCTGGCCAATATTTTGCACATTTCGTCTTATTATACTCTTCCAAATTGGTTAACATGACAATGATTTCTAAATGTTGTTCCCATATCATTCGCCAGAAGTCGTTTATGGTCGCTTCCATTGGCCCCTGCGCACAAATGAATTTCTTTCTCTCCTTGTAGCCAATTACAAAATTGGCATTTATATAATCTGATCCTTGAATACCATTCATCTGCGATAGCTTTACTCTCGTCTGATCGTATGCCTTTATATCAGGATAGCGATTTTTGGAAGCGTTTTCTTTCAAATCAGAATTTTTCGTGGTACGATCACTAAAACGATTGGGTAACATTTCATATTCACGCAGAAATCCATAATCGGTATCCTTGTGACGATTTTTATATGCCATGTATAAATCACTCTTGGATATAGGACCAATATCTGACATTTTGCCATTTGCTGAGCCAATAAAATGTCGATGATTGTTTGTGCGACTGCCAAATAATGCCCTACTGAGAAGTCAAATCAAACAAGTGAAAAATAACAAAAAAAAAACGAAGGATTATATGTAGCAAGTAAAGTTCTTTAACTAAATAGTCGGCTACTATCATTACCTTAACGAGTCGCGCAAACTTATTACTTCTTCGCCACTTCCGGCATTTTTCGAGTTGGAGCGATATAGGAAACACAATATAATCAGGACTACTAACACAATGCCAATCAAAATGGCTAAAATTTGTATCACAATATTTAGTACAACCGATATGTCATTCTTTTCGGCATATTGTTCGATGGATGATCCAGGCGTAATAATTTCAAAATAATCACTATACGCTTTCATGACAGATGAATTATTTCGGACTAAGAGAAAGTATTGGAAAACATTTATATATATATTATATATTGGACCATCGACCAGATCAAATTAGACATAGTTTACCGATAATTTCCAAAAAACCAGTATAATTACTATTTATATCAATTTCGCCATCGTATATGTCTAAAAATCTGCGTGGTGCGGTAAATGATTTCAAATTTGGTTCCACTTCGGTCATTTCTAACCCAAAACTGTCACTACCACCAAATATTTGTGATTGTGGTTTTCTTCTTCTTCTGCGCTTCTTTGAATTTAGTATTTTTGAGGCAGCTTCTGTTAAATTGCCTGCTTTATTCAGCTGCTCGACATGACTATGCTCAATTTGTGTGAGCATTTCTAGAAGGATAAATTTTATTTAGCACAAACTAAGAGATAACAAGTGCAAAAAACATATCTGGCTGCGACCAAATGTTGAATACCCACCATCGATGCACGAAAGCTTACAGGAAGTCAATAAATTTTCTGCATTTTTTAAGTAACACGGAAAATTTACTTAAAAATTTGGGATCCATATCTATATTTTTGCGACTAGGAAAGTAATTGCCGTACCAATCAAACGGACAGACAAACATGGTTAGAGCGGCTCAGTGTTTGATACTGATTCAAAATTTATATACTTCATGGGGTGTCCGACGCCTCTTATTAGGCGCGGCAAACGTTTTCACAAACGTTGGTGGATATAAAAATAATGAGTTCAACCTGCCCTACCTAGTATTTCTTTTGTAGTTTTTAAAGTCTCCACTTCGTTGCTTTTTGAATATATTTCGCCACTTAAGCATGAGCGACACCCTTCATCCATAACATCAGCCGTGTAGCCGTCATTTTCAAAGTAACGTTTGCCATCACCCAAAAATATTTCCGATTTGAAATTGTTGGCTGAAATCATTTCGGCTAGATAAGCACCACCATTTGTATTATTATCTGCATGGACATCATTATATGTGGTTATGTTAAGTTTGTCCGGCGGGGGTAGGTCCGCATTGTAGTTTTTCATTTTAATTAAATATATACGGTAACAACAGATGGGACCATTTCGTTCACTTACTCTGGGTATATATAATTTAAAGACACACTTATCGTCTGTGGTTCGCACCTTTGTCCAAATCACCCGCCCAATCGTATCGGGCACTGAGACTGGCATAGTGCATTTACCCGTTGCCGGATCGCCAATTTTTCTGTGTCGTGTTATTGCGGAAACCGTTATTGTATAGTTCGTGTTTGAATGGACTCCATCGTAGGTGGTCTTGTAATGCGGATCGTCAACGCGTCGTATCTTCGGCCCCCATGTTTCGTTTCGCATTTGACCATCCATTTTGTAGAGGGCTTTACCCTCCAAGTGTATCAGATATGACACCACTTTTCCATTGGGCTTTTCCGGCGGTTGCCACATTACATCTATTGTGTTTGTATTAGATATATTATGATGAATACAATTAACTTGCAACATTATTGGTCTAGATGCTACGCCATCCATTGTGGTACCGTTTACTACATCCGACCATGGTCCGCAGATTTTTGTTAAGTCACTGCACGCTCTAACCTTAAACTCATATTCTGTGGCAGTTTTTAGGTTATCAAACATATATGGCAAATTGCGAGAATTCTGTTGGTAAACAGTCTCTTCAACTATTTTGGATACCTCACCGGCTTCGGATACAACCAATTCATAATATTGAACATAGGGTAGTAAATCCAGTGGTGGAGCATCCCAACCGATTGTTATCGTTGAAGCTGTACTACCTGTAGTTTTAACTTTTGGTATAAAAATGGGATCTTTTTCAAGTGTACGAATGGGTAAATGGTACTGGTTAGGCACACCATCACCAATACTATTCTTGGCAGTGATACGTAACAGGTAACTGGTGTTTGGCAAGAAGTTGTCTAACACATATGACATATTGCCACCACCAATTACATCCTTGTAATAGGTTAAGGTGGGATCGCCTTCTTTTGTATATTGTATAAAATACTTTTGAATCGGGTCGTTGCCATCGTTGATAGTCCAATTTAAATAGATTGTACTTTCGCCTACAGCTTTCACATAATCAATGCTTACTTGCGGCACATCCATAACCAGTAAGGCAATATTTTTTCGGGCAATCTCATTACCATTGATCTCATAAACTACACAAGCATAGGAGCCGTTTTCCTTTTTATACACCTCCGCCAATTCCAATGTATGATTGACATGAGTTGAATTGACTTTTTTAAAACTGGATGACTGATCCAGAAAGCTGAAAGAGTTTTCATCCTTCAACCACTTCAGCTGCTGTTGTAGTGTGTCGTTTTGTGGATATATGTGAACCAGACAATATATTGTAACAGAATTTCCGATTCTTTGCTTGACTTTAGGACCACTACTATCAATTATTTTAGGCGAAATGAATGGTTGAAGATATGTCTTCTGATGCACTACCGAACCATCTCCAGATTCACATATGTAAACACCTTCATCGGAAGTACCAACATCTTTAATTAGCAGAGACACTTCATACTCTTGGTTTTCAGAAATTTCATTTGTATTATTATCGATTTTGTTCAGATTCACAAAGTATCTGTGAAATTCATAAATATAAGCATTTATTCTTTTCGCTTTACAAACACTTACCTATTGCCGTCTATTTCAAGATTCTTGTCTTTAAATTTCCATGTGACATTTTTATCATTCGAAAAGCATTTGATCGTAAAATTATTACCAACAACCACGTCCTTAGAACCTGAAATAATAAGAAAAGCTAATTGAGTATAACGATTCAGACATATACACATGCACAAGCCACCAAATTCTTTTTCGTATATAGGTACATCATGTATATAAACATTTGTAAAGCTTTAAACGTTTTTGACCTGTTGAAATAACCACCACTTCCACTTTTCATGGTATATCATCTATTAGTGTGGGTTAGTAGCCTAACGTCACAAACCATCCGAAAACTTTAAATGACCGTAATAACTGCTTCCATGACAATAGCAATCAAAAGAAAATACCGGATTTGCACATTTTATAAAAATGGTTTTAGATGACAATCTGCATGCACACTAAGAGCAAGATCTAGAACAAACATTTACCTAAACCAATATATATTATTATTACTATAGTTTAGCTTTTAATATTTTGAAATTGAAGCCATGTAAAGAACTGTAAATAAACATTTGAACGTATTTGCCGAATAAGTATGTTTACTTAAACATTTGTCTAAAACAAAACAACACACTATTCGATAAGGATGGCTGATGCGATATTAATTGGGACGATGAAATCAAACTAAAGGGCGTAGACAATGGAGAGTGTACGAAAGATTGCATACCGGTTAACATGAAATTACATTTATTTGCATTGAACGCACTCCAGACACTTTTAATCATATATTACCTGGCGATTTTATAATATTGCATCTTACAGACTGCAACAATATACTAATTAATAAAATTTTCATTAATACGATGGGCATCAAACGTTGATACCACCACTTTTTTTGTAATATCATGACTTTTTTCCCTAAAATATAAGAGTTGATGATACGCGATTTCAATTATTATGGCACAACTAACTACGTAATTATATAATTAACTTTATAGCACAATATTATTCGAATTTTGTTGTATAGACATCACATAAAAACTTTTATAAGTAAAAAATGCATTTCGCGATTTAAAAAAATAATAAATACTCAGTTCAGGTATTTTATTCGTAGAAAAATCGATATGGCAGTATGTGACGTCACATATTAGTAATACTTTACCAACCTTGCTCAATTCTTAATACTTTATTATCATCGTTGTTAAACTAGTATATTGTACTAATTAAGCATTAGTACCTAAAAATTAGTACACTTTAGAGATATATTTTCTGGAAATTTATTTGCAGAATAATACGTGTCAAATATTACCTGTAAGAATTAGAAAAACATGCATACAGTTCTAACAAGAGGAAATGCAACGGTTGCCTATACTTTATCCGTGTTGGCATGCCTTACATTTTGTTGCTTTATATCTACAGTTTTCCTGAATTATAGAGTCCCTGCAAGCATCAATACTGGAAAAGTTATGGTGTAAGTTAACCTAAGTAAAGTTAAAGCCGGTTTGCAAAAATCGATTATTTATGTAAAATTTGTGGTATAGCATAGTTGATCTATATACTTTATATCATGTTTATACACTTTATGAATTGATAACCACGTCATATTGATTTACTTCATACCTTGTTTAATAAGTATTATGTGTATATCTGGATTTCCTTATTAACAGGAAAAATCTACCAGACTATGGAGCATCAAGAGAGAAGCATGATTTGGGCTACATTACGTTCGATTTGGAAACGAATTTATCAAGCTTATTCAATTGGAACGTAAAGCAACTATTCCTCTTCCTTACTGCTGAATATAAGACTAGTAATAATATTCTCAATCAAGTGGTGCTCTGGGATAAAATTATATTAAGAGGTGATAGTACTGCCTTGGATTTTAAAAATATAAATACTAAATATTACTTTTGGGATGATGGAAACGGTCTAAAGTAATTTGAAGAACTTTTTTGTAAAACTTGATTCCAATGCTGTATATTTTTATCTTTTCAAATTACAGAAACAATAAAAATGTGACGCTGTATTTGTCATGGAACATTGTACCAAATGCTGGTCTCTTACCTACTGTCAAATCTCTGGATTCACATGTTTTTGGATTTCCCACTGAATACACAGCTGCCACCATGTAGACACTTGTATTTCTGTATTTACTTATACTTAAGCATCATTTCTAAATAGATTTTTCGAAACACCAATTAAAAGATTTACTTTACGTCGGGGAGTGGAGGCCTTTTTGAGCAACATTTCAATTTTAAAGAGGGTTTAGATGTTTATACGCTTTATTTTACAGAACATATGTACACATTGTTCAATTTTGTAATCTTAATCGTCTACCATAACATTGATGAACAGATCTGCTAATTGTTCGGCATTATTTAAAAATTGTTCTCTGGTTAATGTTTTCGAAGATTCCTTAAAAGTCTGAACCTTTGTAAGCAACTCTTCAAAAATATTTAGTTGCTCTTCCATATTATCAGTATCGTCAGATAAAGAAGTATCTAAAATATTTACGAAATATAGCTTTAATGTATGTACGGTTATTATTCAAATGTTACCTGAATAATTTTGAGGCGGGATTTTAACCGTGGACCAAACAGTATTTTTTAAGATGTCCCATATCTCAAAATACTCTCCACATTTGCCATCAGTGGCATCTGTTTGCTCCGTGACGTCAATTACGCCGAAAATTTCCTTACAAATGTTCTTTATCTCGGTGTAAGTTATGCCATGAGATTCTTCTTGGTATAATCCTCTAGTTAATAAAGCTGCAACTTCTATGTTATTGTTTTCAACAAATTTACACAGAGAATCGATTTTTTTCAGGAATGTTTTCTGAAAAAGAAAATTAAATTATTTACTTCAGAGAGGACGAAGTGTTCCTCGTTGCAATTGACTTACATCATTTGAATCATAATAAAAGAAAACAGCCTCCACGTGTCTAAGAACATCTAATGGAATTAAAGATAAATCTTTTTCAACACTAAGTAGTGCTACGTTGGTGTCGTAGTATTTCGTGTTAATTTCGCACTCATACGCTTTATAGTCTCCTATGTTTAAAATTCTTTCCTGTTGTTTACTCTCCTTCAGAATTGCTACGATTTTCATAAAATATATTCGACATTATTATAAATATGTCGTATGTACACACCTTTAATGATATCTATAGAACTTTCACTCCCGTAAGATTTCACAAGTACTAAAGGATACATCATTACCAATGAAAACGAGTATTAAAACAAATTTAACAAGTTTTTGAATAATTCCTGAAAACTATTATTACACATACAAAAATTATCTATCAAAAGGTAAATAAAGATCATGTGGTTTTAACATTAAAAATACGATTTAAAGAGTGCGACATTACCAACCCAAATAGTTGAAACATTTATAATATCTGTTTGATTGCGCCTTACGATATTTCATCATTATAAAAATTATGTAAAAACTTAGCATTATTGCCCTTTAATAGTTCATTTTGTTCAATTTAATGAACTATGTCCTTCACTTTCGTTCGTTTTGCTTTGAATTTTATACCATTTCTTTAAATAAATTATAATTTGTTATTTATTGTACGATAATTGTATATCGTTTAATGTAGTTTATTACCTAGACTGATAACAATGATACAAGTTGTAGAATTTTAACGTTAATTTTGTAGTGAAAAGAGATTTTTTGCACGCCTATAATTTTGAATTTTTACTAAATGCATGCAATTTCAATGTGTTCTTGAAGTAGATTAAATAATTTTCCATAGACAAATATGCTTTTCCGTAAGTGTAAGGCTAAACGAAGAAAATCTCTTTCTGAAGCACGCTTTGTGTTTTTTTGTATATTTTTAGATTAAATGTCCATAAATTGAAGCACACTCCGTAGCACGCATATGATGAGGACGTCTAATATCAATTGTGATTTTAATATTATTTTAATAGTAAGTCATTTTGTTTTAGCAGTAACTTCAGCGTGGGCATTAAAAAATGTAGACGTTAAAGCGCCCAATGCAGCCTACAATTTTACAATGACTTTTGCTTACAGTGTTTTTGGAATCCTTTCTCATACGCACCCACATCCAGGGAAATTTCTACGAACCATTACCAAAATTTGTAATCGTTTAATTGAATTGGTTGCAATTATACTTTATTCGGTAGATGTAGTATTTTTATCTAATCGGTATAGTTCTACTACGTTTATTATTAGCTGGACAGTAGCTGCTTTGGTGGTGACGTCTAATTTAACAAAAAGCAAAATATTGAACGTACTTCTCATGAATTGCTTTGTCATATGGAGTAATGCCATTCTAATTTATGCAGCGTACTTGCAAGCTGAACCATATTGGCTTATTGGCATGATCATTTTGTTAACCTTTAATCACTTAATATTGGACAAAGCTTTGTTATCATTCAACATATCCTCTGTACATTTTTATGAACTTAGCGTTATAGGGTTTTCGTTTTTTGTAATATTCGCTGTAAACTCCATTAATGAATTATGTTCGAACGTTACATTATTGTAAGTAGATTTAAAAATGGCATTTTCACTAACGTAATTATGATAACTAAAAATGAATACCGTTCTATAATAGAAATCGTATTTTTATTGCAAATTTTATGGGTACATAACATAAAATTAGATTGCTTAACATCACTATATTACATGTATTTACAGTTAATTTGAAGAACAGTGCCCTTTAGAATAATATCAATGACAGTTCTCTTTCATCAAATGCGGCTTTCGCATAGTTTACCTGGAATAGTATGTAATGTAAAAATATGCAAATAATTTTGTAAACTCAAAATTCAAACGCTACGTACTGATCTAGAAGCTCTTTCGGCGATTTCTTCATTTTGACAACGGAACCGGGGACGCGTAATTTTTGGTAAAGTTGTAGATATCTCAATATAGGTTAGGGGAACTGTTTTACTTGAATTAGATTGAGATGTGGGATTCGTTGTAAGGGGATGACAAGAGAGAAAGTCACTTAAATGACTTTCGAATAGCATTGCCTCGCACGTGGAAAATATACGTATAAACTCAGTGGAGACAAGTAAACGGATTTTGGCTTCTTTGTCGTTCCATAAATTTGGTTCATAAAATATTAGTTTTTCCTCAAAATTTCGGTGATTAATTAAGTACAAATATTGTTGTCCTTTACTCTGGCGATACGAATAGCTGGGCAATAAACCACCGGATGCACCGGTGACGCAGCGTGGTAAACGTTTGCGTTCCGGCAAAGATCGATGAGAGCCTCTACTGGTTTCTCTAACAGCGCTAGCTGTTTCTGACGCTAAATCCAAGACACCAATAATGGGTTTTGTCACTGTGCCAACTAAACCTTTACCCAAACCACTCAAAAATCCGGGAAACCCATCAGAATGTGCACCAGCATATGTTTGCCTTACAATACTGGTAACGCCTCCCAATAACCCAAAACCCAAACCTTTTAAACCAGCTGCCAAATGACCACCGGTACTTGGATATGCGACTTCTAAAATTTTTTGCCGCGTTTCATTATCATGATCATCCAACACCACTCTACCCAAACTATCTGATAGTGTTTCCGTTAGTTTTGCTGTAGAGTTCGATATACCATGTGTCACATTTTTAACCAAGCTCTTAACAGACCCCTCAAAAATTAGTCCTGATACACCTTCAGACAAGTCATTCGCAAATCCCAGAGGGTTTCCCAAAAAGTCAACGCTTCCCAATATCGATGCAGCGTGCCATTTCAACTGGTTGATGTAATGAGTCCTAAAAGCTTTAAAATACACTTCGAGGGTTTCAAAGCAATGCTTATCGGTGAAACGATCAAATTCAATTAAAGCATCTTCAAACTTAATTAAAGTCAATCCAAGAGATTTTTTCATTTCCATGAGTTTGGGCGATAACTTGGATGCTGTCAGAACACTGAGCCGCACCTGTAATATGTAAAATACGAAATATTTAGTGCAAGTTATTTCCTTAAAACATTCCGAAAGGTAGTTTCTTACCTGAGTTGAACCAATTGCCAGGTTTTCAAAATAAAATCTTTTCGCATTTTTGGAGAACGCGTAATCATCTATACGATAAACATTCATTTCGGATTGCGGCAGAGTTTTGCACTGTTTAGCAGCCCCGTGATTGCCCAGAAATAGTGCACTTTTTAATATCATACGTTCCTCCAAACATACTATGCACGGCTTCAGTTCAAACGTTATGTACTCAAATATTGTAGCATTTTTATTTGGACTGGGCAATATCTTTGCCTTTAAGATTACAGCCTCCTTTGGCAAGTCTTCCACATTTGATTTGGAGGTATAGACTAAAATGGGACAAGGTGTGTCCAACAGTTGATTGTCTATTTGCAGATCTCCAACTTTTAAATCGAACGCTTTTACATATGGCGACGAAATAATATCCAACACTATGTCTTCAAGGGTTATATACGCCAATTCTTCACACGGTGTACGCGTGACAACCGATAGTCCCAAACCTTTGATTAAACTTAGCTTTATCTGGGTTAAATACAACAAAATATTAAGTTAATCTGCGCCTGGCAAGGGCTTTATGTGGGAAAAGTTAGAAAAATAGTTCAATATTTTCAATTCTATGAATTATCGAGTTATCGAATTACCTCATGAACTACAAAAAGGGAGACAGACGGACAATTCAGAAAATAATAGTAACGTAGATGTGTTGTCACTTACCACACATTCGTCCAAAGCAGACTTTGACCTTTTCTCTATTCTTCCTTTATTAAATATTGAAGTCTGTTTCCATGAAGGATCTGGAGACAGAATAATTTTTTCTAGACTTTCTTTCACATCGCGTATTTGTATAGCTCTTATTGGTCCATCCATTCTGCTAAACACTTCTAAATGCCCGGAACCTGGGCGAAGTTTTTGAATTTCAATACTCTGCTCAATAGGAATCCCATTCGTATTTAGTATTCTCGAACCAGAATCTATTCGACCAAGAACAGCTTCACAGCCTGCCTTTAATCCATATATGCCATTCAGGGGCTATTGATTAGAAATCAATATTATCATATATTATCATCACAAGGTGGACAGTTCGTTAACGGTTTCACTAATATTTACCTGTACGCACATGTTTGCATGGCACATTAAACGGCCATTTTCAAAACGCCACGTCTGCGTTGTCACTCTTTGATTATTTTGCGGCCGCACCACTAGTTTTGTACATTCGGTAGGATTCGGTGGCTTATCAAGATCTAAAACTAAACGAAGAGGGCCGGCATCATCAACCTTGAAATATTCGAGCGGCGGTGACGATCCCTCATGCTCCAGCTGTCCATATGAATTCATTAACCAAAGCTGTGAACGATCTCCAGGTCTTTTCCTTGTCATTATGACGTGCCTATCTTTCACACTAAGCACCAATTGCTGGGTATCAATACTATCATTACCATCGTTTCCGTCCGAAAACGAACAAGAAAACGTCTCTTTGAATGCAATATAAATGAAGTTTGCATATGTTATGCTCTTAGTGACATCATTTTTACTTAAGGCAAAGTCCGTGTAATTGCCTCCTGGTGCTTCAATGTGCAACACTTTAGAACCCATGGGATTGTCTAATACGTAAGCTAAAGATGAACGCGACTTGACAGTTGTCCGCCAATGTGAATGCTTTTGGTAAAAATGTATGGAAACTTCCGAATAATTGTCGATTCGTAGGGGTGGTGGTAGAGTTTGAGCATCGGTAAAATGCAACAGATAAGTGCCGCCGTGTGATATCACTTCCAAACGTAAGAATACCATTTCTCCGATATCATTGCGAATATTTATGTAAACACTCTTTGCTTCGTTTATTGGGAAACCATGCGACCAGTAGTGAAACTCTTTCCCGACAGTTCTAACACACAATAACGGCTCTTGTTCACAATTTGACCAGTGAAAGGGAAAATTGCTTCCTGGCAAAGCAGTAATAATCTTCTCGAAAGCTGGCTTCTCCTAAAAAATTAACAATTAAAGTGATATTAAGAACATGTGTGGAAGACGTCTACTTACACGATTTATGTCATATATTTGTGCAAATTCCAAGGTGTGGGTACTCCTGTTGTATAACTGGAAACGAGGTGATAATGTAACAAAAGTTGAACAACAGTATACACCCTTTCCTCTTTGCACATTCACACCAACAACGTAATTTTTTTTCGATTTCTCTGCTTTGAGATCTCTGAACGTAATTTCTTTGTGGATACTAAAACCCTTGCACCACTAGTAAAAGGAAAAGATAAAAAGAAGCAAGAAACTAATCTAAGTACAATTTGTACACGAATGGATGCATTTTATAGATTTCATGTGAACACCCGTTACAGTTTTCAATATTTTTTGGTCGGGCTTGAGTGCTTCATTTAATCTATAAATCACTCATTCATTCATTTAATCATGTAATCTATATTGGCCCAAATTCCGAAAAACTCATGTGGAAGGTGTAAAAATCTTTAGATTTTTACTGAGATTGCTTTGAGTAGTTTGACGTAGCGTGCCCTCATTTTAAGCGGATCAATAATTGTAAAAACTGTCGTGCCCCTTTTTCGATTACAAATGGAACAATATACATACATACTCGTACGTGATATAAAATGTTGAAAAATGCAATGCAGCAAAAAATGCTCTTACCGGATTGTTATCGCCATACGTTTTTCCCAGTCTTATTTCCAGTAGTGGAGCACCTTCCTGATCAGAAAATGAAAACATTAAAGGTGACACTTCGCGTGCATGTTCGTGCTCCTCAAATTGTCCAGATGCGAGCCGATTTGTTCCTTCTTGTCTAAATATTAATGGTATCCCTGTTTTATTTATAATCCAAATAGGAGCGCTGATATAAATTTCCATCCCTTTGCCGGCCAGCGACTGTATGGAAACGCGAAGAGATAGCTCTCTGTTTAGGACATCAATTAATTTCAATTTCGGTTCCACAATACCGCTGTGACCCGTCGGTATTTTAAGCTGTCCAGACAGCCTGTAATTGTCCAGTGTTATGGTCAAACAAAACGATTCATTTACATTAACGCTGTATATTTCAATTTCTTCTGAAGCATTGATTCTACCTTGGACGTGACCAGAAATTTTGTATAGTAAATCGCAGCATAATAGGTTCTTTAGTTTAAGAGGTGGCATAAGTGAAATGGTATGGCCTGGCAAATGACCAGTTTCCCGAATGGGAAAGTTATCCTTTCGAATGTCGGTTAGTATGTGGAAGGCTATACTTCGGTTTAAAGAATAACTTGAACACATTTGTTGGACTGCATCTTGTGTTTCACAATCTGTCCACGAAATCGGTTTTGTACAGAAGCCAACTTCTTGATTTTGTAGAGTTTTCATTGAAATTCGCCGCTTCGTTAAAGCCTCCTCATCCTCATCATCATTTAATGCTGCTGTAATATTGGAAATTTCTTCCTCATTCAAACTATCAGACGGCTTAAAACAAATCAATGAATGCAAATATCGCAACGGGACGCTCCACCTCTGTAACGGTTCGATCACCGACATTAAACTTTCCTTTTCATTCTTCATTTGCAAGCGCAAGGTGAACTTTTTACTCGTATTATTTACAATACTGAGAGCTGACCGAATGATTATTAGTTTTTGTGCCGAACCAAACAACGAAATGTCGAAAACGATACGAGTTTTCTTATTATATCGCATATCCAAGTTGGCGTAACGGAAGAACACTCCAACTTTATCGATAGAAATCGGCCCGATCAGAGACCAGTTATGAATTTGAACCAAAATTTGATGCATATTGAGTTTATGCGAATCTAAATGGCGCTGCTTACTTTGTGGTCCAAAATCGAATGGCACCACTTCATTGTGTTGCACAGATATCCAATTGCACATTAATTCATGTTTGGTAAGCGTGGTGTGCGTAACACCCCCAGCTTGCGAACAGAATATCTTAAACAGCATTGGTTCGCCGGTTAAATTCTTTAAGGCAAACGGCACAAATGGCTGTCTTCGCTTAAAGTTGGCGGCATATTTAGTGGTGCGCCCAAAATAATCTTCCATCCAATTCTTTTGAACCAATGCGTACAGCTCTACAAGAGCCGAGGTTATGTTTAGTTTTAAAAGCTGCTTGCTGTTTACAGCCATACTCAATCTACGTGACGGTAACGAACTAGAATGTGAATAATTCCAGCTGCAAGCGCATTCCCACGACTCAATTATAGGTTCCCAACCGCTAAGGTAACGATTATAATAATCACACGCGATAACAGTTTCCAACTCGCCTTCGTAACACTTCACACTTGCTGCGCTGGATTGATCGGGCGTCAATTGAATTTTTTGAGTAATAACTAGCCGGGACATTACAAACTCCAGTAGTGGTACATCGGCATCCAAGCAATCGTCAATGATACAAACCGATATGCAATTAGCATTCACGGAGACACTTGTTATCTTCTCTTGCGCATTACTCATTATTTTGCCCTGTTTTTGCTGTGACAGCCAAATGGCCGCTTCATTCAAATTGTGGTCGCATGCCTCCATGGCAGACCAACATAAGGTCTGCTTAAATCCCATTGCTACTAGGGGTGCAATTTTTTCAAATGCCATGTGTTCGGCTTGACCTGAAGGTGGCGTTCGTTGAGTAGGTTTGGTCTGTTTGGGAATGGAACGCAGTATGCGGGTGAAGAGTATTGCATCATTATACGACACCCTAATAAATAATTGATTTTGTATTAAAATTTGTAAGCAATTATTACGCAACTCCATATTCAGAGTAAACGGATCAATTATGGAAAGGGAACTTTCACTCTCCGAACCTAGTATGCAGGAGAACACCTCCAGATGATTGATGTCAATGGAAATGGGTACGACAGTGTTGCCGGGTTTATATGAAACTACCGTTGTACTTTTCAGTATGATAGCATTTGTATCCATCTCCTCGGTATTTTCAACAAAAATCACTTCCGAGTTAGTTATGTTTAAAACAAATTCATACTTTTGATGTTGATTTGGATCCTCCTTTTGTGTTTGTTGATTGACATAAATGGGAGATGGTTTTACTGAACACCGTTTACTTCCCGAAGGCGTTTCGATTGTTACTGAACTCATATACGGTTCTTCTTGTAAGAAGTTCTTCAGTCTTTCCAAATAATCCAGAATGGCCATAATTCTCATATTATTTAACATAATTATATACTTGGCTGCACCATTGCGTACTCGGCTGTGAACTTCCACTTGAACCGTGCTCTTCAAGGAACCTTCTGTAGAAGGTTTTAAAATATATTTGAAAACATTTTTCGTATTGAATGGTGGTGTAACAAACTCCCGTACATCCATTATTAATATTTCACTTGATATCAGGTCAATATCTTGCGATCCATCACTAAATGAATCGATGTCTAGGGTTGATTTTATAAATTTAATGCAGGCTAAGGTTGCCTCATCGCAACCACCAGCAGTACCACCACCCTCACGAGCTTCGGCCAAATAGATGATGACATTTTTTAATAGAAAATTTATGGAAAATGTCTTCCACGCTGGTGATAATTTATGTGGCGCACTTATTTTTATTAATGAATTAAGGCGTTCTAAAGACTCCGTCAAGTTAACGCGGTAATTATAATACACATCATCAATAGTTTCTCCTAAATTATAGTTAAAAAATCCTCGAATTAATTTATATTGCTTCAGTTCAATTAAACCATTCAATTCAGACAGAGTTCCCTTGACAATGATGTCTGCAATATTGTGAGATTTATGCGATTCTGTATTACGTATGAGTTGCAATTTTAAGTGGCACTTCTCTTTAAATATCCCATTTCCAAATTTGATGATACCACAATTTCCCAAATATATAATATTTTCTGGTCCTGATGCAGCACTTGAGCATTTACCAACGCCATCGCGTAACCATTCTCCGGTTAACAAATTAATATTCACAAGTTCGATATTCATTACATCAACTATTTCATGAATATTTCTCCCCTTCGCCCCTTTCTCCTCCTCTTCCACAATTAATTTCTCCGCAAGGGGTGGCACATCTGGTCCATAGTGAAAACTATTAGTCAATGTAAACTTTCCAAGATCTGCTATTAGTAAATGATTGCTGTGGTACGAGACTGGCAATAGCATAATTGGTGAGTCCACATATATTTCTAACCCCATTAAAATGTTGTTCGTTTTATTATCCATTACATCGTGACTTTTTATTCGGCTCATTACTGGCTACAAATGTAAATAATTGCTTTTTCATTTAAAAAAATGGATGCATATGAATCTGAATAAAATATCTCTTCTTACCGATTGCAACTGCAGCAGTTCCTTAACAAACAAGTAAAATTCCATGGTAAATCTCTTGGTATGTACGTATTTTACGGATGACATCGTAATCAATAAATGAGCGCTTTGTTTAAGCGCAGATTGCTCATTGTCTTCCTCAGTTTCATTATTATCCGTTCTGTGGAAAGGGAGGACTTATTCTTTGTATTCTTAATATGTGTATGTGGAGCATGTATACTATTTAAAATTTATTTAGAGCATGATTTTTCAAGAGTCTATATTTTGGGAGTGCAAGCCGAATCTTTTGGCAACAGTTCGTATGTGTTATTTATACTTGGACTTCAAATTAAAGTAATACCGAGATGTATTGTATTATTTGAAAACAAGTGAAAATATTATAATGGGTCAAGCCCCAAAAATACAAATAGGTATAGAAAAATAAAATTTTCAATTTTTCAAAGAAAAATATTTAATTGAATAATGTATCAAGTGGTGTAGGCTTGACCGACTGTAACGTTTTCACTTGTTTTGATTTGGTACTTACGTTTTATAGGAAAAACTTAACGCTTCCTCACCCGTGGTGGAGAATTTCTCTTTATACAAATAGCCAAACGGTGTCAAATCAAATATGGAAATAGATCCCAAACAACCTTCAACTACTTTTAAGGTGCCTTCGTTAATTAATTGTAAACGAGCGTTCGACACATTAGCTCTTGCCAATTCCGTTTCACTGCGTACTAATATTAAGTTGAGGGAATTAATAGTAACCAGTAATATGCGGGTGGATAAATTTCGATCTAAAACTAAAATAAATTCACTTAATTTATTGAAAATTCCAAATTGGTTCGAAAGTGTTAATCGGGCAACCTGTTCAATTTTCGTTTTACATTCATATTTTCATTGTGCCACATTTTATATTAAGGAGCAATATAGTGAGAACTCCAATACATCAATTTCTAGGAAAATTTTTCTGGACGGACGTACAGATGCATTTAATAAAATATGTACCACAGTTCTTTTTTAGGTATCAATAAGTGGTAAAAAGGGTCCGATCAAGGCCGAGCTTGAAATATTATGGGATATAAATGGGAAGAGGTCTTAAAAATAGTCTGGTTCGATACATGTTCAATAGCTGCAATCATGCATATTGGTTACATCTAATAACTTTTCACAATTGGTACATGCAGAGGTAGGTAATCAATCTGATTGTTGTTATTGTTGTGGTCTAAAATACTAAGTGTGGTTTTGTCATTCGCTGAATCTTTGTGCCCACTACCTCTTAAGGACATACTTACATGCGGTAGTTTGTTTTTCATATTGCCCATTTGTCATTTGATCTGATATGATACCAAAGAAATCAAATATCATGAACCATTTCTCTATGGAGATTGTTAAATTTAAGCAATTAAAGTCAATTGAACTTTTGATGGTATCACTTTCCAGAGCATTCGTTGCTTTGGTTATTATCGTATTATAAAGAACTAAATTATCCATTGTATTCGCTGCTTTTGCCCGCAAGTTTACGGGACGTTTAGGAGTTTTTAAGCTGCTTGCCTCTCGTAAAAGTGTATTGGACTCTCTATCCAGGTTCATGGGCATCGAAACGTTCAAATTTCCACAACCATTGCCTGTTTGCGTCATATTAGGGCACGAACGCGATAATTTTGTTTTAGACATAGGTTTAGGTCTAATTTGGGAACTTAAATTAGACGAGTCTACCATATTGCGATATTTAGAATCGGTTGCACATTTCAAATCTTCCATCAATACCGAACGCAGTAAAGTTTTTAACTCTCTTTCAGAAGCGGTATCAGTACTCTCAAAACTGAATTCTTCCAAGGTTAGATGTATTAACGAAGTGTTGTGTTCATTCTTTAGGTCCACTTTCAGTACGGGTACCGAAAATTGTAATGTAACTTTTTGAAATGCCATTGACTGTTTCTGTTGAACGCCAAAGCTAGGAGTGGTTTCTTTGGTCGTACTTCCACTTTCTTTATAAAGAATTAATTTGGTGGCATAATTAACTGCCTCGTTTAGTTGCTCATATTGGCACTTGGATAGCGACACATGAAGGTTTTCAGTAATAGTTCCTTCTATCTATAACCATAAAAAAGTCACACCAATAATTAATATATATTTTCTAATCTTCTATGCAATACTCTGGTACTCACCAACAATGTGTATTCGCCCTTCCAATTATCACTGACTTTAACTATTTTTGAATCGTAGATACACTGAAACATTAAAGCTGTATCATATAATATAGCCACGGCATCTGTTTTACATGAATAGTATTCGTTGGCCTTTGGTAGGGCGTTCTTATACAATTGTTTACGTTTAGTAGTGTTTAGAGAAAACAAATTAATGTTTCGTACATCGATGAAATATGTATCTTTCGTCCAAGAATCAATTTCTCCGCTTTTATGCGTGACAAGGCAGCTCTTTACGTTTTCGCGATTATTACAAATTGCAATTCTTCCCAAATTTGCAACTAAAACGTCAGTGCTTTCACAGGATCGGGGTAAAACCAAAACCGGACTGCTTAGAACGATATCAAGCCTAAAACATAAGTGAAAAATATTACAACTATTTAATATTCTACACCATACTGGAAGTTGAACGCAAAGAACACAAGTGCAGACTTCAGATCGGTACGTAGACACTTGATGCATTTAGTGAGCAGTGTTTGCTTCCATTAATATTTAGCCGGACTTTATTACTATTGATGTATTTGTAGATCAGATATACTTAAAGAAATCGCGCAACACTTCACCGATTTCACCCAAATTATGGAGAAGTGTGCGTGCAAAATAAGAAATGTTTGTGTTTCAGCTCATGAGTGCCAACAACAGAAACATTAAACCTTACGGACGGACATAACAAACTGTTATAGATAAGTGACCGACTTTAATCCGAACATTCACAAATGATTACTTACGTTATTTCTCCTTTCTTCTTATACGGCAAACTATTTGAGCTAATTTGTTCAACGAAACCTTTGGCCATATATGTTGCTTTATGACGCAACGATTTTACGAAATTCCTACCAAATAATTATACAGTTAATTAAAAAACGCTGAATTTAGTTTCTGGTTTCGTTTACTTACTTGAAATATTGCCGAAATTCCTTAACACAAAAATAGATTTCCTCAATAAATCTGGGACAATGCGTATACCAAACAGATGCCATTCGTACAGTTACAAATATTTTTGAATCGCTATTCTGCCTGATTTCAAAATATAAAGCATTTGTGCAATAATGTTGTTTCGCTGCGTCAGTTGTGCCCATCCCATGGGTCTGAATTGGCAGAGAATCATCATTTTCACGATCATTCGTATTATGCGTTAAGGGATCTTTGCCAACTGAAAATATTCTTGGATGATTTGAGCCTTCAGAAGTAATATCAACTATTTGTATGCCACCCAGTTCTCCTGTTGCATTCAATTCACCACCAACCGTGGCATGAATTTTCGCTTCACTCATTGTTAAAGTTCCAACCTTATGTCCAATGTAATGGTTTTCACATTTTATACTTCGCAACACCAAAATATTTAAACGATGAAAGTCGAAACTAATTTCAGTTCTTCGTGAACTGAACGAGGAGGCTTGATATAATTGAGTATTATTATTTAATGTTTGACGTTTTCTAGTGGTAGTGGCAGTTTGTTCTACTAGATTACACATATCGAGGATTCTCTTTCCAAAACCTAAAAGTTCGACTATGGTTTCCTGATTGGCTGCAATATTATTACGAATTATTACAAATTATATAAATTCCGTTTCAAGCGTGAAATTTACCAATTACATCTAAATTATTAAAAGCTATATTTATAATTTGTAATGGTTCTTCTCCATCAACAGCTGAAGATTCTATTATCTGTATATCAACAGTTATGAGAGCATCATCTTCATATTTTTTGCGCTTTACTGAAAGAAGGAAACAACACAATATTCACAATGAGATGCTTTGAAATTTTCGCAATTACTTTTTTACTGACCTGATTGCAAATCGATTATGGCCAGATCAATATCACTTAACGTCTCAGAGTGTTGACGTATACCTCGAGGAGATTGTGGTGAAATCGGTGAGCACGGTTGACTTTGTTTAATGCTACCGGATATGCTATCTATTCTAAAATGAAAAACATTCCATTACAGATTACCAAGGGGAGGCAACGTTAATAAAAGAAACGAAATAAACTTACTCGACATGCCGGTGGCTGGCAACTAACAATTCAAAGTCTGGGCCAAAGGATTGTATAGCATCCACTAATAGCAGGCCATGTACGGTTATGTTAATATTCAAATCTTCCAATCGCTTAGATACACCAACTTTAATGCCAATAACTTGAAGCTCAGCTATGCTTTTTTCATTTGATTGCACCTCCAGTATTATTTGACCGATGGCAAATTTGAATATGGCCGTTTTTGTGCTTAAATTATCATCAACATTATTAAAATTACTACAACTAATGTTCAACCCCTCCTCATCAACGGTTGCTTTGGTGTGCTGGTTATTATTCACAATATTTTCCGATGATGATGACAATGTCGACACTTTATATAAATCGAAATGAATCGGTGATAAAATTTTCAAGCATTCATTTATTTTATGCTCATTAATATGAGCGACAATTTTGGTGAGATTTCCAGTCACCGTAAAAAATGGATAGTCTGGATCGGTAGTGATAATTTTCCTTCTTTCAATTTGAAGCGATATGTTAAATTTATCCAACAGATGTACGTTGGAGGAGGATTTGGAGCAAGCGTAAGCACATTCTTTACTTTTACATACAATCACTTGCAAATCCGTTAAATTGATAAAATATTTATCGTATATGTCGTTGTACAAGGCATTTTCTAAACCCGTATCTTTGTTAATCACAAATTTCGAGAATACTGTTGTTGTTGCGTGTTCGTTATTGGTGGGTGAATCGCATCTGCTAACTTGAGAGCCCGGAGGCGTGGAGCATGGCGTCATAAACATATCATCATCACTGTCATGTGTCCCTGCCTCAGTTATTATTACTGCTGCTGCTGCTGCTGCTGTTGTTGTTGATTGTGGTGCGGTTTCTTGTTTCCTAAGCCTCTCATTTTTGAGTAGCTGAAAACGACCAAAATCGATCAACACCACCGAAGTATTTTTCTCCCGAAAATTTTCTGCACATATTATACGAGGGGCAAAGATGTCTATTTCGAAAGACCACTTTTTCTGATGATGCTATGTAAGTATAATTGAAAGGGCTTTAAAGTGAAATGAATAAAATTGCTTTTCTTTACCTCTTGTATAACAAACATATTCTTCCAGGTTTTGAAGAATTTCAATTGGTCAGTATTGTCAGATCTGTACAGCACATTTGGTTGCGTTTGCTTTCTTTTGCCCAAAGGTGTAATGAAAAATGTTATTAACCATTTCCAAGCATTTTCATTGTATACAACATCTAAACTTTTCGATTTTATAACCAGCCGATAATCCGATATATAGTCTGGGGGACTCTTTTCGTATTGCAATTGAAACCATGGTTCATTTTCTAAGGTATTGTTGCTATTCATTACTTTGTTCCCGGATAAATGTTTCAACTCATTGTAGACTGATTTATTTGAGATATAATTTTCCGGTACCTGTGGCCTTATTAAGTATGGAAACTCAGTGGCTGGCGTTAATTTATCAGTTAAACTAACACTGCCCAAAGAGATACCCCATCGATATGTGCTTAGTTTGGGCTTTATTTCTCCAAAGGACAGAAGATCTTTGATTTCCATTTCAAGAATGCCGCTTTCATCATAATTGTTCTCCGAGTTTGTGGCTGTTAATAGTATGCGGCCGTCTGATAGAGTAAATGTCAGATGGGCAAAAATTGCGTCCTTTTTAGAAAACGTGTCATTTTCGATTGTCTCCTTTAAAACACTCAATATGTCATCTTCAATGTGTTGGTAAGTGTCATCACTATTAGGTGTTCCTTCTTGTTTGCTGCTATTATCAGTGGTGTTGTTGTACCATCCCCACCAATTCGGAAACCAATGATATAGTAAACCTTTGCCATGGTTAACGTTTCGATTTCGCATCAATATATCCTTACAACGAATATGTTCACAGGTAACTTCGCGTAAAGCTTGCAAATCGTCTAAACTTCTAGATTTTTCTAATTCGCATTTGAACTGTCTCTCTTCTTTGGTTAAATTTTCATTAGGGTTCAGTAAAAGGCGTTTGTATAATTTAATATAGCGTAAATTTTGTTTAATTATCACTAATTTTTCCTCGGCACTGTGAATGTAATAGCCATGGCATTGAAGGGCATACGTCCACCATAGTTTAGCGTTCTTCAACACGGGACAATGAGGTTTCAACAGTTTGAAGGCTCCTACACGTTTTAAATTTTCCAAATTTGAATAACATTCCAACATTTGAGTGTATTGCTTCTGCAAATAAAAAACAATTTTTTTATTATCTTTTTACTGTTAAATGCCAAATGAAGTAAATAAAAGCACAACTTACGACGTTGAATAATAGTTGCAGTTGTGGTACAAACATATCACATGAAATACGCGGTCGTTCTTTGGTACGTATTGGTTGTTTACATAGCTCTCGCTTAAATTTTACTGTAGCATTAATTGGACTAACAACGAAATGGTGATCTGCTATTTTGCATTTGTCGTTCATCTGTTCTAGAAGGTTTTTAGATATCAATTTACTGCAGGCATTCTCCTCGTTCAGCGGATCCCAATATAAGAACAGGTCTCTTAGTTCTAACAACTTAAATGAAATAGCTTGATTAGCAGCAATTTTAGCACCAGTCACCCAGTTTGCATCACAGGTTTGTACACTGAGTGACTTTAAACGGATACCAACAGCGAATGGAGATTTTGATGTTGTAAGCGTATCCTCATACCTCAAATGTATATCATTGATTTTTAATTCCAAATTTTCCAAAATATTTGTGGCTAAGGATGCTCCATAATTAAGCCAAGTAGTGTAGGATGACGAGTAGTAGTTTTCTAAATCACAGCCATTTTCTACCCGCCAATTCCCTTCCTTCGCTTCTAATATACCTAACTTATACTCATATTCTGCTTGACTTTCGGTATCACAATCCCAGTCTTTTAAATCTTTTGCGCTAAAAACTCCGTATATTCTTTCGATGGTAATGCACCAGGGTGATGTGCGGAACTGACGAACAGGTATCTGAAGTTTGATTTTTCCAATGCTACCCGCTACGGCTTGCACTGGAATACCAAATGATCTCAGGGCATCTCTTCGAATAGGAACATTTTCTAATTCAACTTCACCTATGTAAACGAAACCAAAATCATTTGTACGTTATATACAAAGTCAAACAACACATCACTCTATCAGGATTTATATATTAACGCACTAAAATAAAACGTATTTATAATGCTCCACACAAGTTAGTGAGTCACAATTTTGTGCTTCAACAAACCTGACACAAGAGCTACTGACAACTGGGTAGGATTAAAATCCTCTATATATTTTCCAAGGTAGGTGTTTAAAACCCACGTTATTAATTCATTCAACATAATTGCGACTTTTATGATCAACTTTCCGCAACACCAATTTAACAAAATTCTTCAAATTACATGTTTTTTGGGTTATTTTTCTTCTTTTATTGTCAACACATTGTACGTCTTTGATGATTATATATTTAATACCTTATTTTACATTTCTGTGCTGTCGTTGATTGTAAATGAATTATTATCAACCCTGTGTAATTGGCGAATTTTAGTGTTGTTTTAAACTTGTGAATGGCTAACAAATAGAAGAAGTACTAGTCAACTTTTGTGTAAAAAATAGTTTCAACTTTTTACACATATAACAAAATAAGATATTGATTATGGTACATTGTATATACGAAATGAAAACGTTACGTTTATCGTTACTGTCTCTGTCCCATTACAGGACACTAACTGGATGCAGTTAAAGCAAACACTCAGAAGCAGCAATATTGACGAAAGGCATGAGGCACTTGTTACTATTAGGAATTCAATTATAGGCAGTAATAGACAGAAATCTCTTCTGATATCCAATCAAATGGTTGCAGATGTTATTCAAGTTTGTTATGAGGACAACATCACAAATAAATTGGAAGCTTTAGTTATTATAGGTAAAAGATCAAACTCAATTACGCATCATTTGTATGGAATTAATCAATTGTTTGGCAATTACGTGCTCACATAATTGCATATACATATTTATATGTACTCTGTGTATATATGCTACATCGCGACATATAATTTTAAATTGATTTTAATGTTCGAGTATATGTGCTTTAAATTATGCTCTATTTTAGGTTCGTTAGCGAAAGGATCAATACAAAATGTTAGGATGCTGGTGGACCCTTTTGACATAATTACCTTACTGAAAAAAGAATTAACTCTTGATAATAACAAACTTTGCGTGGAAATTTGCCTGGGAGCCCTAAGCTCCATAGCAGAACATGATATTATTCCCGCCGAACATTTATTTAGCGATGATGTCAGTATATCACATTTTTTGGGTTGGTATACAATGATTTGAAAAGTATCATTACATGTTTTGTAAAGGTTCTAACATATTCCAGGCTTAGCGTCGACGATGGGTACTTCACTAAAATCTCAAATTTATGTAACAAGTATCTTGTGTTCTCTATGCCAAACGAAAAAAAATCAATTAAGTTTTTTAAACGCCGGCGTTGTCCCCGTGTTGGCTCGATTAATATGCATTGAAAATGAACGAGTTCAGTTGCCAGCTTTAAAATGCCTGTGTTGTATGTGTTATGCAAATAGATCTGTTTCGGATATAATATGTGTCACAAGGTAACCACTGTATATACATAAAGAATTTCATATTTATCTCTTCAAATTTGTTACACTCATATATTGTCTTTTCGTAGTTTTCAGGGGAGATCGCTAACTGACATATTAAACTGTTTAATGTCTCGCTCTTTTTCACCCAGCATCCAATTAGAATCAGCTCGTTGTATGACATATATTTATCGATCGGGTACACTGCCGTCGTCCGATTTTCGAATACTCCACAGAACATTGCCGTGTTTGGTGAGATTATGCTCGGAAGACTATAAAAAAAATATAAGAGCTTTGGCTGCAGGAACATTGGCAATTCTTATAGAGGTTATCTATATCTCTGGCTATGTGATTATCGTGCTAATAAGTAAAAAATTTTAGGTGGACGCTAAACTACAACAATTGGCTTCGATTTGTAATCACCTTCTTAAATCATTATTTCAACTAATCAAGTTAAGCGATCCGTATGTGAAACAAGCAGCTCTGAAGTGTATTGCTGCATTGGGGGCTAATGATGAAGCAATACGGAAAAAAATTACAGAAATAAAAAGTCTCGTGGATGCTATTTTGCAAAGTTTAAACGATTGGGATAGTCGCGTGTGTATAAATAATTACTTGAAATATATTATCATAGACTTGAAATATCCCTTGTATATATTTACAGGTTAGAATAGCTTCTATTAGATGTCTCCATTCGCTCTCCCGCTCTGTACAACAACTACGCACCACCTTTCAGGTAAAAATGTCAAATTTTATATTCTATCTTTATGCCTTTGTATGTAGAGTTATTTTATTTAGTTAACAATGTTCAAACGTACAATACTTACCCTTGCATATACGCAATAAGCACCAACATCTGAATCTATACAGCAATGTCTGCAAGTCCGCATGCCTATAAGTGCCCTATATGTGTAAATAAACCATATGTAAAGTTGCTTCTAATTGAGACTCAGGCGGCCAATGATTCGGTTCATTTGAAAATAAAACCTTTTATTCGATGAATTAAATTTACAACCGAATGGCAATTATTAAATTCTGAGCAAAATCGAAGGAGAATTTTCTTCTCATTTCTAAATACTTATTAAAATTATAACACATAATAATTTCTATGTAATATTGTTATTATACCCACCATCAGGTGTATGTGGGGGTATATATAACTTTGTCAAAACATTTGCAATGTCCAAGAGGAGGCTTCGGAAATCATAACCCATTTGGTGTACATGTTCTGAATAAAGCATCAAACACTGAGTCGATGTAGTCATGTCTGTCTGTCCGTTTGTGCGTGTGTGTGGTAATCATCCGTCCTAGTTGCAAAATTTAAGATATCGCTTCCAAAAGTGTTGGTCATTTTCATGCTTAGGTTGGTATTGAGATTGAACAAATTCAATCAAAGCGACACGTTCACAATGCAACTACAACAATAACAAAACAAAAACTGAAAAAGTAAATTTTCCATTTCAGTTATAAAGTACAGAACAAATATTGACATATATACTCTTCGGAAAGCCATGGTGCATCGATGGTGGGTATTGAAGATTTGGCATCAGCCAAATATAGTTTTTTTCTACTTGTTTTTATTTAGGATCACGCGGTGTGGGAACAACTACTGTTTATATTGAATAGCGAATCGTCTACGGAATTCTTAATTGCTGTCACTGCTACATTATGTAATTTACTGTTAGAATTTAGTCCCTCAAAAACACCATTAATAAGTTCGGGCATTATTGAGAAGTTAGGCACATTTGCTGAACACGAGAATGTATCGGTGCGTTTAAACAGTTTATGGGCTTTAATGAATCTTACATATCAGTCGGATAAAAATGTTAAACAAAATGTTATAAATATATTGGGTGTAAAAACAATTTTGAAATATCTGACAGATTCCAATTCTCAAATTGTCTTAAAAACTCTGGGACTTCTTAGGAACATGCTCAGTCAAGCGCAAGAAATCAACATGATTATGCCAACATACAGTACGGAAATAATCGATGCATTATATGTGATATTAGAATCCAACACATCAGCTGGTATAAAAGAACAAGTTTTATGCATAATCGGCAGTATTACGGGGGTATTGATTACTGGTGATTATATTATGAAAAACGAAAAGTTGCTTAACCTTATTGGAGAATTATTGGTAAGTGTACAACAACTTTTGTATAGATTTCATTAAAGTTTTGGTTGTATTTCTTAATTAGTTTCATGCAGATAAGAGAATACAATGTGGCGCATTGTATGTTACCCACAACATTGTACTTCACACGGAAATATGGTCGGAAAAAAGTTCTTTAGGTCTAATGACATTGAGTGTCATTAGAAACGTTAAGGAGTTAAATAAAAGTATAGAAAGTGTACAAATTCAAAACGATTACATCAGTCGAACGCTGAAAAAAATTATTATTAAAATTAAAAACCTGTGTCCAGATATTAACGACTAGTTATAACTTATTAGAAATTTATGTAATAAATACATATATTATGAAAAAATAGTTACTTTAGCTAATTAATGATTGATGCTTTGTTTGAATGTTTTGTGAATGAAGGCAATGATGTTTCAAAGGACGCTTTGCCCGTCTATCTCAGAGTAATTGAATATTACACCAAATATATCCAGTGCTCGATCTGTTTAAGAGGTCTTCAAGAAGGGGCCGCATATGAAGTGTTTGCGTAGCGGTTACTTTCCTCAATTTTTATTATTAAGTACTATTATGTCTACTTGTTTATAAATTAGGTTAGCATGGATTATATTGAGTTTTTATTGAGAATAATAAGTAAATTTGTTCTAACTAAACCAATAACTGATAATACAAAGCGTGGTAGATTTGATAAGAAAGTATGTATGTACAAGTATATATAAACTTACTTAACAGATTAGATTATTATGTTTTTAAATTTATTTATATAAGAGTAAACATTTTCTTTTTAAAGTTATTTATTTTTAGTTGTTCTAATGGTTTAAATAAAAACATTTAAAATCGAAATAAATTTTTATTTAAAAATAAAAAATTGTTTTTGTTACAAAAAACTTATTTACCGGCACCTACATATATTAGCGATCCTGCCAGGAGGGTCCTGTGTAAACAAAGGTCAAAAATTTACAAAAATAACGTGAAGTGTATACCAAACGAAATATTTGGGCCGATCATTCTAATTCGTGGTTTGTGTAATGATTTATAACGAAATTTTGAAATGTTTAGTATAAAAATTATGTAAACAGAACCAAACTTCTTACTTAAAAACTTTTATATGCCATAGGGTGTACCGCTTTCAATTAAAAGGGGATGCAGAATGCAATCACCTTAATTGATGGAAGAGTTTTATTGACCTGGAAAAGTTTACATATGTACTCATAAGTGTGAAAGCGACTTGACTAAATTTTTAATAGTACTTTATAGAAAAGTTTCATGATTTAGTGATATTGATGCATACATTTCTCAAATAAACGAATAATTGCACAATCTTCCTTCAAATTGCAAATTTAATCTGCTACCGCTCGTATGGTTAGCATATATTCAACTTTTGCCCATTATATGTTCTTAACTGGATTTCAAAGATTTGCACATGTATTCAATGTTTAAATGATCCAATTGAAAATTTCTACATGATACAATGTATCTGATAGAACGTACATCACACGTTGTGTAAATAAATTGTATTGCCAAAAGTTTCTAAAAATAGAAGAAAAAGCAAAAACTAAGAAATTTCATGTTAATCAGAACGATGCTGGCGCATCAACGGTGTAAATATTTGAGCATTTCGCCACACAAGGTGAGCGTGCTTCAATTTTTCTCTTTTCACGAATTAATTATTACCTTAACGGCCTACATTAAGGTGAGGACAGGGAAACCACTCGTAAAGATTTTGTTCAAATGCAAGCATTGGACGACTATATGTCATAGGTAGGAAAGAAATTGGTAGAACGAACCTGTCCAATGAGATTATCGTACAATTTTTATTTTTATAAATACCACATGTTTGTTGCGTAGGCTACCCCCATTAGGGCAAATTTCCTTACAATATAATGCTTCTTCGTCTGTATATTTTATATACTGCATGCATATAAAATCTATTATTAGGATTTGTTGTTTAATTTTTTGTACAAAATTTAAACAACAATTTTCATCTCTGCGCATGCAATCGATATGAAATTTGTATGAACAAACTTTTTTAAACCAACCAGATCATTGCGTGTTGAATATCTTTTGTGTTATACAAACATTTTTGAAAAATTTTTGTGCGAATTCAATATTACAATAAAACAATTTGGACGAGTGCAAGACACAGTGAGTTTTTATCATTTTCATTGGAATCAAAATTTAACCATACCGCACTATGTTGTCTGTGTGTATGCATAAAAACTTTTGTTAAGTTCTGTGAAAAAATTCATAATTAGTTCTCCACTTGTGTCGTGTATGTTCTTATTTGGGCATAATATCGAATGTTTCGTTTTCGAATCAGTCAAAACGTTTTGATTTCAATTTAACACCCGTTCACCTGTTGGTTGTGTGTTAAGTTATGTTTTAAAATGTGGTAGCAAAACCCTTTGCACAAATTCCGCATAAACATACAATCCAAGTAATTTATGTGTGATTTGCATTTGAAAAATTATTTCCATTCAGTTACATCGATCGGGTTGCTAGCATTCCCTATATTAGTGTACAAAGTAATTGTGACCGTTGTTACATAAGTATTGTAGTGAAACGTTCGGAGTATAGTTTAAAAATAAATTCTCGTTCTCATTCCCTTTTAGAAATGGCTACCAATCGGCATCGAAGAACTCGTATATATGGGGCTAATTTCGATATGGGAGAAAGATACTACAAAAAGCAGTTGGACGATTTAAATAGCAAATCCGCATATTCCAGGTAATGAGATGATTACTACCATTAGTGTTAAAGTCGCATCGTATTAAAATCCAATAATTTTCAACAATTTCGAAATTCGTTTCGTACTGTTCAATGTACTCGGCGGCAATACCTCACTAATGTACTTTATGAATCAATTTATTTATTATTGCCTCTCTCTCTCTATCTCTCTGCCTGGTACATGTCTTTACCGTGCTGTTGTTGTTGAGGCAGAATTGAAAATAATTGGACTAATGGTTCCTCTTTTAAAGCGCACAATTTTAAGTTTAAAATGACATTTAAAACGAGTCGTTTAGTTGTATCAGTTGAAGCGTCCGATTGGATCCAAATTTGGCCATTTGCCACAAGTGATGCAAAGTATAAATTTAATATGAAAACAAATAACGAAGCTATATTAGGTCAATGTGATATACAGGATACCTACAGGATACTCTTTTGAGAGAAGTTTTTTATGCTATTTTTCGTCTTATAAAGACTTCCTCCATAGAAGTACGTTTTAATGGAAGGGATGTTTAAAATAATGAAATTCAGTTTTCCCCTTAAGGTTAAGACATGCCTTTGTCTTATAATATTTTAGCCGAAGGCACAACACTCCAGCCTCTAATGAGGGAAGCCTTAGGTTCCACGGCTGAATAAAACTGGGTGCTATTAATGAAATTGTATTTATGGGGGGTAGGATCGGCACGGTTAATGCACTTATGAGTTTTTTCTCAGAGCCGATCTTTAGGATCTTTAGGATGGGTTCTGTGGGTTATATTCATTCAGGAACATAAACATATATACAATACTGAGAACCTAAATTGTATAAAAGTGAAAAGGATGCTTCAAGCCTTTGAAAGATTTCATTGAGGGCGTCCCACTGGTTTTAATCACATTTTTTTCCAAGCTATATAAAACCGTTATAAAAACATATAATTGAATCTTCGGCTCTATTGAAACTTTAAAGCCCTCCGTCGTAAAAACGAAGATCGGCTGACCAAAAAAAAAAGGCTTTATGTTTATCTCGGGATTATAAGCAATTTTACAAAAGGAGCAAACTCTGACAGGTGCTTCTTTGAGCTACTAAAACCATTTTTTGTTTTTTAACCTTTTAGAAATGACTTGAACTCACACACTGAGTTACCACCTAAAGAAGAAAGAAGTACCCCAAAAGTGTCATTCGCCGCTCACAATGACAGTCGCGGAGAAAGTAGGGATCGGCTACTTTCTAAAATCTTTGAGGATACTGGTACGTTAGCGAAGATACGAATAAAAAACTTTATAAAACCAAACTTATTTCTGCGCCTTTAGGTTACGATATGCTGGTTCCCATACGGAAAAAGTCCCCAAAGAATTTTAATATACCTGACGATGATATTGACGATTTCATCTCCAAGGTTCGGAATAAGAAAATGTCCAGAAAGATTTGTTTTGATGAGTTTGGTAAGAAGTTTTATGCAACACACAATAGATGTGCGAGTATGTATATATTTATTCATCATGTTTCTGTTGTAGATGATGATTTGCCCTTGGATTTCATGAAAAAAACAACCTTCAATCATAAGCAGTCTAATAGTGAAAACGACTCTTATACATCACGGTTCTTAAAAGACAAGTCATCTTTAGAGTGTAACGACGATAAAAGGGTTGGTCACACAATTTCTAAAGCAGTGCTTTGAATGTAAGGACTGTGTGGCTTTCTAACTTGTCCTTTATTTTTTGCATTAGATTTCAATTGCCGGATTGAAGTTAAAGTCGAATGAGTTATTTGGTGAGGAAATAACAAGAGACGAGCTGGCGGCTTCACACAGAGCTCAGGCAACAAAGGCTCGCTTATTAAATTTAGAAACTGAAATAGAAACAGCTACTAAGAAGAATAAAGAGAGAGAAAAGCGAAAAGAAACGCTGCGCAAATATTTAATTTCTAGCGGACCCGAAAGAGAAAAATCTGTAAAATAAAAAATTAAATGGAAATTACGTACATATATATACATGTATATATTATGTTACATCGTATAATGTTTTGTTATGTTTGTAATAAATGAAATATTGTAGTTAATTGTATTTAAAAAAGAAAAACTGTTTTCTCATGTTTTTCTTGCATCATGTAGTGTAGTGGTGGTTGCCCACAAATGACAGCCGTACAAAGTTAAACCTCATAACTAACCATTGTTGTTCTAAAAAAGAGCGACGTCGCTCACTATTTCAGTAGTTGTGACGGTTAAAAGTAGGCGAATATTACAGACTTGGATTATGGGGGTTATATTAGATGTGATACTTTTGTTTCTGCTTATAGTCATTCCCTCATTTCAGAGGCGGCTCCATAAGGTACATTTTGTGCCTACATTGTGTGACCAATATATGTAGCGGAAATTCGGCATGATATGTATATTTATTTGACCCAGGAGAGTACCATGCACTGGACAGAATTTATTTTGAAAGTGCATCCTCATTATTGAAGCACAAAGTCGGGAGCACCCCAACGAGTTTTTATTAAACAACACTGGTGCAATCATTTATGCCTTTCCAGTTTTATTACATATAAATGTGTTATGGACACGTTTTTGTATAATATTTATTTTATACATTATATTCCCGCCATAATGTAACATGTACACGGGGGTGTAATCTACTTTGTGAAAACGTTTGGAATGCTGGGAAAGGAAGGAGCAGTCGGAGATTCCACATCGTATACATATTTTGCAATGTGTGTTTGTGTGTGTGTGTGTTTTGTTGTAATCACTCTTCTGGTCGCCTATAATTAAAAAAAAACACTATTTGTTGCTTAAAAATGACCCGAATAATAATATACACGCAACAATTTAATGCAACAGGAACTTATTTTTTAGAGGGTTATAAAAGGTGGAGGGTATTTAAGCTTCCGTCTTAACCGAACTTTTCTATCTTGTTAATTTTTTGCGTGTGACTTATCCAAAACTACTCCAAAAGGTATGCTTTCATTGTAGAAACGATTTGACAAAGACTAGAATGTGTGACAAGTGATTCAAATCTTGAGCAGGTGCACACACTGCTACACTAAGTACACCTATCATGTCCACGTTCCCAAACTTGTTTCGAAGATAGATGAGCTACACAAAATTATTTATTCATTTATTCTTTATATAATATAAAGCACGTAGCTATTTAATGGACCCGAGAACAAAGTAGTCGATATTGAAAGCAATCACTTGTTCAATTGCTAAGGCCTTGGTCTTCAATAAACAATTTGGGATAACGCAGAAATTCAACTTTTAAAAAGGCCTCCTTCGTTAAATATTCTGACCATTAAATTACGTTCTCAATGCGTCTGAAATATTATAGATAAGCGTCGTCATTCCAACTCTTAAAGTGTGTGTGAAAAATGGGAAAAGACCAAAAGACTATATGGACCGATTTGACCCATTTTTAATACCAAACTACATGCATATATAAAAATTGTTAGCACAAAATATCGGGGATTACATCGGGGATCCCTTACCTTACGATGACGGGTAAAACTATCTGTATTCCACAGGTGAGCTTCTTTTTCCATTGTCGCACACTTTCCACAAGGCATTGTATTCAGAAGGTTAATTTCTTTTGCGATCGATAATTGGCAAACTTTTCCCAAATAGAATTTCCGCATAGGTGTTAATACAAATACTATTTTGGCAGATGCCTTCACTTCATTTTTAGATGAAGTACAGTGCACAATAGCCTCTACGAAGCTTCTGGCTATATTGGTCATTAATTGATGTGATGAAATTTGGGAAATTGAAACAGCCATCGAAAGTGCATATCAAGGTATTTCAAGGAAGAGGTTCAGCACTCGTTTCTATTGTTTGTATAGCACGCAGCCTTGCGATATTGTTTCAAGTGTCACAACAAAATTAACATTTGTCCACTTTTGTAGTGCACTAAACAATACAGAACATGTCATGGCTGCGTTCATTCATTCTAAATCCTGCTTTTCAGTTCAGTCTTTTTCATATAACCCTTAAGTTGGGACGTGTATTTTACACTGTACTAGAATATTTGAAATTACATAAGGTACTCAAGTTACAGAAGCAAAACCTCAGAAAGCACTTTTGTTATCCTGAACGCTTGATATCATTTTAAATTTGAGATTATTTAGTTAAGGAGATTTCTCCGCATTACATTACAGACATGGCTGATGAGGAGGATCCATGGGGATTTGATGACACTGAAACTACTGAAGCGCCAGCAGAGGCACCAAAACAAGAAGCTAGTGCTGCGGTAGAGGGGGAGGCAGCAGCAGTAGAAACACAACCAACCGAAGGAGAAGCTAAGCCGGAGGAAGCTGTTGAAGAGGCTTTGCCACCACCTCCTCCAGAAGACGATGGCTACAGAAAACCAGTGCAGTTATATAGGCACTGGGTTAGGTAACAGAATGAACCAATTACTTAATATTAATCAATCAGTTAATAAACAATTTTCGTCTTACTTGGTGCGCTCCCAAAAGACCGAAGTTTCTTCAATATAAATATATGTACAACTATCGGACTAACTATTATGATGATGTCATTGACTATTTGGACAAAAAGCAAGTCGGATTGCCCCGTGAGATACCCAGAGCACAAACATGGGCTGAAAGAGTTTTACGTACGAATTACCCGAGGTTCGTATTATGATCAGAACAATTCATTGTTGTTAAATCCTCCCCATTTACTTATTTTGTTAAAATGTACGCAACATTAAAAAAACAAAATGTCCCAAAATGTGTATTTCCAACCATGTCTGTCTATCTACACATATTCTTTCTAAATTGAATGCTGCCACAATAATTTTTCTTTCTCTTTAATATGACTTTGTTGTTTGCAGTGGAAGGTATTTGGATCCTCATCAATCGGCGTATCATAGGGAGAAGCATCTAATTCAGACTTTGGCCGCCTCAATTCGGCCCTACAATTATCATACAAAAGCCTACGTTAACATGAAGTATGGAAAAGTATTGTAGACAATGAAGTGTGTATGCGTGTGCGTATCCTAGAATGTAGTGTTTTAATGCAAATTAGTTTTAAGTAATGTGCATACACATGTATGTATGTATTATGTATGAGTGTTTGTATGCGGATGTATAATCTTCACAATATGTGGCATAAACCTGGAATATCAATCATAAATAAATATGTTTTGTGTTGTAAGATTACAAAAAAACAAGTAAGAGAACTAAATTTGCCTTAGGCCAAATCTTAAATACCCTCCACCTCCACAACGGTGGGCGTGGCAAATATATATATATATAGCGCCCTCTAATAGTGTATACCTCTAACGTATCAGCATGAAAGTCTACTTTTACGTTGAATAAGGTTTTTTGTAAATTGTGGGCATGTCTATTATCCGACCATGCCCATTTTTGGAACGTCAGTCAATGGGATAACTATGTATACCCGTACCAAATTTCAAGTTCATAGGTCAACTTTTGTGGCAGATAAATAGATTTTTGTCTATTGTGGGCGTGGCTTTTGACCAATTTTGCCCATTTTAAATATCGATCTGCGTGCAAAAACTAAAAGTGTCTGTACAAAATTTCACTTCAATATCTCAAAATTTACGCCCGTGAGATTACCAAAAACAGACGGACAGACGGACACACGGACATACATGTCTAAAGCGACTCAGTTTTTGACGTTGATCAAGAATATATAAACTTGGTAGGGTCTTTGACGCCTCCTCCATGTTAGGTAAGCTCCAATTAGGCAACGGTAGCATTCAATGAGAACGTTTTTGGCACAATTTTAGTCTTCGATTCATTCATTCAGGAAAAAGAATTGAAGCCCGGCTGTTATCCATTTCGAGGAATTTCAAGTGTTTTTGATGATTTCTTCTTCTTTTAAGTATTACAAGCGGAACTACAGCGTCCACTGAAATATTGGGACCTTCGATTTATGAACATAGTACGATATGCATATTTCCCTTCTAATGTTTATTATCGGTTGTACTTTAGGCGTTTTTTAAAGCCTGGTTAATGGTTTTCAGTTCATTACAATGTCACATCAGGGCGTTACTAATTATCATAATATAGTAACATCCGGTTGACCCCGTACGAATTGACAGCATCCGGTTTTTGGGTTTCGATTCGTCCTTCATTTTTTCTATTGTTTGCCAATTTGCAAGTTGTTTACGCTTATATTCATCCCTTACAAATATATATACTTGTAACTCTTTGAAAAAAATAAGTTTTTTATGAGAACGAAATAGAAGAAATTCAATGTTTATGAAAGGAAATGAAAAAGTTTTGCTCGTTTTGCGCCGTCTTGAGAAAAATGAGAAACTTCTTCATGTTTTCATAGCTTGTTTTTGTGCCATCTGTCGATCTTCCGAGGAACGGAATAATGACTTTTTGAAACACCCTATCACTGCGCCATTAAAATGACTGCGGTGTTTTCCTGTATCATCTTTCGGTTGCAAAGTTAATGTTTATTAGTATTGCGTGCTACAGCAAGCGAATATAATTTTTCATATAATTTGTGCGATTATTAAAAGTTGTGAAAAAACCAAACTATAATTATTTAGTTATGTTCATCACATTTAGTATGTGTATAAGGCATTCGTATATTATTACATAATTTATAGGCCATTTAGTGAACATCGGGGCCTCTGCTAAAAAAGTTGGTAGTGTTCGTGAATGTGTGTGTGTGCTTATGTTGACATGCGTTACTGAAGTCGACATTATGCTAATGTTTACAATTGGGGACTGGTAAGGAATTTTGCACATATATATATATTACATACCTAAATACCATATATATAAAGCAAAGCTTATATAGCACGCGAGCATTTATAAAACCAGTTCGAAATTTACAACTACCCATACCATTAAAAGCCTACAATCCTTATATTTGTAACAACAACAACAATGCAATACTTGAGTATTAAAATCACATTCATATTTTATATTAGGCCATTGCAGATAATATAATATATACATATATAGACATCGATAATGGTTTTGGAGTGTAAAGATAATTACTATTAATGAAGTGTGCACGTACGTTTATTTCAATAGTAAAGCCAAGTCTGCACGTGAAGTAAAAAATATTACATTTGAAATTGGCACAAGTGCAGTGAACAGTGACCAAAGCCCAAATGGAGAGCTAAACCATTTATGTTGTGATGAAAATTTACCTCAAAATTAGGTGTAAAATTATTGAATATAGCTGAACCAATATTCCCAAAATACTCATTAAAAACTTTACTGCTTTGTGTACATTATTGAGTTAGTGTAACCAATCCTCTGGAAGGGTAGTGAACTGCCTGTACATTACGGTGATTACAAATATAAACTAAAGCAAATTTCAATTCAATCTTTTATGGAAACAAGAATTTTGTAAAAATGCAAAATATAAGAAATAACCACAAAGCGACATTTGATTCAAGAAAAATATATATGAATGAAAAAGTACCCTCATCATGATGTGAGTTGTAAACTGTGAATGTGTTGTCTCTTCGTTTTTATAATAAGAATTGAAGTTTGTATAATAGTTGACTCAAAAGGTCAAATACTATGGTAAAGAATTTTTCTCTGAAATTTTCTTCTATGTAATGGTAATGGTTGGAAAAGGAATAACAAGCTTGGTGTCTCATTACCAGTACAGCACGATTAAAATATTTCACGAATTCAGTAATGCCACGCGTATGTAAAGTTTGCGATAGGGATTCATATTCACACAGCGTCAACAATAAATTTCAAATACTTGACAGTTAGCATAACATAGGGTAGAGGGTAGATTAAGTGTGTGGGGATGCTTGTTTTTCGATGAAAACATGTTCAATTGTACGTCTGTCTGCTGCCTGCCCACGTACAGGCATGTTTGGAATGAAAAAGGATCTTAAGCCAAGCGGGAGTCCTTTTTAAATTGGATCCCTGCCCCCATATAACGCGCCCTTTTGAAATATGCAACTCTTTATAAAATGAAAATTTGTAGTTTTGAATATATTTCCCAATAAAAACTATGGCTAGATTGGTAACAAGTGAAAACAAATAAAAAAGCAAAATTCATTTTAGACCCAATCTTCAATGCCCAAAACTGAGGCACCAAACTCTTCTAAGGAGTGCGTGTCAATTTATTTGCTACGCTTTCTAAGAAGAAGGAAGAAATTCTTGAAGAAAATGTATTCTGAATTGGGTCTAAGAATCCCAATCAAATCTAATTTATTTATACTGTGGGCGTGGTATGTATACATGTCTTAACGAGTATTGAACTCTGGGTGACATTTGATTTCAACGGTCGAATTCTGCTCACAAGTATAAGTGATTTTGATAATTATGAGTGTTGCAGATTTTTGTGGCCGTGATTGTTTTTTCAATTTCCCATTCCGTGCAACATTAACAGAAATCTGCGGACAGAAATAAAACGTGTCTGTAGAAAATGTAATAAAACTGCTACCTCGAGTGCCAACTACAGATGTAGATTTAAAAGCAGATAGAGACACGAATGGACGTGGTAAAGTAATGTGGTGTCTCTGTGACTTATATGGATGGTGTAAAAAGAGTTCGCGAGTGATTTTAGAAAGACACATGTTCATATAACCTATTAAACGTCCATCCCCCTTACTTGTTAGTTTCGGAATAGTCCAACGGTTTAGTTTTAATAACTTTGGTTTGGCCGTTTGCCATGAGAATCATACAATAACGCGTTATGGTAAATATTTGAAATGCTCGCCTATGTCCCTCCAAGTTGCTATCAAGGGTAACCCTTGTACAAGTGCAAGAAGAAAAAGCAACATTAGAGGACCAATCTTTTACCCACTACAACTTGTATCGAATGCGCATGCTTCGAACAAAACATGTAGTGTAGTGTCCTTATATTGGATTAGGAATTTTTTTTTTGGTCTCGGTGCATTCATTGGTTGCAATCTCGTTTAATGATAAAATTTTATCACAAAGTAGAAGGTTTAATTTTTATTTTTCCACAAAGTATATAATTATCTATAATTTTGATATTGGAAGGAGAGCAGGCAAAAGGCAAAAAAGAAAAAGACTCCCCCAACATATCAAGTAGAGGATAAAAGAATAAAACTGAAAAAAAATTATGGGGTGCTTCAATAGCAAAGATCGTCTTACCAAAGAAGACATGGAATTTCTAAAGTCTCACACGCGTTACGACGAAGCCACCATAAAAGAGTGGTATAAAGGATTTAAGGTAAATCTACAGGTTACAGTTGCATGTGTGTATACTTATATATATTGTTCTTTCGAACCCCTCTACACATTACAGCAAGACTGCCCCAACGGGCGACTGACACCAGCAAAATTCGTTGATATGTATAAAATGTTTTTTCCTTCTGGAAATGCTGAAGAGTTTTGCGATCATGTTTTTCGGACATTTGATATGGACAAGAATGGCTACATAGACTTTAAGGTAAGCCATCTCAGTTTTTCCATGTGTCGTTTATGTATGTATGGGATACCGAAGTAATTAAATATCGTGTGTATGGGTGTACAAGTAACTGTGTCAAAAGGTTTCTAGAGCCTAAAGCCAGGCGTTCAAGTCCTTACAAACTATGTATAATCGAATTAGCATTGAATACTGAGTTGATCTAGACATGTCTGCGTGTGCGTCCGTCCGGTGCGTGTATTTTGTGGTAATCATTCTCTTAGTCGCAAAAATTGCAATTTTGATTCGAAACTGTGTTGGTGTGGTCAGGCGAGACGGGCACGATGCAACAAAAAGTGAAAAAGGAGCCATTTCTTTTATGGGAAGATGTATTGACATATATACTCCCCAGGAAGCTTTCGTGCATCCATGGTGGGTATTCAAGATTCGGTCTCAGCCAAATATAATTTGTTTTTCATACAATTTTATTTGATAGAAGTGAGTGTGATGACGTCCAAATTTAGAATATTTAGCTTTTGTGATAAACTTTTGAAAGACTTTTCTGGACAAGAGTTCAATTCGATTCAATTTCGGGTTAATTTTATAACTTTTGCTGCAACTTTTTATGTTTATGTAAAAACATTGACATTACAACGAACCAAAAACATATTCCATGGGAGACATTCTTATGCACATGGAAGATAACTAGTGCATAACCCTCCCAATTTTCATTACAGTTTCTATAATTGAACTACAAACCTTAGACAAACAATTAAAAAAAAACTAAAATCGGCCAAATCTGATATATTCTCGCTATAAACCGTGGACGTGCCGGGTATATCTGGATTACGCCCATTATAGTTTATGTGTTAAGTATCAGCAAACAAGTCGGTTTCCGCGCCAAATAGAACTTTTTATAAATTGTAGGCGTGTCTTTTATCCAACCATACTCATATTTGACACACGAAAATTATTTTACCTTAATTTGCACACAAATCCATGCAAAGTTTTTATATTCTGAACCATACGGTGGTGTACTCATTATCGTATATGAACTAAAAAGAATTTGGATGATAACTTTTTTTGTGGATATCTTAGGAATTTTTACTTGCAATAGACGTAACGTCAAGTGGAACTCCGGAGGAGAAGTTAAAGTGGGCATTTCGAATGTATGACGTTGATGGTAACGGTGTTATTGATATTCAAGAAATGACGAAAATCGTCCAGGTAAATATTGTCACAAGGGTTTCGTTCCAACTTTTTTCATAAATCGTTCTCAGTCTCTAATGAAGCACAATGTAAAGACCGGTCAGATTGTACGCTAGTGATATGTTATTTATTTTTTAGGCCATTTACGATATGCTGGGCGCTTGCTCGTCAAATCGTCCAGCCGATTCAGCAGAGGAGCGCGCCAAGAATATATTTTCCAAAATGGATGAAAATAGCGATGGTCAATTAACGCAGGATGAATTTTTAAAGGGTTGTCTTCAAGATGAAGAATTGTCCAAAATGCTAGCACCATAAACAATCACAATCAATCATTCTACTCTTCGAATATGTGTACAATTTAAGAAATAATAAAACATATAATTATACCCAAAACCTAACTTCTCTCTTGTGTCATTTCTCCCTAAAAATATCTATTTGTTCACTTGTGTTCTTAGAACGGCTGTTAGAAATATTAGTCTCGTGTGCACTTGGTTTAATTCTAGTACATGTATTAACCTTTCTTTTAGGTTCAGCGCAATATGAGTGGAGAAAATGGGAAAACAAAATAGCAAACTGAAACCAGAAGTATTGGAGGACTTGAAACAAAATACAGAATTTACAGGCGAGTAACTTGATATTAACTAACTCTTACCCACTCTGTATTGTTTGTATTGTATGCTTACTGAGTCTTTGAGGAAGAACATTGAATTTCCAGAATTGTTGCATCAAGTTTTATAACGAGCGGAATGCAACAAAATAACATTTATTCGGACAACCAATCAACCGGGGTCTAACTTGCAACATTTATCATACGCCTTAGAGAAATTTAAACACATATATATTGAAGAGTGGTGCTTTACATGTCTCATAGTGGGTGGTTGTGGGTTTTACTTAGTATACAAATGTCTCAGGCCACATCACGCAATTGTTTAGATTAATAATTGTAAGCTTTCCTTGTAGAGTCAGGTACATACACAATTATAGATTTATACTTGTTAGTCACCTTGCCTTTTATGCACATATATAGGTAAATGTATATATTTACATATGGATGTATGTATAACATAAAGCTTTTACCTTTAATTTTAGACGCCGAAATACAAGAGTGGTATAAGGGATTTTTAAAAGACTGTCCAAGTGGTCATTTGTCGGTTGACGAATTTAAGAAAATATACGGCAACTTTTTCCCGTACGGGGATGCAAGTAAGGTGAGTAAAAATCAATTAAATAATAAAAAAAAAACATTTTCGCAATTTTTAGCACCTTAATAACGTGTACACACATGTATGATTGTGATGCAACCGTGTGTAAGCAATTGAATGCATTAGTATGCAAGGGTTAAACTATGTGTGTTTGTAAGCTGTTGAAAAATATTGCATTGATTGTAGCCCCCCACCACTTGGTCGCGTTCTTTAATTTAAATGCAGCGGAAGACATATTTTGTTTACAACACATAACAATTAATATTTTGTTAAATATCATCATTTAGTATAAGATTCGAACAATAGTTCATTAACGGACCACTGATTATACCTTGCAAAGGTATTAAGTTGGTACGGATGTAACTCCTAAATCTTAAGTGCCACACTCAGCTTCTATTACACCGAATTAAATCGATTTAACCATGTCCGTCTCTCCGTCTGCCTGTCTATGTAATTTGTGCGTAAACTAGAGGAGATGAAATTTGGTATAAGGACATGTACTCGCCCAAAGAGAAGTTCTATTGAAATGGAACCGAATCAGACCATATTTGGAATCCTTCCCCATATAACCAGCTTTTATAATGAAAATTCTTATATGGCAAAAAATAGCAATTCTAAATATTTTGTGCCAAATGTGGCTCAGCCGAATTATTAAAGAATAATTCAGAATTAAGACTTTTTGCTTTATGTCCTCACAGAAACGTTTCAATCGATTCAAAAAGAGAATCTATCGGCAGCCGCCGCTGCTTTGTTAGGCTGTAAAAAGTCTACGTAGGACATATTGTAGTGCATACCGTACATAAATTTTTCAAAAGAAATAAGAAATTTTACTAATGTTTTGATATTGACTTTAGTTTGCAGAGCACGTCTTTCGGACATTCGATGCTAATGGAGATGGAACTATTGACTTTCGAGAATTTCTTTGTGCTCTCAGTGTTACGTCGAGAGGTAAACTGGAACAAAAGTTAAAATGGGCGTTCTCAATGTATGACTTAGATGGCAATGGATACATTTCTCGACAAGAAATGCTCGAAATTGTAACGGTACGTTCTTAATTATATCATAGCATTTCTAGTATATAAAAATTTAATGAAATGTCCGTTTTTCTTTAGGCTATTTATAAAATGGTTGGTTCGGTAATGAAAATGCCAGAAGACGAGAGCACACCAGAGAAGCGCACTGATAAAATATTTCGTCAAATGGACCGCAACAAAGATGGGAAATTAAGCTTAGAAGAATTCATAGAGGGGGCAAAAAGCGATCCATCTATAGTTCGTTTATTGCAATGTGATCCTCAATCACACTAACTTAAGTTAATGCATTAATAAATAAATGTTTGAATTACTGTGAATCGACTTAATTGGTTTTGTTGTTCAAGTTGGAATATTTATACGCTCGGCTACTAGGATTATTAATTATATAATACATGCAAAAGGCATACACATACAGATTGTCTGTGTTCAAGTATATTTATTCAGAAAATAGGTTTAAATCATCTTTCTCACATCGAAACGTGTTTTCTATTTTGTATGGAATTTTTTTATGCGTAAATTTGATATTTATAATGAAATCGTTTTTCAACGTCTACCCGACGATCGACCTCTTCCACGACCCCGTGGTCCACCACGTCCACGAGCTCCTCTACCTCTACCCCTTGTGCCAGCACGATTACTATCCTTCTTTTTAGATTTTGACTTGGGAGTATCATCGATGAGTAGGGTTTCTAAGGGGAGACTGTCAGGCAGAATGAAATAGCGAATGTTGTTGCCTCTTATACTAAGGGTTTCTAACTGTACTGGATCTCTGTTTTTTATAGTCATCTTCACTGACTTCAAATGCGTATTCATGGCCACATCTACGCCAGTTATGGTGCCGTGGATTTGAGTGCCATTTTTGAGCTCAATAGTCACGGTTTCATGACTTAACTTCATCAAAAACCTAAAAATGCAAAAAGTGCATATAAATGTCTTTGGCAGCATATATACATATATATGTGTTAAAATGATTATGTTCTTTGGACATTGTGTGAATAATTATTGTTCACCATATAAATTATTAAAGACGCAAAGCGGTTTCGTATTGCTCTGCATTCTCATCATTCAGTATACTTAAACATTCTTTCGTTTGAATTGGGAATAAAGCTGTTGTGGTAGAATATATTTGTTTTTATATTACGCTAGTTTACCTTACAAGTTTCATTATAAATATTCCTATTTACTCCACACGCTAATTAAAAACTTTATTATTATACCGGTAGTATATATAAGATCGCCAATTATTTTAAAAAGGGAATATTATCGAAAAGCAATGAGCACTAAATCTTAGAGCTCAGACATTTCTCCGCAGTGCATCGTTGCATTAAAAATTTGTCTTGAATATTATATGCAATAAAATGATATGCTTCCTTGAACTATATTACATTGATTTTCTTCATGCAAATCTGTATGCAACCTGCTGCGCTGCAGTATTACATTCAAGCATTCTGTTGGATCATGTTTAAGTACCTACAATACTATTTTGAAATTTCAATTCGCAACGACGTAGCCCTTGGTATGTTGAAAATACTTTGGCTTTGGTAATGAAATTGAAATTTGTAAGCACTTCTAGTTGAAAAGGTTGCTCAACATTTTTCTATGCGACAACTATTTTATCTAACCACGTAAGCTTCGATGTGTGTTATGTGTTTTCAGCCTTAGTTATTAAACATTATAACTTGATTGGTAAAGTTTCTGTGCCACTGTGTGAAATGGCGTAGAATTAGTTGGCGAAACACATTTCCTGCTCGATTAATTAACTGAACTCGTTTCAAATCTTTCTCTGTCAGAATTTCATACTCTAGTAGTTTTTTTAGTTCATGCGATGAGAAAAGTTCAGCTGAACTAGTTCTCTTGTAGACTGAACGTCCCTATTAGAATTGTTACTATTAAATACTATAGAGTGACTTGATCTTTAGATATTAAATACGAGAGAGAAAGAGAGAAACACATTTTTAAACAAAAAGCAAAACATTAGTTCATTATGAATGTGTAGAAGCAGCAATCAAAAAGGTGCAGAAATATAAGACATATAATTGGATTTCTGCAAGTAGGAATCTTCAGAAATATTCTATTTCTTTTTATGTATATTTCGTACATATGTGCAAAGATTTTGATTGATTCCGACGAATTTTGCCTTACTTCGAACTTGAGTTATATATATAACTAAGTTAATTCTTTCACTCCGTTGAAAGTAAATCAAAATAGTCAAATATTAAGCTAATTCAATAACACCCTTAGCATGGATCGGCGAGGACCATTCAGCCTGCAGGTATATAGGCATAAATTTTACAATTTAAAATTTTTATAAAAACAACGCATTTATTTAAGGGGCTGCTTAAATTTGCTATATCTCAATCAGATACCAACAAAACTACCGCATATCAGGAAATGGATGAGGATGTAAGTGCTTTAGGCTTTGATTGAGCACATGTGAAATAATTGTATTGAGTAAACATAGCTTTTATTTTCAGAGGAAACATTTCCTTGAAAATGCTTTTAAATCAATGACTGTAGATGTTATGGAAGAACTAAGGCAAGCCATAGGCGTACTTGAAAATTGTACCTCTACCAATGAAGAAAAATGTAACGCACTTCACATTATCCGAGACTATATTGACAATGTCGATTTCGCAAATAGTTTCGTTAAACTCGGTGGAACCAACATTTTGAAAACTTGTTTACAAAGTGATAATGAGCTTGTGCAAACTGCTTCAATAAATATAATTGCTGAAATGTCTCAAAATAATCCATTTTGCCAACAGCATTTCCTCGAAAATGGATTCTTAGTACTGTTATTGCAATATGTTAACAAAGATGAGGAACTATCAGCCAGTTCTTTATATTCAATATCAGGTATGGTGAGAAGCTTTGAACCCGGCTTAGCAGAATTGATTAAACTTGGTGGACTGAAAGCAATAATGAATTGCTTAGACACATCGATCTCGCGAGTTTTTATTAAAGCGACCTTTCTAATTTCAACATTGTCTGCTGAATACGCCATTGTCAGAGGTAAGGTGGAAGTTTGATTATATGGATTATCATTTAACTGATGTCAAACTTTATATAGATGAATTTGTTTTGTTGGGCGCTTTTGACAAATTGTCAACATGTTTAGAAATCGTTAGCGATTTCGATATAAAAACAGAAGCTATTCTCCGTGCAATGGCCGAATTAGCGCTAAGTGCACAATTTCAAATCGGTGGTGACATAAAAAAACATCTTGTTGAAAAATTGAGACAAATCGTTGACAAAAATCAGGATCTTCCGCAAAGTGAGGTGAACGTCAAAACGCCATATATTGCATATTCAAGATTATTAAGATTATTTTACTTCATTTTTACTATATTTTAGGAAATCGTGAGTTACGCAAATAACTTATTGGACAAGTTTACATCTTAACAATATACATAAATAAAAGTTTTTTAATAATACCTGAAAGTAATTATATTCAAATGTCTATTTTTTAAAATGAGTAAAGGTATTTACAGGGGTAATATTCGTCTAAATGAAGGAGATATATGATGGTCAGGGACTAAACTTATGTCGTTGGCGATTTGCTTGGGTGTTTGAATTACGTGCAACAAAGAAGCCACAAAAGCTGTGGCGTAGTGGGCTGTATACGCACCGTGCATATATGAGATAATGGATGCAATGATTAATTTTTCAAGGTCTAATTTTAATATAACAACGTAAATATAAATTTCCCTTTTGTTTTCCCTTTTCTCTCTCTTTTAAAATATTTCTCTCCCAAATATTTCTCTGTTTACATTCACGCGGCATTATCATTACGTTCTTTGCTAACTTCTTGCACCTCATTGATATAAATCCTTAATTGTTTAACAAACAAAAAAAAAAATTCAATTTGTCCAGTTTCAGAACATCAGAAAATTACGAAAATAAAGAGGCTACAAAACCTGCAACTCGTTTTAGAGGTATCTGTCCAATTTCAATTGTGACACAAATTTATCTATGCGCTAAGTTTCATCAATAAATGTCACAAATCGATTCCATTTTTTTTCTGCCCGCTAATAATTAGAAGTGAGCCTGGCGCTTCCTCAGATGTGACAAAGATCCCGATAAATACTATGTACAAGGTATAATATTATAATAATGGGTGAAAATAATCATTTCAGGTAACATTTGAATTCTTCACTTAGTTGTGTTTCATTTTCATTTGTCGCATTTTGTTGTCTTTCATGTGAACGAGAAGAAAAAGAAGTAAATTAGATTGTAACCAACTTCAACCGATTCCGTTCTTTTAAAGTTTGATTGTCAGTGAGGTAGGTGGTGCTTTATTTCATTTATTAATAATAATTTTTTTTTATATTGAGTGATGATATTATCTGGCCCTGCACCAATCTGAAGAATGAAAATTCAATGTGGTTACGGCAGAACTGATCCACATATATAAAAGACCTCTCCTTTTTGTTTTTTTGATTTTTAATAATCACATCTTTTATTTAGAAGAACAAGAATGGGTGTTTTATATGATGGAGTGAAAGATTCACGGATAGACCGATGATGTGACACGTGTTATAAAAAAATAATTCTTTGAATTTGTTACTAGGTCTATCTCCCGTTCAGGTGACACAAAAATGGGAGCCTACCGCTATATGCAGGAATTGTATAGGAAGAAACAGAGCGATGTGATGCGCTACTTGCTCCGTATACGAGTTTGGCAGTACCGCCAGCTAACAAAGTTACACCGTTCGCCAAGGCCCACCCGTCCGGATAAGGCTAGGCGTTTGGGTTATAAAGCTAAGCAAGGTTTTGTCATATATAGGATACGAGTGCGTCGTGGTGGCCGCAAACGTCCCGTACCTAAGGGTTGTACATATTGTAAACCCAAAAGCCACGGTGTTAATCAGTTGAAACCTTATAGAGGCTTGCAATCTATTGCAGAGGTATGTAAAATAATAGTCGTTATTTATTTTTACACTGTATTCATGATGATAAAATATAGCTGTTGACTTAATATAAAAGTGTAGACAACTAGTTCCTTCCTTAGATGTCTGATACCAACAAGTATTACTACTATAATTGTTAATACTTGTAAAACTTATGCGTACGCATTTATTTGTTGTTTCCTTTGTGCAGGAACGTGTTGGTCGTAGATTGGGAGGCCTGCGAGTGCTTAACTCATATTGGGTAGCACAAGATGCTTCTTATAAATATTTCGAAGTGATTTTGGTAGACACCCATCACAAAGCTATACGCCGCGACCCGAAAATAAATTGGATTTGCAAGCATGTCCATAAACATAGGGAATTGCGTGGTTTAACATCCGCTGGTAAAAGTTCTCGAGGCATTGGCAAAGGATATCGCTACTCGCAGACCATTGGTGGATCTCGTCGTGCTGCCTGGAGACGTAAGAACCGTTTGCACATGCACCGTAAACGTTAAAACTTGGAGCCAAAAATCTGTACATTTTTAAAATATAATTTGCGATGCCAATGTTAATAATGAAAAAAGTGTTTTTTAATTCAGTTGGTGTTTTTCACAAATGACTGCGCAATATACAGTAAAAGAAACCAGCCTCGTTTTAAATGAACATTGTGTGTTTCATATTGGTTGTTTACCTTCATTCCTCCCGTTCTCCGTTTGCGTTTCAATTGTCATAAATCTAATGGATCCACATGTGAAATGAAAAACGAAAAGAAATTGAAATTGAAAAGAATCATATACAAACTGGTCGTGCCAGGTACATAATTATGCCCTTCAATAGGATATGTATTTACCTACGGTAACTTACAACTTATGGCATATGAGCAAACGATGATGACCAAGGAGTTGACTATATACTCCTTATGGGTGTTGCAAAGAGAGTACGAAAGAACACATATGACTTAATGTTTTTAATTGGAGCGATTAAAAATCCGAATAATTAGCATAAGATGGAATTATTATTGCAGTGCAATTTATATTTAATTTCCTATGATTTTAAATATTAATTTTCCTTTTATAATGCACCCTTTTGCTATCCTTTTGTTCATAGATTGCATCAATTTTTTAATGAAAGTTTGGTAGTCGTCTGCTAAGGCTGTTGTCAGTTCGTGCAAAGCTCTTTACGGCTGGTTCTCGTTTTAGCTCGTAAGAGTTCTATAGGATTAAGATGAGAACTTTATTCTGGCCAGTTCAGAACCTGAATTCAATTCAAGTATAATACAGCAGTCAGAGTTCTATCTACAACAACCAACTTTCTGCGGCCCTTTAAACTTATGCCTTACCAAAATAAAACTGCTGCTTAGCGCATATCGTTCTACCGGTTGCTGGACTAAACAGAAAAGAGGATTTATTAGACTGATAGTGCTTCTTCAATCAAATTTACACCTGTGCTGTAGTTCTATGCCAGAACGATATCAATTTCTGACAATTTTTAAAAAGGATCATTACATTCAGATGTTCGACCTAAGTTAGGTCTTATAAAGGCATTGCTCTCTAAATACATGATATAAGTCAATTGATTCGATACGTTGACCCACATTTCCCTGCCTCATCCCGGTTTGAGACAAACGATTCCCACAACTTCTGCTTCACATATTTTTATCATGCATATGTATTGTTTAAAATGAAATAGGGAGCGCAGGATTTTATTGTTATAACAAAAAATCATTATTTTTTGTTAGCATCTTAGCAACAAGCGATTAAAGCTTGGGTAACTTTGATCAACATATCCGTAATTAATTAAAACTGAACAACCTATAATTTATTTGAATTTGAAAGAAAAAAAAAATTTAATCAAAAAGGGTCCGAATAGTGCGTGTAATAATGACATTAGTTCAATAAAGTTTTTACATTACATTACAAGTTATTACATTAGTTTGAGTACGATCTTGGTATAATGAAAATTAATCAGCAAAATATCAATTTGTATATCTAAATAGATGCATTAATACTTTGATGGTTTTCTAATATAAAATAAAAATAAAAAATTGGCTTGCGAATGGGTCTCTATCATACAGTTGATGGAATAGTTCATTTGAACTTGTTCGTAAATGAACTATATATCTCTAGCACGAAACGTACTCAGAAACGAGATAATGAAAATTCAGCAGCCTGTTCTTTTCAATAATTGCAGTTTTATTTAAGAAAAATAATTCGGAATTCCTAAAGAAAAGTGATTGTATGAATTGTAAACGTAGTTTTTTATACAAGGCGGTTTCTGCATTGGCCTTTAATTTATTAAAATTAGTTAGTTTTGCGATTTGTTGAAAAGTAAGTAAGTTTGTTATAGAGCGTATTGCGTGAAAGCTGTGCATGAGTACATAGTTTAATTGCAGTAACTTGTAACATTTTACAATACAAAATACGAATATGTGTGGGAGAAGAAAATTCTTGTATTGAGAGTTATTTTGCAGCTCAAAATATAAATGTAGCAACTTCAAGTATAAAAAATATAAATGGTATATATTAATGTTGAATGAATCATTTTTCGTGCTTTCTTATTAATAACGGATGTCTATGTTTATAGATACATAAGTGTATGTCGAATATTATAGACGAAAATTATGGAGCCTGGTACAATTCGTGAACAATTATTTAATTAATTAGTTAATGTTACAAATTATACCATCTTTGGTGCAGGCTAAATATTAAGTTTGATTAAATATTTCAAAAATTGTGACCTGCAGATTCATTTACAAAATACATGGACAGGCTTTAGAAACAAACATAATTACACCCAACAGAAAGAGTGTTATAATGAAAGCCTAGACTTTCTTGAATCCAATGCAAATTACAAATAATTTCACAAACTTTTTATACCCTTATTAGGCAACTAGTGTTTAATATTTAATGACTTATAAAATACAAATAGTTAACTAATAATACTGAAATGAATAATTATTTAAGATGGTACTTATTTTGTTTATTGTACGTGAAGAGGAGGCATGATTTGACTTTCTTACTCCTTCGCATTCATCATTATTTCTTATAGAATGTAATATTAAGTTAATGAAAATATGTACATATATAACGTCGTTGTTTCCTGATTCCTATTTTCTTTTTCATAATAATAACTTTTTTTAAACCATTTCACGAAGTGATTTTTATGGCATTATAGGATATTTAATTAACGTTGCTTGTATATAAAAGTACATGTTTTGTTATAATCGTTCGATTTGATTAAATTAAAAATAACTGTTCTTCAACTAAAACATTAAATCGTGACGTTCCGGTGAAACTTCTACGTTCAAAAAGGACGTAACAAGAAACAAGACAAGACGAGTTCAAATTCCAGCTGAAAAAAACTCTCATATTTTAACTCTGCTGGATTTGAACCCGTATCCCACAGCATGCAAACTTTACTAAGCCGAAGCCTTAATCAAAGCAGCTACTCAAAGGACATGTATATGTTTTTATATGTAACATAATGCAATGATGTCATCGTAGGCCTGCGCGTTCTATGGCTTTGTCTCTATGGTGTGTATTGATTTTAGTTTATACAACGTACGGTGCAAACGTAAGATTACAAACAGTCCTCTTTGAGAAAATACATTGTCATGATTGCTTCGAAAGCGATTAATAATTATAGAATGTAAGTCAAAGAAATATAAAAAATTATCAGTAATTGTTGGCTTAAAAAGGAATTTTCACAAAATAAATTTTAAAAGCGGGTGATTAAACAAATGCATAACAATTCAAGAGATCACTCTACGTTGCATTGAATATCAAAGTGTTAAGGACACCCACTAAAGGTTTGCATGGCTTGGAAAAGCAAAATTGTGAAAAATTGTGCTTAGACCGATTTATATATATATGATATATGTGCACATTGTGCGCTTTGATAAACAAATTTTGGTGGAGAACGCGTTTTTCAAATATTTTTGTGTTTCAGTACGAAGATTGAAAAAATTGGCAAAATGACGCAAATGACGCAAGATGAAATAATCAGTAACACCAAAACGGTTCTGCAAGGGTTAGAAGCTCTGCGTGTGGAGCATGCCTCACTTATGAGCAGCATGGGCGAAGTGCACAAAGAGGATGAAAAGTCTTATATAGTGAAAAAGAATATAGAACATATTGAGCTGGGTTTAAGTGAAGCACAAGTAATGATGGCGTTCGCTTCGCATCTGCAAAATATTGAGGCGGAAAAACAAAAATTAAAAACACAAGTGCGGCGTTTGCATCAGGAGAATGCCTGGTTGAGAGATGAATTGGCTAATACACAGCAAAAGTTTCAAGCATCCGAACAATTGGTGGCTCAGTTGGAAGAGGAGAAAAAACATTTGGAATTCATGTCTTCGGTGAAAAAATATGACGACAATCAGGATAGTGAGGATGTTAGTGAAAAGCCTAGACCGGATCCCGTTGTTGAATTGTTTCCAGATGAGGACAATGACGATCGCAGCAATATATCACCAACACCAACTCCCAGTCAGTTCTCGAACCAATCGTCTGGCTACGAAATACCAGCTCGTTTAAGAACTCTGCACAATTTGGTAATCCAGTACGCGTCACAAGGAAGGTAATTAAAATAAATCATCTTACTCAAGATTTTGTAAGGAGGCTGTTAATATGTTGCGCGTATACTGATTTTGTCACTTTGTCAGCAGAAAATTTTGAATTAATTTAGCTTGTTTAGTCTGTTTTCCCCCGTGTGTGTCCGTTCCGCTTGAATTGCAAATGGGTAAATTTTTGGGGATTTTTAAGCGATTTTTCACTCAAAAATTACATAAAGACGGAACCTATACATATTTAGATAAATACATTTCATTTGTTGTGTCTTAAAACGTAGATACGAAGTGGCCGTTCCATTATGCAAACAGGCTCTCGAGGACCTTGAAAAGACAAGCGGTCATGATCATCCTGATGTCGCCACCATGTTAAACATACTGGCTTTAGTTTACCGGGATCAGGTAATTAATATTGGTTAAAACGCTTTTTATTTATTTTTAGTTGTTTTTTGTGCGTGAAATAGAATCAATTGCCATCATCACAAAACATTAGCGGTTATGTTTTTACGAGTGATAGCTACTTCCTAGCATTTAGTATTTTTTATACAATAGCGTCAGTTGTGACTGCTGTTGTACGATATTTAGTGACGGAATAAATAAAACCAAAGAAGGGTCAGTTTTTAGGGCTTTCTTCAGCGCTTCTTTTCGTGTAGCTTAAAAATTGTTAAAAAGAAAACAGGTGAAAATTTGAACACATGTTCTTTAGGAGATATTACCATGCCCAAAAACAAAAATGTTGAGTGGGAAAGTTCACTTTACAGTGATTTTTTAATTTTGTTAAAGAAAAGCAAGAAACGAGGAATTCGCTTAAATTCACATGCCGGTCATAAATTTTATTTTAATGCCTCAAGCAGAGATTTCTATAATATGTAAATATGTCTCTGGCATCAAGATGGTGAGTATCCGAGGTTTGTCCCAAGCCAAATATAAGCCTTTTTATTTGTTAATGGTTATGCTTAACGAAAGAAAAAATGATTTGTTTAGTATAAAAGTTTAAACAGAATTGTGATCGAATCTGTGAAGTGGGTGTTTTTAGAATCATCAGAGAAGGTCAGGTTTAATGATACTTTTGTAGTAAAATGAAGGCAGTTGTGTGTTGTGCGTTGTAACCGTTACTTATGATCAACATGCTAGCGTTTATAGAATCTTCATTAATATTTTACAGAATAAATATAAGGAAGCGGCCAATTTATTGAATGACGCCTTATCCATTCGAGTAAAAACTCTGGGAGAGAATCATCCTGCTGTTGCAGCCACTTTAAATAATCTGGCCGTATTGTATGGTAAACGTGGCAAATATAAAGATGCGGAACCACTATGCAAACGAGCATTAGAAATACGCGAAAAAGTGCTGGGCAAAGATCATCCCGATGTGGCAAAGCAACTAAATAATTTGGCATTGTTGTGCCAAAATCAAGGCAAATATGATGAAGTTGAGAAGTATTATCAAAAAGCTTTAGAGATTTATGAGTCCAAGCTGGGGCCCGATGATCCAAATGTAGCAAAAACAAAGAATAATTTGGCCAGTTGCTATCTGAAACAAGGCAAATACAGTGAAGCGGAAACATTGTATAAACAAGTACTGACGAGAGCACACGAACGAGAATTTGGTACTATAGACAGCAAGAACAAACCAATTTGGCAGGTATAAATGTGGATTTTAAGCACAAGTTGCTTCTCCAAATGGTGTCTTGTATGATTCTTTATTTATTTATTTATTTTTATAATTGGTTACGTTTAAATGTGGAGAGTATCTCAGTGTTGGCCTAAGCCAAATATATCTTTGTCTCGGTTGAAATAATCAGATGCTTCGCTTGCCCAATCGATTACCCTCAAAACATCAATTTTCATTTAATGCAAATACTATTAATAAGTTTACGTTATTTATTTGAATTTATAATTTAACAAGTAAAAAAACTACATTTGGTTTTAGGCCAAATCTGAAATACCCTCCACATCTATAACTGTGGGCGTCGCAGGTATATATGTTATGCCTTCAAATAGTGTAAACGCAATAAAGTATCAGCTTGAAAGTTGAGTTTTACGTTGAGTATGCTTTTTGGTAAATTGTGGGCGTGTTTGTTATTCGACCTATTTTCAGCACATCGATGGATGGCATAACTATAAATATTTATACCAAATTTCAAGTTCGTAGGTCAATTTTTGTGACAAATGTAACGTTTTTTGTCGATTGTGGGCATGTATGTTATCCGGCCACGCCCATTTATGGCTCATCGATGGATATGCTAATTGTAAATATGCATATAAAGTTTCAAGTTGATAGATAAATTTTTGCGGCAGATGAATATATTTTTTTCGGGGGTGGGCGTGGCTTTTGCCCATTTTAAATAGCGATCTGCTAGCAGAAACTAAAAGTGTCTGTAGAAAATTTCAGCTCAATATCTAGAAATATACCCCCGTAAGAATGCCAACAACAGACGGACACACGGACACACATCTCTACATCGACTTAGTTTTTGATGCTGATTAAGAATATATATACTCTGACGTCTTTTTCGGGGTGTTGCAAACGGAATGACAACTTGGTATAACCCCCATTTTATGTGGCGGGTATAAAAAAGTCACTGTAGCAATAACGTGCGATTGCAGTTCGGTTGTAAAAAATTTTTATGTCAACTAAATAATTTTTTGTTAATTTTTTTAAGGTGGCCGAGGAACGTGAAGAACACAAACATGATAATCGTGAGAATATGCCTTACGGTGAATATGGTGGATGGTATAAAGCTGCCAAAGTGGATTCTCCTACAGTGACTACAACTCTCAAAAATTTGGGTGCTTTGTACAGGCGGCAGGGAATGTTTGAGGCTGCAGAAACCTTAGAAGATTGTGCTCTGCGTAGTAAAAAAGAAGCCTTGGATCTAGCTAAACAAACCAAAGTTTGTCAGTTATTGAACAGCGGCGAAAAACGTAGATCGAGATATTTAAAAGATGAATCGGATCATCCTGAAGAGGTGTGCATGAAACCATTGCCTTATTTAATAATGCTTCTAACTAAAGTACTATTTCTTCTTCTTCCAGAAACCTTTTAAATAATGAAATTTTGTAGATTTGGATGCGAGACACAGCAACTTATTATTATGAATCATCATTCTATTTATTCTATTATAAATTATTTGCAACATATTGCATACTCTATGGCTGATTTATTAACATGCACACACCCTTCAATGACACATGCATGCGTGTGTGTGATTGCTCATTCCACACAACAAATTGTATGCTTTTAGTACATATACCGCTAGACCAAAATCACATTTAATCACATTATGCAATTTCGTACAGAACGTATATGGTGGTATCGTTAATCATGTCCACGGCACAGTTTTTTATATTAATGTATGAGGCAAAGAATTATGTAAGCTGAAACGGAAAACATTTTAACATTTTTGTATAATAAAACATATATATGCATATGAATAAAACCAAATATTTAATTTGTTTATAGTTTAACCAGATTGCACGTTTTATTTTGTTTACTACTTTTGCCACTATTTTTTTCGAGTTTCCCACCCACGCCTATCTGAAATTCGACGGAATGTACTTTTGGCGCCGCGATCTTCACAAAAATCGATCGGATCAGAATCAAAATCTGAATTGATTCAATCAGGCCATTTTTGGATCCCCTTTTCATATACCGATATTTCGCTCAGTGTGTGTCACTCCTAAACGGCAAATACTACACTCAACTTTAATTGTACCGATCGATTCTGAGTAACTTTTTTTCACTAAAAAATTCAACTATAATCACTTTTTGAATCGATTTAACCATGTGCGTCTGTTGCCTGACAGTGTACAACCTATAGATCCTGTTTTATGGATAGTTTTGATAAAATTTGGTACAAGGACATGTTTTGCGTCCAAGAAGCCGATATGAACTCCTTCGCTATTCTTGATTTTAAAGAATTAGAATAAATCTTTTGCACTACTAATATAGTACTAGTAATCTAGTACAGAAGATGTACTCCTTGAAGAGCTTTCGTACATCGGTGATGGGTTTTCAAGATTTGACCGCAGCCACCTGTAGTTTTTTTACTTGTTTATTATAGCAACTGTGCACGTTGTGGGATTATTGTACAACTAAATAAAAATAATAGTAAATTTTTTGGCTGAATTGGTTGAATTTCTGCTGCACCAGCTTTTGCTAAAGATCATAATTTTCCAGACGCGTTTGAATTTTAAAAATATTTGAATAACGTCTCTTTTGATTCTTTTGCAAGTGAACTTGGGAGGATTTCCTGTTTTGGCCATTCGTTGTTACCGTCTTATGAATGATGCAAACTATGTCTGTGCTTTAATAAATATGCGTCCATTAAGACCATCGAATTAGATTATAAACAAATACAAAAATTGTACTTTTTTGCAAACGTTAACGTCATGGCTTACGGAAGAGTGTGGTGTAATATAAACAGCAGACATCCTAATGTTTATTATGTTTTCATTGATAAGAGTGCGGTCGATTATGAGAGGTCACCACTTGACAATTAAAGAAAACAAGAACAATTCTTCAGCAAGAACACATAATCTTATGTATCGACGCGGTGACTGATCGTTTCTGCAGCATGTTGTAGAGCGGTGGGAAGTATTTGTTTATGTTACAATGTATATATGTATGTGCATAATTGGAAAGAAGCTTAATCGAAAAACCAGCGTAAACCCAGGCATTATGCGCAACTTTTTAAGAGCATCAAGTGGCGTTCGTTTTGGCAATGAAAAGGGGTCCGGCCATCATACGCACCATTACTACAAATTCAACATTTAACATTTCGTAAAGCTGACTTAACAAGTTCAGGATTAGTAGGGGAGGTAGAGAAAGTACGAACAATTTTTAAACCCTACACCACTGGTAGTCGAGGGTATATTAGGATGAGATCTACCTCTCATTACACCGATGCATTCAAAAACACTTCATTACGTTTACAAGTGATTAATATTACAGAGCGACAGAGGGTTCCATGGATTGAAGATTTAATGTATTTTTAGAATTTTTTGAAATAAATGCGACCTAAGGATAAAAGATTTAATTATCACTAGGTTCTCTTTTTAGCAACAGTTTAGACGGGACCTTCTATTTTGATTTATATAGCAGCAAGAAATGTTCAGCACTCTCTCTCACAATTTATTATTGCTGTAATTCCTTGATATTTATGTTAGGTACCATCAGGTGCTTAATTATGATTTAAAAGATTCATTTAAGTATATATGTTTGGTTATGTCCTGCACGCCACTTGTGGTTAAGTTTTTGCGGATGTTTTTAACTTCTAAACGGCAAATGCCACACCCATCTTTCATTGCACCGATCGATTCAGAATCAAATCCTGAATCCGGTTTAATTTCATGTAGGGGTACAAAAATTTCAGATTTGGTGTTGTGCAAGGGAAAACGGAGAACCGAGAGGGTAGAGTATTAAATCAGAGGGTTTTGTCAGTTGAAACGCATGTGAAACCGTGCAGTAGCCATAGCGGATTATGTTTCTACATTTGGATGTTATCTGAGACTTGAAAGAATGCTTCTAACTCCCTTCATGACCAATGCATTTGTGCATAAATGTATCACAATTTTGTACAAACGCCGCCGGAATGCTGTTCATCAAAAAGAGTTTATTTATGTTCGAACATATTTGAAAAAACCGAGTAAGCAAATTATACGTGTTACCAATAGGTATGTTTTAAAACGTGCTACACTTGTGGACACATCAAAGATGCATCTCAAAAGCTTACATGCGGGCCAGTGTGTATGTGTATATCCCCAGTGGAATTGCAATCTTCGATTCTTATTAAAAAGTCGTTATGGCAAATTAAATTTAAAACCTCTCCTTGTACGTTTGTTTGTTTGTTTGTATATGATGTGATATGTTGCGCATACTTATGTATTACATGTGTGCTCCTGGGCATAATAATAGAAACCAAGGGCGTTGCATGTGTGCCTTGACCACACCACCACCACTACCCGATAGCATTGTGCTTCTTACGTCAATGGGGACAACAGTGCTTCTGTTTGTCTGCTCGTGTGCAAGAAAGGAGATGATTGTGTCTACATGGAAAGCATCATCAAATTCGTTTTTGCTGCTAGAAAATTTCAAAGATTGTTTCTGATATTGCGTTCAAACGTACCTTCGGCTCTTTTTCTCAACAAAGGCACATGTACCCGTGTATGCATGCACATCTCTCACATGTAATCTGTTGCATTTTTGTTGTTGTTATTGTTCTTGTTGTTGGTTTTTTTCGTTGCTCTTCAGTTGCTGTCGAATACAACTCTGCGGTCGGCAAAGCTAAGTGGAGCACGCACATTATGCATGCTTGCATGCATTTATCCCCGCACATAAACTGCTATACAATACAATACAATGTGTGGATGTGTGTGTATCCCTCTAGAAGATAAACAGAATTAGGTGGTTCATGAAAGCATTGGATCCGCATGTCACATGTAAGGTCAAATTCTGCACGAAAAAATGTGTTTATAAATTGGGGGCGCGCCTGTTTCATCCCGTCAATTTTCATCATATTGTTAGCAAAACGAATTGTGGAATATGCAGAATTTTCATTTTGTGCCCAATTGACTCAAATTTTGAGACTGATCAATTATATACATACGTTATAAATAGAGTACCCCGACTATATGGTGAGGGTGTGAAATGATTTTTATTTTAACTTTTTCTTGCACTATGAAGGAAATTAGCAATAAGTAAAAAAATGCTCCGAGTACTTGAAGAAAATCGCATTTGTAATGCGGGAGGTCATAGGGTCAAATCTAAGGGGAATATGATCTCGCACTTATAAGAGCTTTCTCGGAAGCTCCGTTCTTTTAAGTATAAAAAAATTAACCTTTATACCGACATATGAAGGGACCTGACCTTGGTACCAGAAAGTTTCTCTGCAGGGACTGTTTTTTTTGGGGGGTGTTAAAACGTTTTGACAGAGAGAGTAATCAGAAGGAGAAATCGTATAAAAATTACAAGAAATTGTTGTTGACATGCAAAGGTGGCCGAGACTGTAAGCAGCTGGCATATGCGAAATGCATTTACGCATTGTCATGAAGGCTCTAAACACGTTATTCTATATGTACATGCATCTACAGTATATGACAGACAGAACGATTCACACTGCAATGGCGTTCATGTGTTTGTGTATAAACAACATAATGTGCTCACGTACTTGTGCATTTATATGCTCATACAATTAACAACAACAACAACAACAACAATAAAAACAACTCTACTATATGAGTCAGTTTTTGAAATCATATTTGACAGACTAATAGCTGAATTCCTACCGTTGGCCGTTGAAATTAAGCTTCTGTTTAAGCACCAGTGTTAGCCCATATCACGCAGGCATTTGCTTTCGATCTACATAAATAAATGTAGGCTTGGCGTGATTTACACATCAATCATGATTTATTATACCATGTATCTACCATTCAAAACACACACACGCTTACATTTCATACCATTTAGAATACATGTTAATAAGTTCATATATACTCGTATATGCCCGAGCCTGAGACTGCATGTAGACGGAGCATGTACTAACAGCAATGTACACAATCATAAAGAAAAGAAATTACCTACATTGTGTTTGTTTCGCAAATGGAAGATTCCTGTGACAATTAAAGATAATTTGGCCTGTTTGCTCAATACTCTCAATACAACGTGTAGATGTGTGCTTTCACAGGTCCAGGCATAGTGCAATACATTCACATTGGTTTGCAATAAACTAAGATGCGTGTTTATAAGATTCAACTTTATGGTTGAATGTGTTTGCAGTGATTAAACGTTTGTAACGCATTCGTGTTAACGTGTTGTAGTCAAATCGAAAAGTTCATAAGCAACGCCGAAATTATGCCATAACACCCTATTAACCGTACAAATTCCTCACTCTGACAAACCCAATTGAAAAGAAACGTTTTATCGGAATGTATCGTGACGATCTATGCATTGTTTTTTAGGTGAAATAAGCCTCAAATAGTTTGTGGGCATTCAGTAGGGTGCTTGAAAATTGCTTTGAATAGTTTTTCCTATATTTTCTTTATTTCATCCTTGGCATGTTTTTGGTGTGTTTTGGTGTGTGCACCTTCGTGTAGTTTTCAATTAAGTCGATGTTTTTCTTATTTAGTAATTTTCTCGTACAAAACATTTTTAAATTGAAACAAATTACGATCCACAGGGAGTTTGTTAAACTTTTATTAAGCTCGGGTCAATTTGGGTGATGTAACCTCCATATAAGTATATGCTGCCAATTTTTGGCTATGTTTTCGTACTATGAGGCACAAATCTACGGAAGATACCTGGCGAGAAGTTTCCGTTTTATTGTTAAAAGGACTTTCCCTTTATTCCTCTTTATAAACCTTGTTGTTTATAAACGAATTTTTAATTAAATCACTATTACGGTACTCGTGCGGTATTTGCCTAATCCTGCTATGGTGTACAAACAAACGTCGCGCACTTATTTTATTCATTTTTATGTAATAAAAACTTACGAAATTTACAAAATGAACGTCTGAACGTTTAGAAATGAAAACGTTGACTAATAAAGAACGTAATTGACAAAACAAGATTCATTAAAGCTTCTTGATTGACTACGGAGGAGAAAAAGTCGATTAGCACGGACATGTAGTCCAACACCTGCTTCTGCGTTTTCTATGTCCTTTGGTAATCCCATTTTGAGAAAACTCGGCATTCACTTCTACAAATATTTTGTCCTTTTTTGTTAACTTTCAAGATTAGTGACCAACTTATTGTATTAAATAAATATGCTTTTCATAGGCAAGGTTCGCATATTTCGTCCATTGCTTCTAGAAGTAGAATGAAATTCTTTCACTGGCATGGCCATGGAAATAATGCATGGCCTTTACTCATTCGCCTGTCGAACCAACCTCGACTTTCATGGTAATATTCTTAACTGTTGGTGGGTTACCAATCCAACGCAACACGTGAGTTCACTTTCCTTCTTCACTTGTATATGAATCCGCGTCCTACAGCGCGCAGAGTTTACTAAGGCAAAGCCTTACCGCATGCAGCTTCTGAAAGGATAATTATTAATAAAAAATAAGTGCAAAATATTTCCGTCAGGACTTGGCAAAAGCGATTTCATAACCAACTATCGAAACTATAATTAGGAAATTTTAAATAAGAAAGAAATGAAAACTTTAGAAACCTAATTGTTCCTATTTTTGCACTCTGGAGTGTTTCAGAAACAATAACGCAGATATACAGACGTCTGAAAATTGTTACATCGACACAGTTTCATGCCGATCAAGGATATATGTGTACGTACATGTTGGGGCCTTCTTTCTATTTCTATTTTCACTTGTGATCTTCGATTTGATTTCTTCCATTGCGTTACTTATTAGTTCCAATGTATGGTAAGTGGTATAGTAAACCACCAAAACAAGTTGCGTCTGATCCTTGAAAAGAAAATTAGTTTATATTTTCGACAGTTTTTTCTCGCGTCGCACGATGTGCACGAAATTGTTTATTGAAAGTATTGCGAAATTTTGAGGTTAATATTAGTAGTGTACACGGATAGAGAATGGGCGTAATGGAGGACAAAGGTTTCAGTATGAGTGGCCACGACTTTATGCAAAAGACTTGTTTTTCTTAGATGCAACTGTTAAGATTTTCCATTTTTGTTAGCATGATGACTGAGAGTAGAATCGTGATTGCTAATTAATTGTTACTTTGGGCTAAATAAGCAATTTCTTAAGAAACATTCTATGTAAGCACATACAGTTTTCGAATGGATGTGATGTCTGAGAAAATATCTGTTGAGTTGTTAAAGGTCATAAATAATGCGATGATTCGATTGTAATATATGAACAAAAACACTTGGGCTTTACTGAGATTTGAACGAAAATCGAAATCTCACAAATATTTTTTGAAGTTTTCCATTGTTGAATACTCTGCAACACTTGACAGCAAAAATGTCCAAGCGTGTGATTTTTGTAAAAGATTTCTCACCTGTTTAAGTATTCTGTGGAGTGATTAGTCCTTCTTTTGTTTATGGGGCGTCTGTAAGATTAAGCTGAAGCTTCACTCATACGAGATAAGACTAAAACCATTTACTAATAATAATGAAGAAATCGAATATTTAGCCCTGAGCAGCAGGTTGATCTTTCTCAAACTATGGGCGCGTCCTATGACCGATTTTAGCCATTCGTCATTGCGGGTTACAGCCTATTCGTAACACTAAGCTGTAGATCGATATCTTAATTGTTAAATTTAAATGTACACTGACCCACGAACGGATATAAGGGCTCAATCTACGCGGCTATTGATGCTGATTAAGAATATATATACGTTTTGGGGTGTGGCCCGCCTACTTCTGTTACTTACAAACGTTGCAACAAAACCAATATACCCCCATATCATTGTGATGATGAATATAAAAACAGATGCTAAATAAAGCGCTCGCTTAACTGCCTATGTTGTGTTCGAGGAAGAAGTAAAATGTCGACATCCATTCTCAAAAAAATTACCCTTTTATCAAATATAAAATATTCACAGAAATATTTTTTCAGAAAATTGCATTAACATACATAAATTGTACATATTTGCATAATAAACGGTAATTATCAACAAATTAAATGTTTACGTGTGTGTAAGTACAACCGAAACAAAGCAGAAAAAAAACACACAGTACTTGTAGTTGTGATTCAACTTGAAAAAATACTACATACACCCGTGAATTTGTATTTAGATGTTACATAAAAATTAAAACAATACATAACGAACCTACTGATGTACGTGCACATGGTAGAAATGTGTATCTTTTCAAACACACACACATATAAACAAATTACATGCCACTGCTCATAAGCATGTGTGTGTCGATGTATGTGCGATTTCTTGTAATTCGTTACCAGTATATAAAGAAGAAAGAAGGTGTCGTGAAACTTAAACAAAAACAAAAACAAAAAACACCAACAAAAACAACAGCATTAACTGCAGTAACCATCGTATTATTATACATATTAGAAAATTCAATGAGAGAGCCACAATGTGTGAGTAAGTATGGGCGAGCAAAAAGGTGAGATCTATAACACAAAACAGAGTGCACGTATGCACGTATATATATAGTAGTATCTATGAGTGTGTAAGCGCACACCAACACGCCTATATGCATACATTGCTTGTACTTAAGAGTTGTACTCGTTAACTGCACACACTGCACACATACATGTACTTGCGGTGTTATTCACTTTATAAATGATTGCATACAACACACACACACACACACACATACCCATATATACATATTGTGTGTAGATATGCAAGTGTGTGTTTGGTTGCTTGTGAGTTTACAATGAAACATGAATATTACGGTCGGCAATTGTGGTTGGTGTTAATAAGTCACCGGCTCGATTCTGCATTGCATTGTTGGCATTCGCGGACGCAAGCATGTGCAATGGGCACTGCCTACTGGAAATCTTCAATAACAATAATAACAAACAAGCACAGAACGCAACGCAACGGTATGCGAGTGTGTCATCACGGGTGGTGGGAGAGGCCTCTTTGCCACAGTACAATATTGTTGTCTCATTTCTGCCACCGCTTATTACATTGAATGTGAAAGAATGCAAAATATAAGCGCCATTACTCGGTGAACTGACAAACCAACTGACAGCCACTGACGGTGGCTTAGTGTAAAGCTTAAACAAAAACAGGTATTGATGGTGTGATGGTGTGATGGTGTAGTGGTGTAGTGGTGCGGTGGTGGTGATAACGTTGATGACGATGATGGTGGAGGTGAAAGAGTTATGTTAAGATTACTGCTGGTGTGACGGTGTTGTGGCATTTTGAGGGAATTGAGTGAACAAACGTTGAAAATTATACTCAGCCGACAAAAAGCAATTCAATGAGACTACACACACGACGAACGCACACCTTAACAAACACACGGGCAGGAATGTGTAAGCACAAGAGACTTTAGTTTAAATCGAGCACCTTTTAGTGCGATAACTGATGGATGCGTGTTTGGTTCGTGGCTGCGCTTTGATTGGATTTGTAAATAATTGTGAAAATTTAATCGCCGAAATAGGAACTCTGGGTGCCTCCATGCCCACCACATACATCACATCACTTTGTGGTATAGAACGGATGTCAACTTGACTGCTGACTTGCTTATGTTTGTAATTAGTTATCTGTGGTATGTAATGCGTACACACGCACGCATGCACGCATTACAATCCCTAAATAGTGCAACTAAACGAAAAAATAAAAAACTAAATCAATTGAAGCCAACAGTGTCTTTGCATCCGCACATATGCAAAAAAAAAGAAATCATTGTGTCAAATAAATAAAATATTTATCTATTGAAATAAAAACGAAAACATCCAAAAATTGAATCCTCATGTTTGTTGTGATTGGTAATGCAATGTAATATTTGAAAGTTTGTGTCAATGCTGAAACGTATGTGACCTTAGTTGGTATTCTCAGTGCGTGTATTCAGCCCACTTACATATACTATATGTACACATATAGCAAATGAATGCAACCAAATAGTGCTTAGTAAAGTTCAAGTGAAATTGTCATGTTGATTGAACCGGGAATCAGTCGTGAAATAGGATCAATAGTTGCTGCTAACTACAATAATCCATCGTTGACGTACTGGAAAATGGAACCACCGAGGATACCTGCACTTAGTGCAACAGCAACAACTGGCACGGTTCCATCAATACCGACCCTACCGAATGGTAAGTTGTGTGCGTTGTGTGTCTTTTACAGCAGCAGTGTACATGAATAGTTCCGACGGCTGCACTATACTGTGCTTCTGCTCCCAACCGAGCAGGTTTTAACGAAACGTTTACCTACGTTATGTAATTTCGCTCGACTGTCATGGAACGCGATGCATTTCACGATGTATCTCTTTGCCACAATCCGCACAAGTAGCATATCTTCTACCTGCGCGGATGTTGTTATTTTTGAATCCCATCCGAACCATAACATTCATTTTCTGCATTGTTTTTAGCAAGTCCGCTTTACTTTTAGTTTCTGTACGCTGATCGCTATTTAAAATGGGCAACGCCGGTCAAGATCCACGCCCACAATCGATAAAAATCCACGCATCTGCCACAAAAATTGATCTATAAAGTTGAAATTTGTAAATATAAGTATAATTGCCCCCCTTCATGGATATGGCAAACATGGGCATGGTCGGATAGCAAAAACGTCCACAATTTACAAAAAACCGCACTCAGCGTAAAATTCAACTTGCACACTGACACGTCATATATGGGCGAAATCATGTACCTTGCGTTTTAGCGTGAGCGACATTTAGTTTTTTTACTTGTTATAAATATTTTTGACCTAAGTGGCCCATTCTTAACGTCAATGCTGTTACTTTTCAAAAAATACTTTGTATTATTTGTATCAGTGTCTGTGGGTGCTGGGTCTGGTGGGTACAATACTGAAATAAATTTTACAGTTAGTTAATAAATCGAGCTAAAATGTTGAATGAAACTTATGTAGAGTGTTTTATAAGCGGCCCAGTCCAGCGAACTTTGCTGGAAAAAATCTGATCCAACTTATCTTTAGACCATCTCATGTGAAGTGAAAGTTTTGCCATCTAAAAGATTTTGTATAAACTGGAACAAGTAATAATCCAAAGGGGACATTTCTGGAACATATAGTGAGTCCATCCAATCTGCAAGGACTTTTAACGAATTACCAAACTTGTAATTCTTGAGGTATTGAATTATTTTGGTGGAACACTATACTTTTTTTATTATTATTCATCAATTCGAACCTTTTCGGTGGAAGCAAATTATTCAATTTGTTTAGTTTACGAAAGAACGTTTTAGGATTGATCGTAGTGAGAACGTGGGAAACTTTGAAAACCCGACATCAAAATTAAACTCAATCGAAGTCAATAAATTTAATTTCTCATCAATCTCAAGAGTTTTTATTCGCGTTGTTCGTATGGACGTCACATAAATGCTGGGTCATTATTATAAGTCCGTCATTATTGACTGCAGCGTAAGTTAGTGCTTCACAAGTATCAAGTTAAGGACGTTGGCCTCAGTTAATGACGAATAGGTTGAGCTAAACTAAGCGAAGCTTAGTTTGCTGCAGAATTCCGAAAAATATTATACATTTCGTTTTGAGACTATCTGCCTAAGGATCTAGTGGTTTTTGGTTTCAAATGAATTTTTATATTCATCATCATAATTATACAAAGTTGTATTGGTTTAGTGCAAACATTTGTGACATCCAGAAGAAGGCATATTACACCTAAAAAGAATAAATATTATTGATCTGTTCCATTTCGATCTTCTGTTTAAGCTTTGGGCGGTTTTTATGTGAGTGGACATTTTGGAATATTGAATGGACAAAATCAACCCAAAGACACGCCTACAATGCACAATTTTAATTTGCTTTTCCAGCCTCATTTTCCCCTGCCGGCACTCTCTCAATTTGAAATATTGTTCTGAAATTTTGTACGAATAATTTTTATTTATGTATGTACGTACAGTATTGCAAATAGATTAAATTGGACTTAGAAGTCATCGACAATGCTACAAAAATACGATATAGAGTTTGGGGTTTTCCTTCATTACAGACCAACCATAGAAGGTATTGAAGTCAAATTTTGGCCGAATATTAAAAAAAACTTTTTACATATTTGGGAAGTTCATTTTAACCAAGCCCACTTTTAATGAACATATTATAAATGTTAATTGGGTTTAAGGGTTTTTTTTTAAATATTATGGGTGATCCCGTATAGGTTCGAATTTTGAACCGAGTATTCCTTCTTTATGTCGGAAAAAAAACTTATGCTGGCGATGACAGTGGGTATCATGGATAGAGCTCTGTCATACTTATTTTAATTAATTTTTCTACTCAAATATTATTGTACGTATGTTGTAAATGGAATAGCTCCATAAAGTTGCTGTAGTTCAAGGCGTCTTGTAACAATTGATCTCCGTAGAGTATGACGTGCGATGTATAATTGAAATCTTCCAAGTTGTAGACGGACATAGCTCAATCACTTGTGTGTCTTCTTCTTTTAACTGAACCATTTCCATTGTAGAGTAGAACCCAAGCAAAACAAGTAAAAAAACTAAATTTGGTCAAATTAGATCAAATCTTAAATATCCTCCACATGTGGACGTGGCCATATTCCAATAGGGTATGTATTACATATCACCTCGTGAGTGTGTCTGCTAGCCTATCACGTCCATTATCGGCACATGGATGAATGTGTACCAAATTCCAACTTTATATCTCCATTTTTCCTGGCAGAGAAATGCATTTTTGTCAAAGCTGCCAAACGATAGGCCTCCAATGTAACAAAACCCGACAAAGGAACAATTTCTTAAGGAATGTTTCCGTATTACTCATAAAGTGTAGACGATTGATTGACACCTATACTCCAAAGAGGGTTTTGAGGCTATTGTCAATAGTTTAACATCAATCAAATGATATCAGTATAGAATCTCTTGTGATCTTAAGAAGGACTGTATTAACGGTACTCACTGATGGCAGAATATGTCGATTTATAAGTTGACTTTGATAGTGATAGTTCGGCAAAGTGAAAATATTTCGCAAAAGCTTTCCAACACACGCGAATTGATTCAGAATTTGATTTGCTCTTTGGAGATTCTATTAATATGTATCTCAAGTTGCTGTTTCCATGTACAGTATTTCATGTCAATATCTTTTAAAAAGGTTCCCGTTTTTTAAGATCCTAAAACAAGCAAAGGCCATGGCTTCCTTTGGAATTACAGACCGAGCTTTTTAATGCAACAAGTCCCCAAGGAACTTCTTGTTATATAAAAATTTTAAATTTTGAATAATTTCCATATTAAACATGTTATGGCGCTGAGCAAAGACATTTCTAAGAAATGAAAAATATACTTACTGCTGGCATCTGGTTATCAGAATTACTTGTATTATCTGCTTATTAGTTTTATTGAGTTGGCGTACTTAGATACCAACTTTTAATATGGTGCACATTTGCCGTACTTTGTAGAAAAATCCTTTAAACAAAACGGAAAATATGGATTAAATTCAATTATATTTTGCATTATTATACCCTGCACCACTTGTGGCAAAGGGTTTGTGAATCAAAATCAAAATCAAAAATAACCATGTCCGTCTGTCTGTTCATGTAAATTTGTGCGCAAGCTACTGGTCGCATTTTTTGAGATATTTCAATGAATTTTGGTATAAACACATATATTGATGCAATAAGAATCCCCATAGATTATAGACCGGATCGAACCATATTTAGAACCACTCCCCATATAAGGTTTTATTGTAATGGAAGTCTTTAAACGGCAAAAACTTTCAATTCTTAATATTTTTTGACAAAAATAGTTAATTAGGTTCAAAATTTTACCCGATCGGACTTATATGGCAGTGTTCACTGCCAACTAAACTAAATGTAGCATAATTTCTGGGGATAAGTGGTGTGGGGTATTTAATAGCCCGGCTTTACCGACTATATTATTTTAACTTAATTTTTTTGTTACATGACTTGCAATGTTTTTTAACTTTTATTTTTTTTTTTCATTTTTCTAATCAATCGCTATTATATTCACTTAATAATCATTTCAAGTTGGACTAATTTCAAGTGGAAGAATGCCTGAAACAGCACTTTTCACCAATAGTTCAGCGGGAGCCGCTTCTCCCACAGCATTGGGTGCACTTATGTCGCAGCAACGTATTTTGGAATTGTCACGATTCAGTGGACTGCGCGGTTATGATATAGCACAACATATGTTAACACAGCAAGGAGCTGTATCGAAACTTTTGGGTAAGTACACAAGTAATAACTAGGAGGTAACAAACTAAATTTGGCTTGGGTCACATCTTAAATACGTGCTGCATCTGCTGCATACATGGCAGATATCTGATTACTCGGCTTTCTGTTTGTGATTCCAAGTGCATCCTTTATCCGACCCTGCCTATTTTTGGCATATCAATGGATGAGCTAATTTTACATACATATGTACACAAACAAAATGTCACCTCAAATCTGAAAATTGACCCTTTTAACAACATCTTTTTTCTGATAGTTCTACAGCCGAGATCTTTGGTCTGATAATTGCAAAGTGAATAACAAACTTAGTAGTATACGCTGTTCTACGTTTTTAAGGATTTTTTATTTGAATTTGATAAATTTGGCATTTGAACGCATACATACGCATGCACGTGAGTACGTATGTTGTGTTTGAAATTTACGATTTTTTATATGAGTTTTCTGTTTTGCATTTACATTGTTTCCATTATTAAATATTGGCTTTTGGGATCTTTTGTTTGTGGTTTGCTCCACATAAATTTTCATTCAAATGATTTATTATTTGCACAAGAGGAGGATGTGAGAAATTATCTTGTCTGATATGATCTCGTTTTGCGGAAGTTGGAAAAGACGGCAATTGCAGTTGTGCAGTGTTGTTGTTGGTCTTTTATATTTATGAGATTTTTTCCAGAGTGCAGCAGACCAGCAGCAGATCTGCTTCTCACCTTAATTGATCCAGCAGCGGCAGCAACGTTATCAGTTTTGGTCTAATCGAGCCACATATGTACTTGCATTTGTTTTGTATGCATAAGGAATTTAAAAGTAATGCACACGCATAGTGTAATCCTAAAAGGCGTACAATTCAAACGATATGTATGTTTATGTGTTATGTTTTTATTTAAGTGAAAAGACTTACTTGTAAAAGTCACTTTTATACCCACCATCCTTGCGAAGGAGGTATATCTGGCTTGGGCCAAATAGGGACAGTCCATCACTGATGAACTGAAGCCTTCCAACGATTGACACACATGCGTCCAATTCCAACTTTCTTTCTTCCATATTCTATGAGTTATAACGCTGACTTCTTTTGGGCGTTGCAAACCTTTCGACAAAGTGATGTGTACCCCCATACACAATACTGTGTCGGTACGTATAAAAGGTAGACTTTCCTGAAATGACGTATAAAACTATTCTAAATGTTTAGCCGAAGTTTTAATCGGGATGCTACAAATGAAATGAAGTACACACTAGGAAGCGTTCAACTTTGAACACATTTGTACATAAGCGCGCAAGTTAGGAAGATTCATTTAAAATATCCTTTCAAAATATGCTTTAATTAGGAGAAAGAAAAAAAAAAGAACAAACACGCACAAAACTAACATCTCTCATCAGGTAGATGTAAAATTTGTTGCTTTTAAGGAAAAATATCAGGTTTGTCAGGCCATACGTACACATTCGTTGCGTTTTGGTTTCTTCTTTTTTGTCGTTTCTCTCTTCAACTTAATTTGGCAAAATGACAATTTTGTCCCAAAAAATTTGCCTGCTTCACACCACAAGGTGTAAGCATAATAATACGATCACACGCTTGATCGACGGCAACTCATTTTTTCGTTTTTTTTCCCAATACATGTACGCATCCATTATAATCTTATGGCTCACAACAACGGTGTTTGTGTTGCTGGTGCTGTTGCTGCTGGTTTTTATGAATAATTAGTTTGTGCTCCATTAACGCGTGGCGAATTGAGGTGAAAGCATAAATCATTAGTGTTATGTGTTCGTACCTTCTGTTGTTGCATTTTGTGTGTGATAAAGTCATTGTCGATAACGTATCATAATAATATTGTAAGCTATGGCAAGTACATGCTTTTGAAAAACGCATGAGAAATCGTAGACATAAAAAATTATGTGGATTCTTAAAGTTCACGCATATGCACAACGTAGGGTTAGTTGGTAAAGTCAAGTATAATAGTAATGTTAAGTTTGGACTTTTCGAACTAAAAGTTTCAAGTGGCCCCTGCATATGTAATGCATATGTTTGTTTCTAATTACGTCTAGCAATCCTGCACTGTGATTCGTATATTGCGTTTATACTCAGACCCACTTGTGGCAAAAAGTATATTAAGTTTGTGCCACCTTTAATTATATCGATCGATTCAGAATCAAAACCTGAATGACTTATGACATATTCGTCTGCCGATGTAAATTTGAGTGCAAGCTACAGGTTGCATTTTTTAAGATATTAAGACCAAGTTTGCTGCAACAACATGTATTAGCCGAAAAAAGAACCTTATGAAAAATAGGCCAAACTTTTATATAGACACTTTTAGTTCCTGCAAGCAGAATGATATTTAAAGTGGGCATAATCAGTCAAGAGCCACGTCCACAACCAACAAAAATATATCTATTTGCCACAAAAATTGAGCTTTAAACTTGAAATTTGATAAATATATTTATAATTACGCCATCCATCGATGTGCATGGTCGGATAACAGATACGCCTACAATTTACAACAAAACACACTCAGCGTAAAACTCGACTTGCAAGCCGATGTGAAATGCATACCCTATTAGAGGGCGTAATCATATAATTGCCATGCCTATATATACAAACATGGATGGGAAGGGTATATAAGATTTGGCCTAAGCCCAATTTAGTTTTCTTACTTGTATTTGTAAATGTATACATAAGTTAATGCACAATGATGGGAGTTGATCAATGTAAAGATGATGTTAGAACAAATATATTTAAAATTATAGACGTCAGGTAGTATTTCGATTGAGTCACCCCAAGGTGGAAAGTGCAGGCATAGCAAATGCTTGGTTTTCAACTTAATTTGTCCTCCCAATACAAACCAGATGAGATCACTGTGGTTTGTCATACATTGTTCGGTGACTTTTCATTTAAAACTTGGTTGATCAATTGTTCTGTTGTATAGTACTTGAGGTATGAAAGCAGCAATACAACATCCGCAAAATGTATTTTGATGTATCAAGTTGGGTATACAGGATTGGCTTAAGCAAAACATAAATTTTTATACCCTCCACATTAGTTACGAAATTACACCAAGTGTGCTATTCCGTTTCCAACATCCAGAAGGAGGCTTCAGAGACCTTACTAATACATATGTATATTCTTTTGAGACATTAAGCTGAAATGTTGTACAGACATTACCTTTTTCTACATGAAGACCATTATTTACATTGGGCAAAATCGGTTGGAAGTACATCCGACAAACTACCAATTAGACCCAAAAATTTGAGCAAAATTAAGCTTTCGTATCGACGTGTCAAAAAATGGGTGATCGCATAATAGACAGTCCCTAATTCACAAAAAACTATTCTATAATGTTCTACTGGAGTATACCCCTATATATAAAGTGGGAGTTTACTAAGTTTGTCATTCCATTTGCACCCAGAAGGAGCCGTCAAAGACGCTGCAAAGTATATATACTCTTGATCAGTAACAAAAATTGAGTCTACCTAGACATATAAGTCCGTGTGGCACTTTGACGGTCGAAAATTTTGAGGTGAGATTTTGATCAATTTGCAATTACTATTTAAATTGAGTAAAGTCGGTCTAATCATCGGCAAAAATGTATTTATCTGCCACAAACGCGCAACTCGACTTAAAGTGTTAATGCATAGTACGTACAGCATTAGAGACCGTAATCATGTACCTGCCACGTCCACTCTTTGTATGTAGATATGGAAATTATTTAAGATTTGATTTAAGCCAAAATTGGTTTTTTTACATGTTACTTGTTGTCCATGGTGAATGTAACTCTTAACTCATGTTGCCCAATTTAAAGGGCAACTGTATGCAGGAAAGTTTAGCAAAATATCTAAAAATATACGTTTGGGAGCCTTTCAAAACCGACAGACACATGGACGGACATGTCTGGATCGATTTAGTTTTTGATGCTGATCAAGAATATAGACTTGGTGGGGTCTGTGATGTCTCCTTCTAGGTGGGTGTTGCAAATGAAACAAAAACACCCGCATTCACCCCCCACCTTAGGTGCAAGGACATGAATATATCTTTTCAAATCCGTCATTGAAATGAGTTCTTCTTCTTTTTGCGTACTGATGTTGGGTACCCCAGATCTGCTGCATCCTCAACATAACCATTTTACTTGTTTTAAATATTTTCTATGAATTTAAGTAAACGCCGTTTATATTGTTGCAGCAGGTTCATTACGTCCACCTGGACTAATTGGTGGCTCCAAGCCAAAAGTGGCAACACCAACCGTCGTTTCGAAAATTGAACAATACAAGAGAGAAAATCCAACAATATTTGCTTGGGAAATACGCGAGCGCTTAATATCAGAAGGTACGTAAGCTTGTCCACTTACTTGTTTTCTTTTCTTTTCTGTCCTTTTTTAGCTGCACAATCTTAAGTATCTTAATATGTAAATAAGCGTATGTTGGTAAATGGGAAAGATTACGCGTATGCCTCCTGTACGTACAATATTTACTTAACTTGACTTTTTCTGCTGTGCGCAGAGCGGCAGCATATGCTAAGAAGCGAAAGAAGCAATTTATTTGACTGTTTTGTGATTGATTGTGGTCGAATGATTGGCTTGTATCGATTATTTGCCGACAAAGGAAAGAAAACGAAAAAAAAACAAAACAAAAACAAGATAAACTTCCCAACACGAACTTCACAAGAGTTTCGAGTTTTCGAAATTTATTGAATTAATGCGATTGAGATTGAGTTTGATATGAAATTGTTGTTGTTTCCTCTTTTTGGTTTTGTATATTTTTGTTGGAGGGGACTTCTTAATCTTTAAGCGATAAATTGATTTAAGAGGGAGGGTAATGACGCAGAGACGATACTGAAGATTAAAATTAAGTAAAGCCTACACGACACGATTCGTTTCATTGTTTTCATTGTTGTGTTTAATGCTTTTCATTTATTAGGCGTTTGTACAAATAGTACGGCACCGTCAGTGTCCTCTATTAATCGAATACTAAGAAATCGGGCAGCCGAGCGTGTAGCTAACGAGTTTGCGCGAACAGCAGCTTACGGTTTTTATTCACCTCATACGTATGGTGGATTTGCTTGGCATCCAGCAGCTTCTGCATCGGCCGCCGCTGCATCGACACCGCCACATTTTTGGCCACCTTCGCCCATGGGCACCCCGCTATCAGCATTACCACCATCCGTACACGTTCTACCCCCCGCCACCAATGCCAACAGCATCAACACGAATCGTGCTATTTCTCCCAGTTCGGGCAGTCACGATACTCTAGATTCACCCGATGATAGTCATCATATTGATTCGGATTATATGGATGATGACGATGAGCCAAAGTTTCGACGCAATCGAACCACATTTACGCCCGAACAATTGGAAGAATTGGAAAAGGAATTTGATAAAAGTCATTATCCTTGCGTTAGTACAAGGGAACGCCTATCCAATCGGACGTCCCTAAGTGAGGCCAGAGTTCAGGTAAAAATAGGTCAAATACGTAGTTGCATTATCAAGCCGCCCACCGCCCATTATTTAACGTTTTCCGAAGCAGACTTTAGTTGATTCCATAGGAGTGGCCTTAATGCCAAGTTTGGCATATGCTCAATATATTTTGTTATAGTTCGTTTTGTGTTACTTGGTAATGAAAAACACTCTACTAAAGAAATTTTTAATAAATTGTGGATGCATCTGTTTTCCGATCTTGAAAATGTTATAAATATGAATGTGTACAAATTTCAACTTAATGGTTCTAATATTGCGGGCACAGGGAAGACTTTTAGACATGGTTGCCAATCAATTTACGCTACAAGGACTGAGAGAGTTTGTACCAAATTTCACTTTAATTTCTTTAAAAATCAAAACTTGATATCGACTACAAAATACAAAATAGTTTCGGCATATTTGTGCATTTATTTAGTACTCTAGGTGTGTAAAAAAGTTCTGCTATAAACTTGTTTACAAACTCATTCAGTTCGTTGCAATTTGTAAGCGAGCGGCAGTGAATACTTAGGCAGACTTCAACATTATCATCAGTGGTGACGTCGGTGTGTTTTATTTCAATTATAATACATTAGTGTCCAGGCGGTGGGTGTTATGCAACACCTTCTATATTTTTTAATGAAATAAATTTAGTGCAATTGTTTAGTTTGTTCCGTTTCCTTTTTTGTTGTGCATCTAATAGGTGTGGTTCTCGAATCGACGAGCGAAATGGCGTCGGCATCAACGCATGAATCTATTGAAGCGTCGCAACAGTCCAGGAGCCAGTCATTCATCAATAATGCCGTTTGGTACACAATCCATTGATTTGAGCAATCATCCTCCGAGTCCTATATCACCAACGCCCAGTACAAACAGTAACGCTTCAACAAGCTACAACGATCAACAACAACAACAGCAGCAACAACCATTAACAACTCAAACACCTCAAATTCTGTCAAAGATGACCACTTCCGGTTCATCAGATCGACCAGACCTAATGGTACCTGTTACATTGCAACAGCATTCAACATCTATAACGTCTTCAAATAACCAACAACAACAACAACAACAACAGCGTGGAACAACAACAACTTCACCTGCATCCATTGCTACTGGCTTTTCGTCACATTTACCCAGTATTCATTCCCAACAACAACAACAACAACAACAACAACATAATCACCATCATCATGGCTCACAAACTGCTGCCGCGGCATTGTTGCTGAATCATTATCACCAACAGCAACAACAAATCGCCAAAAGTCAAATATCTTTAGTAGCAGACGATACCGCGCAACATCAATTAGCGGCGGCTGCTATAGCTATTAGTTCAGCTTCTGCTGGAACACCATCCGTGCTATCGATGGGTGGGGAACGCAGTGCCTTTCGTTCGTTAGTTAATACACCTTCGGCGGCAGCATTCGCTTTGGGTTTGGCTCGTCAATATGCGGCTGCTGCATCCTTCTCTTCAGCTTCGGCTGCCGATCATGTACACGTGCCACATCATCCATCACCATCCAACACCATTCCACTGGGGACGCCACACAACAAACACAACGAAATGCAAACTTTATCGATTGATTGTTCCGAGTCAGAGGAGGAAATCAATGTGCACGATGACTCTAACGATCATGTCGAACTAACAACTGCTGCTGCGACTGTTGCGTATACTACGTCAGAAACAGCTGCTAATTCCTCTAGCGTTCAATTATCCAAATCACTCTCCGTACATTTGGTGAAACACGAACGTTGTTGATCTAGCAACGAACCCAACTAAACGCAATCACCCCTACATATACACACACAGCACACACATACACATATGTACGTATACGTACGTGGTTCAACCTGCAAATTTCACGTGCAATTAACAGAAATTCCAATTACCAAAGTATTATTATTGTACATATAGCTAACTGATCGATAGACGAGCACCAATGAAAGCCGGACGAAAGCGTTGCTGTCGTAAACACGTAAATAGAAAACAAAAACAATTAATGGTGAATTGTTGCTCTCTATGGTAGACCCTTGCACACACATACACTCTGTATGTGCTGTTTAAACATTTTATTAATGTTACGTCTTAGTACCCGCAACACTTTATTCCGCATTGTACTTACAATTGATATTCGCGGCACATTCCACACTTAACAGACATTGTTGTCCACAATACGACACGAGAGTGGGTTTAGTATGTAAATCATCGGCTCAATTGAAGCTCTATTAATTTTAAGAGAATTGTTCATTCCAATCATTTAGTTTACGGTAATGGTAGGCAAACACAAACACAAACACAAACACCACACACACACCACACACACACCTATTACAATGCACATAACCGCATAATAGATTGTCAATATATGTGAAATGCTAATAAACCTTACATTTGCTCTTCAATTGTAAACATCCTTCGCAACACTCTACATGTTGTGTACACTATGCACACATTGCATTGCATTGCATTGCGTTGCATTGCGTTGCGGTATTGCTTGTTTGCTTCAGTACTGAAAAGTTATTATAAAAGTCCAATAAAAAGACACTATTTCTTAAAATGCAACACAAGTTTTGGGCGTAGTGCGGCTTTTACTTTTGAATGGATACGTAGCGTACACTGCGTCAACAACGGACGGCTTCTGTTGTTGCGTAGAGGTGGGTATGCGGGACACAAATGATGCTTTCCTGTAACAGTAACAAGGTAACTTTATTATTATTATTGACACAGTGACAATTGGGATTTGCAAAGAGGAAAAAATAACATTTAAAAGCAGCAGGCAGGTAATCGATTGTATGTGGCGTGTACGCCAGAAACTAGCATCGTTGTGGTTCGGCCAGTACGCCACTTACTCAGTCGCACACTTACACTGTCGCACAAACTTGATTTGATTTTGAGCTGAACAACAACAGACATTGGCAAATTCAGTTAATAGCCGCGCCCACAATTCATAAATACTCTCACTCTCTAAAAATTCCCCAAAAATTTGTTTATTTATTGGAATTATGTCCAATATCAGTGGTTTTGAAGAATAGGCACGCCCCCAGAATTGGCGTTTTCAAATAGTATGCACCGTTTATTGTTTATCTTACCCATGTATGATTTTCTATTTTCTCGTAAGATGATTATTTAGTACGCATATATGATTTCTACATATTGGTGGGTTGTCAGTTCAACGTGATTAATTCAAATTCAAATTCTTCCCATCTGAACAAGTTTTATTACTTTGCTATACACCTGGACGTGAACTTATCTCCGACAACGTGCAAAGTTTACTAAGACAAAGCCTTAGCTAACTTCGATATTCTTACTGACGTTTTATTCAAAGATTTCTATAGTTGGACATTTGGTAACTTTGTTGCAATTATCTGAAGGAGACTTTAAATATACCAAACACTACTAATTAGAACTAGCCTTGTCTGTATATCTGGTAATTAAAGCACCATTAAAATGAAAAAGGAACTGTTTGATCAAGTAAAAGAAAAGTTTAATATTGAGAAATATAGTTTGTAGTACATCGTTGGCGGATATGCAAGATTTAGTTTCATTGCATGTCATCATTAGTTTTTTTACGCGAGCCTCATATTTCAACCAGGACGATTCAAAGAGTTTTCAAGTTTTCAACCGTTTTATTGATATCATTTACTGCTTTAGTGACAATAATAATCAGCTACCACACATCCAACTACAGTCCGCATTCCGACGGTGGTTATAATAGGGGTGAACATCTACCACTCAATATACTCACTTATATCAAAATGTTTTTAAGACTGCAGTGATTATCTATCCCTTTGTTCGACCTTCTAACCGAAACCTATTCTTTTGTTCCGCGTAAAGTTGACACTCTGATTCCAACTCTAACAGATGTTTATTATATTATATTAGTATTTTTTTATTATTATTGTACTTTCTTTGGTTAGCCGTCAGTGGATTCATTCAAAAGTCGAACTCTACGCCAAACACAATTTTATGCAAATTATGAGGGTGTCTGACCAAGAATATATAGGTATTGTACTTTCTAGAGCCCCTGGTGTAGGTGTTGCAAACGGACCGACAACCATAGTATAAGTAATCTGGCCGACTTGTACCTTTTAACGTGTTTCATTTTGTTGTTGTTGTTGTTATAGATTGGTGCTAACTGCTGTCTCTGGCTCTATCTCTGTTGTGTTGCCGAAGATGTCAATTATTAAATTATGTCATGAGAATATGTGTTGAATATATTTACACTTACGCTTAATAGAGATGTAAGAGTTTAACGCATAAGTACCGCGTGATTTTGTCTTCTTTCCCTGATGCTGATGCTGCTGCTGATGCTGTTGCTGCTGTTCCGTCTTCTTTTACTGTTTACCCCTCACATTATGGTTAAAGTGTGAAAACTCTGATGACCATTAATTATTTGCAAACACGCCCTGAGCCAATGTCGGTCATTATTTAAAAAGTATGTGCGCAAAAACAAGACAAAAACAATAAAGAAATCTGCATACATAAATGTGTGTGCGTGTGTGTGTGTGTGTGTGTGTGTGTACAGCATATATATTTTGAAAGGCTTTACCTCCACATTTGTTGTTGTTTTTGTATTTTTGTGTTTTGCGTTACGTTGCGTTCTGTTCTGTGTTCTTGATAAGAGATAAATATGAAATTTATGCGTCCATTTAGCGTTAAGCTTGAACAAAGTAAGCCATTGCGGCGCGCACTTAATCGATGAAACCGCAATCGTCAAGATCAGCGTTGACTATTTATTGTGTTCGGACTTTCGGTGCAAACAACAACAACAACGACAACAACAATATTCGCCATACCATACAACACACATCGCATAAAATACATTTCACATGCGCTGCCCAGGCCAACCCGACAGACAAACAGTGATACACCCAGACAGACATTTGATTTAATTTTTTTATTTTATTTCATTTTATTTTATTTTATTGCATTTATCAATTTTGTTTTGTCGTCGTCGTCGTCGTCGTTGTTACTGTTGTTGGTGTGGTTGTTGGTTTTGGGTTTTCGTGTCCGAAGTGTAAATTATAGTGATTTCGAGAATGCTTTTAGAGTTCTATTAAAATTCCATTTTCCCACTCACAGCCATTCACACGAACACGTATTGTACATATGAACGGATACAGAAGGATTGTGTTGTGTGATAAAAAAGAGGTGTGTATGTATTAAAGTTAATGTTTGGACATCGAGTTCATACATACCATACATACATACACATACATGGATGTCGTCATACTGATGATGACAATGGGAGTGACAATTTTTCCAAAGATTGTTTACTTTACGGACTCACCTCTCACCCTTGTGAGCGGACCGCAGAAAAAGCTAAAAATCAACCAATACACAAACTTTGCCACCTCTCGATAAGAGCAACTTAATTAATTAGTAAATGATGGCTGCACACATTAACGTAAATAAACAATAATTTCATCGTTTTTATATACATTCAGTAAATTGTGTTAAAAGGTAGACACACAGCGAGCTGCAAGAGTGGCAGTGGTAGGCATCAATAAATTGAAATTAATTTTATAGCGCGTTTACTTCCACAACCAGTGGTTGAAGCGGCTGTCGGTTAACAATATTTGATGTTTTGTGTTTCTTTTTCGTCAATAATTTTTTAATATTTTAATTTCTGTCCACTAAACAACGAAATATAATTAATTACACATCTCTCTGAATATATGATGAAATCAAATAGACAAATGTTTTCATGCACACACACCGATATTTGCTTGCATGTGTGGGTATAAAACAGATGATTTTGATTTGTTTTGTTTTTATTATACCCTCCACATAAAATGGAAGGTATACTAAGTTGGTCATTGCATTCGTAACACTCAGAAGGAGGCGCCACACACCCCACAAAATAAAGTATATTTCGTATAATTTGACATATGGTGAATTTTCATTCACACCCTTCTAGTTTCTGCGCGCAGATCGTTATTTACATTACAAAAGCCATGCTCACAATCTCTATTCATTGATGCGCTAAAAATGGTTGCGGTTGGATAACAGATACGCCCACAATTTACAAATCAACGTTTTCAGCGAAAAACTGAATGTGTGCCTTAATACGTACACTATTAGAGGGCGTAATCATGAGCCCACCACGCCCACTGTTTATGTGTAGATGTGGAGGCCTAAGGCTAATTTAAATTTTTTACTTGTTATACTCTGCACTGCTTGTGGCAAAGGGTAAATTAAGTTTGTGCGGATGTTCAGAATGAAAAGCTGAACCAATCTAACCATGTCCGTCTGTCTGACCATGTAATTTTGTAAGCAAACTACAGATCGTATTTATTAAGACATTTTGATGAATTTTGGTATATTAACCCAACGAGGAAAATGGAAATTGAAAATGGACCCCTTCCCTACATACTACGTCTTATTCTAATGGAAATCCTTATATGGTAAACAATTTAGTAATGAATAGTTAATAGGCTTAATATTTGGGTGGGTCAAATTTGGATCCGATCGGACCATTTTTAGAACCCCTTCCCCCATAATAGTACACATTGCCACAAAGTAATCTTTGTGTACAGATACAACTAAACTAATTGTAGCATAATTTGTGGGACCAAGTGTCGGCTTGACCGCCTATAACAGTTTTACTCTTTTTTTTTATATTTTAATGATGAACCGCATTTAATTGATTTGTTCTGTTGATTGGGAACTGTTTGGCCTTTAATCGGCAATGTTGACTTTTGATTAAAGATATTCATTTGTAAATGTCTCTTAAATAATTGGTGATAATGGAGATGATGCTGATGATGATCACTTTGATGATGCGATATTGCGTGGAGGATGGGAAGGGGGGGAGAAGGGAGCAGGGGAGAGAAAAGGCGACACGTATTTGTATATATTGTGTTTCAATGTTTGTTGGATTTGTTTAGAGATGACCGTAGCAGTTTCTAGGTTATTAGCGGGAAAAACTTCAGCCACTTGTCATCTCATTAGGTAGTTTGAGATAAGACAAATTTGTTTCTGTTGCGTCGTCGTCCCACGTTTCAGCTTATTTCTCATCACATTTTTTTTGTTTGTTTTCGATTCTTCCATAAACACAAAAAAGTATACACACGCAGAGCTCATCTTGGTTTTTTATTGAATTTGATTTTCTGTTAACACACTGTTTCTGTTTCTGTTTTTTGATTTTCGCTTTTTTAGGTTATTTCTTAATTATTTTAAGCGATAGTGTACGTATCAGCCTGGGATTGGGTTGATCGCTTAACGTTTTTATTAAATGCTTCTGAGGTCGCACAACTTAATTTCTATCGTTCAAACGACGATGAAAAAAGAAGTAAAAGTCGACCATTTAATACCGTCCATCACTAAATTTCCACTGTACAGAGGCCTAAGGGACAATTTAAAATGAGTCACTTGGTGAAAATCATTCTGAGAGGTGCAAAAATGGTTAACCTAATCTAACTTAAGATTTAACTGACTTGGGCCAAATCTTAAATGGCTCCATATACAAACAGTAGGCGGGGCTTGTACTTGATTACGCCCTTTATAGTTTTCGTATTACGTATGAACAAAATTCCACATCAAATAAGATTTTTGGATTGTGGGCGTGTATGTTATCTCACCACGCCCATTTTTATATACCGCTGGTTCTCCTAATTATACACCTCATAGGTACATTGCCGTGCTATGAGGAATTTTTGTTCGGTGGGGGCGTGGCTCTTGGTCGATTTCTCCCTATTTATACAGAGAGTTATTAGAAACACTTGTACAAAATTCATCTTGATGTCAAAATTGATGATTGTGAGCGTTCCAACAATAGACATGCGGTCAAACGGACGGACATGTTTATATCGACTCGGATTCTTATGCTGTTAATGAATATATTTACTTTGCAGTGTCTCAGAGACCTTCTTCTAGTATACTATCGTCACCAAGCTGGAGGGTATATGATAGAAACTGCTTTTTAATCGATGAGTGTAATAAACGGGGGATCTCTCTTTAGCCACTTAGAGGTTACTGCAAATTCACACAAAGTTAATGAAGCTTTTGCCACAACTGGTGCAGGGTATACATACTACAAACATAAATGAGAAACCTTGCAAGAAAAGACCTGGCGAATCGAATACTAAGCTGTGAATGGGTTTTATAGATTAATGATGTGGCAGGTGCGTGATGTTGCAAATATTATATTATCCGATTTTGACACTATTGAAGAATGCCTAAGCTATGATAAGATTTTTGAAATATTTTACTGGGAGTAGCCACTTAATGACCTATTAAGGCGAATAATGAAAACACTCATTTACTGACTTTTGCCACAGATTCTCTACTTAATTCAATTCCAAACAAAATGCGACTAGGAATAATGGATAGAGATTGTTCGGTCAAAATACCTGGTCTACTCCCCCGATAAAGAAACTGATAAAGACAAGTGAAAAACTCTTAGAGAAACCCTACCACCTGCCGGTTTTTTCCGTAAGCATTCAGTTCCCACTTAGGGTATACGTATGTAAGTATATTATTAAAATATATCAACAATACAAATCGACAATGCGGAGCTAAAGATTCTGTTTCTTTTTCGTAGATTCCTCGGTGTCAGAGTTGCGGACAAGTGGCCAAAAGAATAATGAGGTGTTGATAGAGTTAAGAGGCACGAATCATTAACAAGATATTTATTTAAAGACTTATTATCACTTTGTTGACAAGGTTATATTAATAAATGTTGTTAAGCGGCCAAAGCAGGATATCGCAAATCCTGCAAATATCTGTTTCTTATAATTGTATCCATGCTACAACGTCCTGTCCCCATAACGCTATAATGTCGTTTACATCCAATAAAATTTCATTTACCACCTCACCATCTTAAGTTGCTATGCTGCACCCTACCACTGACGAGAACCTACCAACACTTTGTAAGTATTTTCTTGATTAGCCGTAAAAAACTGAGTGGTCCGTCAGTTGATAAAGACAACTAGATGCTGTGGTAAGCTGACATTAGGGCAATATAGTGGAGGGAAGCGCACATTCGGACCAAGTTTCATCATTATTTTATCATTCCAATCATGTTAACATTTTTATTGGTAAAAAAATCCATTAAAAACTCATCATGAATTTTTTGTTTTTTGTGGAAAATATCTTCTTTAATATTAGTGTTATCTTACCATAATGCGCAACCAACAAAATGAAATAAATTGTATCACAAACCACTTCAATGTTATTTTATATTCACTCACTAGGCGTCCGACTAACTTTTAACGTTTGATGTCACAATAAAATTATCCGTAAAACTCAATTTTTTTTGGTCATCATAAGAAGAAAAAACGAGATGAACGTAAAGCGGAGGTGATAATACTAAAAAAAACTATTATAACACAATAAAAACATTTTAATTTTCGCTCCAATGAATTAGTTGTTTGGTTAACCTTTATGTTGGGTTCCCATTGTTTCAGGTTTCAGGTAATTTTTCAAATGTAAACAAAATTAAGTAAACGATATGCATACGTCACGTTATATGTAAGGACGGTGGGTTAATATCTAACATCGTGAAAGACAAAATTTAAACTTGTTCATAGAAGAATTTCTGCATCATCATCGAATGTGGGTACGACCGATTTAACATTAAATGTGAGTTATAAAAGTGAGCCAAATTTTAGTTCAATATCTCAATTTTTATAGCCGCGGGCGCTTTAATAGATTGATATGTGGACGTACAGACAAAAAGTAGGAGGCGTCATTTAATCAACTCTTATTTTCATACTGCGCAAGAAGACAACTTTTTATGATCTCTAACCATTCCTTATGGATGTACCTAACTAACTAAAACACTTAATAATTAATTCACCCCATGTAACGCGTATACAAAGGACGTGTTTTCGAAAATTCAAATTTTTTCAAGCACTTTTCAAACTTTTTTGCGCTTTTGAACGAACCCGGTTTTTTGATGACAGCTTATTAAACTCACCTATTTGCGTTTCTTCCGCTTCTTCTTACAATTCGAAAAAACGAAAAAGCGGTTTTCGGTCCACCCTGTATTATATATGGCAAGAATGAAATTATTATATATTCATACATGTATATAAAAGCACGCATACTTGGTATATACATATATCAGTAGAATTTTCTAAAAATTTGGAATTCGGTGGAATAAGTGAGACTCCTTTTTTATATATTTAAAATAGAAAATCGATACAAAGACGTTCCCATTACGATGAGGTGCTTCGTGTGAGACGAACGTCCAACAGATTTGCGTTCACATAATCCAATTGAAATAGATTTAACTCCAAAAGTATTATGTTTGGTTGATTTGATAAAATAGTCGTTTTAAGAAGAAAATAACACACCGGGGTATTCTCACATTGGATTAACGTACAAGAAACATCTTTTGATTTTAAATGATTATAAAAAATACACAAGTGAAAATGTTGAAACAAGCTAACCAACCAACGACTGTTTAATGCTCTACACGCTCTAAACACTACTTAGCATAACGTATACCACAATTAATGTCCTTGCAATGTAATATTTTCCTACTTGCATAAATTGTTATTCGGAGAAAGAGCAAAAAAGTAGTATTTCGATGCGATTATAGCAAATTCAATATAGTCCATTACCGTGCCAGGATACACAATATAATTTCACGTATTTGTGTTCTGACAAGAGTCCGTCCGACTTGGTTTAAATTTACAACTTTTGTGTCACAATTTTCATTAAGAATTTTCAAATTCATTAAGACGATAAAGGGTGCGTCTCTCCTACTGCAAACATGCATAACAACTTAATATACCCGGAGTCGCATGTAGTGTAGGGTATTACGAGGATTTTCAATAGGGTTATAAAACGAGTTAATCGATTTATTTCGATTTTTTCAAAATGTTATAAAACCAAATCAATTGTATGGATAACGTAGGACGGATAACCTACGAACGGTCGGACGTGCTTAAATCGATTGTGAGATTGACATCACGTTCAACACAAATGGAGTGACATAATTGATATAACTGATATAACTGTAGATTTAAATATTTGTCTATTTTATTGCATAATCTATAATTAATTATTTACCTTCACAACAATCACTCTTGCGAATATTTTCCACACTAATCTACAAACTCGTTCAGATACTCGTTCATTTCTACTTCCTCGTGAAGAAATATATGGTATGATAAGACAGTGCGTCAATATGTTTTGGGATATCACTTAGGGCGGAAGAGCCACAATCTTTAAACTTTCTTCAAAACCATCTTAGGCTATCAATGGCCGCATTTTTTCGCTCCATACAAGGTCAAGGATTTGTAACTTTTAAACGGCAAGTTCCACGTTCATCTTTAATAATCAAAATTTTAATCGATTTAACTGTGTTCGTGTGTCCGTCCACCTATTTCTTATAATCACTCACCAACTTACAAGCACAAATATTTGATAATAGTAAATTTGGTTTTGGTCAAATTTTAAATACACTCTACATCTATGCATATACAAACAGTGGGCGTGGCAGGTGGACATAATTCCGCCTTCTAATAGTATGAATAAATATTAACTTCCAACTCGACTTTCACGTTGAACACAGTTTTTTGTTTTAATTGTGGGCGTGTTGGTTATCCAATCATGCCTATTTTTGGCACCTCGATGATTTGGTTTATTAAAAATATGCGTACCAAATTTATAACTCATAGCTCAATTTTTGTGACAAATACATAAATTATTTTCGATTGTGGGCGTGGCCCTTGACCGATATTTCCCAATTTAAATAGCGATCTGCATGTAGAAACTAGAAACTAGTGTACGCACAAAATTTCACCTCAACCATCGTGAGAGTGCAAGGACAGACAGACATACATATCTAGATAGACTCAGTTTTTGATGCTGATCAAGAATATGTATACCCTGTAGGGTCTCTGATGCCTCCTTCTGAGTGTTGCACACGGAATTCACAAACGATAGTACAGCCCCCATCGTGTGTGAAGGGTATAATAATGTGCTTAAATTGGGATGAGTGTCAATCGTATGATATTTTCATTAACGAACATTCAGTTATATGTAGTATATGATAGTAATATAACAACATGTATATATGATGTGTATTATTGTAAATACATATGTGCACATATGCGTTTGTATACGGTATTATGAGTTTGGTTAAATTCATCATTAATGTGTCGACAGGTGGAACATGAAAATCGATGTGAAGTTAACCAGATCAATTCACAAATTCACCCCTATACGTATAAACGTATATATACTCGGAGAAACGTTACACTAAACATTTTTTTATTATACGGATGGAGTATCTTTTAAACGCATTTAGTTCAATGTCTCAATCGATTGGAGTTTCTATTATTGAAAGAAAGAAACCCCGCAAACGTCAAAATAAGCTTGTACGTTACATCTAATTAATTATTTTTGATCAGTATTATAAATCGATCTGAACATGTCCGTCCCTGTGTCTATGTATTGCTTCCCGATGTTTGAGATATTGAGCTGAAACTTTAAAAAGACATTTCTTGATATTTAAATTGAGCAAAATTGGCCAAGTGCCACGCCTACAATCGACAAATCTAGATAGATTGCCACAATACAGCTACGAAGTCAAAATTTGGTACATATAAAAATATTCAGCTCTTCAATCGAAATGGCAGTGGTCAGTGATCGGATAACAGACACACCCACAATTGACAAAAAAAACTGTATGTATATAATAAATTCGACTCGCATGTTGACGCTTAATTTATGCACTCTTAGAGGGTGGAACCATGTACAAGTCACGCCCACGATGTAGCGTGGTGATGGCAGAGAGTTTTTAAGTTTTATTTTTTTAATTCCTTTAACTCTGTTTTATGATTTTTCTTATAGTGTACGTGCTCCGTAAACAGTTATCAGTTTGTAAAACTGATGAGAAGATGACTTTCGGTCATTGTTTGTTTTTGTTTTTGTTTTTTGCTATATTGTATTTTTCATGGTGTCTCTCCCTCTACTACATACTTCTAATCGATATGTTCGCAGTTGCTGTTATTTATGTGACAAAATTTTGCAAATAATTGGACTGACTGATCACATAGAGATAGTACGCACGGTTGAACATTCATGTGAAATGGTTGAGAGACACACCACCGCCATTATCGTACTCTGTTAAATAAAAATGCACCCCTTCGCATGAAGAAATGCTCATAATTTAATTTAATTAAATGTCGATTGACATTTCGTAAATCGATTGAATTGTTTCCTGTGCGAGCGCGCGCGCAAAGTGAAGAGATGTGAAACAAAGTGCACGACCGTGTGCACATTGAATATTATTGCATTGCATTGTGTATTACACCTTGTCCCAGTTGTGACATAATTTACAATTTTGATGTCTTTATATATGAACGAACGAACAAAGAACATAAAAGAAACTGAAACGTCTTCAACGGATGACGAATGTTTGCACTTTTTTAATTTATTACATGATACATAAAATTATTATTTTTCTTTTTTTATATATAAAATGAGTCGTTGAGGGAATATTCTTATTATTAGACTGAAAGGACAACTACGAATGTATTATAATGCGTGAAGAAACCGTTGAGTATCTGGTGTGTACCGATTGGATCAAAATTGATTCGTCCATCTGTCTGTCCATGTCTATTCCTTGTAATCAACCCCATGTTTTGTTTTTTAGTAGTTATTTAGCCGTGATCGATCTACTTTTAGGGTCACTTCGCCTCTTTAACGAAAACGTCCATTTTTATACCCTGTCCCACCTGTAGCAAAGGGTATATTAAGTTTATGCGGATGTTTGTAAAACACATTTTTTAAGATGTTTCGATAAAATTTAGTACAAGGCGTGCCATGACCCAGAGAAGTGCAGAGAAGTTGAAAATATTTTAAAATGGACAATTTTTAGGACCTTTCCCCCTGTAATGCAGATGTGCAGGGTATTTAAGGTTTTTTTTGTTCACATTATGTTTTTTACTTGTTGAAGTTTTACTTTTAACTGTTTTGGGAAATTTTTGTTGTTAACTGTGGGCGTGCCTATTGAACTCTACAACTCCACTCTTTGGTTTTATTTTTTTGGTCTTAAGAGATTTTTGCTCATTGGAACTTGATTTAACCCTAAAATAAAACCAACAATCTGATGGTAAGTAGTACGAGCAAAATTTTCAAAGACTTTTTGGATAGAATTTTCGCATAGATGATAAATAAATGCAAAACTATAGATAAGTAAAATTTGGAGGAAGAATTGTTCAAATGACTTGAATTATAATTCTCATCGTTCTGTTTGTCTCGTTCTATATTACACGTCGCATAGTTTAAATGATTGTGGTCATCGAACTTGTGTTCTTCACGTTGGCGGGAAATATTCAGTACGGAATACAACATTTATACCGTTATTATGCGTAAGAGCTTGTAATGAACGTCTTAATATACGTTCAACGTATTCATCTGTTGCTGCCTTGCATGATTTATACCCAACTATGTGCTCCTACAACATAATATGTTTGCAGGTTTAACTAATAAATAAATGCACAAGTATGACGTGTACCTATATGTTGTACATGTGTTATATAGAGAAACATGGAGTGAGATGCAAACATGTAAAGATGCTTGAGTTCTTGTGTACATTTAAAGATTACTAGGGAGTCAGACTATTGGCGCAATGATGTGTTGCGTCTGAAAGGCGTGCATATTTTCTTTAAGTAAGAAGCATAAATAATCGAACATCGTCAACAACAACAACAACAACAACTACTACTACTACAATAATTATACAATAATAAACAAATGAACGTACGTGCGCACAATATAACGCTTTTATTGTACCGTAACGAGAAATTGAACAAAACAACAACAACAACAACAACAAAAACAATGCAACATTTTATTGCATACAATACGAAATGACCCTCTTCTCTAAATATGCAAGCAGGGCGTTTGTGTGTGTGTGTGTGTGTGTGTGTTAACTATTTTAGATAATGAAGTTAGAGTACAACGAGTACATTGGTGATGAAAGCCGTTGTTATGTTGCAGAACACACGTACGTACACCTATGCGGATATCGGTTGTACAAGGTGAGTTTGTGCGGCATAAAGCATTCATGGCATAACATACCGTACTATGCCATGCCATCCATAAACATAACATTTTGTTTGCACTAGTTGTGCTCATGTTTTAGGTTAATGAATGTACGTGTCACTGTTGAGTATATCAAATAAAGAAATAAACGAACGAACGAACGCACACAACATACAAACAAACAATCAAACGAAGAGTGTCCTACAAACGAGGTGTTAATTGAGTTCGTTTTGCATAATTTATGCGGTTCCGTTTCGAATGATGGTTCATTCATTCATTCATTCGCTCATTCATACAACATTTTTGACCATTTGGAGTTTTCTTGGACATTGCGGGACCACCTGTGCGTATTGCGCACGTTAGTACGCCGACTATGCTGACAGCCGCACTGTACACAGTACACAACACAAGTAGTTGATTAAGGGTCACTATTATGTGTTAACACTCACTCAAACGTAATTCTCGACCAAAAATTTTTGCCTCTTGGTTGCGCCTTTTGTCAAGTGCAATGTGCATGGTAAGCACACACACACACACACACACTGTACACATTGTTCCTTTCGCAACCAATTTTCAACTCTCCGTCTAACTGCAGTGGCAGTTTATCAAGTTTAAACACAAGTACGTTTGCATGCATGTATGCATGTATGAATGTTTGTGTGTGTGTATGAATAAATGTATATGAGATTCACCGTCGGTTCGCATGATGATGTTCATTCTCGATAAATATTGTTTAAGTAAATAGAATTAAATGTCAACATGACATGTCAACAGAAGATCACTATCGAAATTTACATTTCTGCGATAATTGTTGTATTGTGCCGTTTATTTGTTTGTTTAATTGTATTTTTCAGTGTTCAATGTTACAGAGTATTGTGCGAACAAATAAGCGGTAGTTGGGTAACATTGTGTGCTACCGAAAAACACACTCCAGTTGTTGAGTGTCGAACAATTGAATGAAAAGTAAAATAAAGTTGAAATTGCAAATGAAACGACTCCTACTAGAACAAAGGAATTAAAATGCAAACATTTTGATAACGAAACCGAAAAATTTCATGCATACAGTTGTTGAACTAATTTAATTACATAGCATACGCTTCCCACATTACAATTACCGTAAATTTCGAGTGAGGGTCAAGCATGTGAGAAAAACATTTGCAATGCTCTAGTATGACGATATTGACGATATGTTGACTTTGTCGTATGTGTTAACAATGCGCTCCATCAAATTGACATTTCTTACTTGCTGTCATATGCTCAAGCTCCTCCACAAAACTTACGTATGCAAATAGTTGTTTCAAAATCCAACAGAATGGTTTTTATATACTCTACAATAATATGGTAGTATGCTAAGATTTCATTTTGTTGGAGGTTTCGGGGACTTACCCAAGGGTACTCTTGATCACCTTCATCTCACTTATTAAGCTGAAATATGGCACAGACACTTCGGTGCTTAGTTCATGTCGCTAAGTTTCAAGTTAAAATGTAAAAATACACGCCCACAATCGTCAAAAATCAGCAACACAAATTAGGACATAAAATTGAAATTTGGTACATATCGATAAGTAGACTATCATCCATGTGCCACGTGGGGTATTTGGAGGGTATTTAAGGAGTGTGTGCAAGGTATATAAATTTTTTACTTATTTATGCTTGTGATGTGATTCCAAACTGAGGTAAGGTGACTACAGGTGCCTAGTAAATAAGTTTTTTATAACAAACAAGGATTTTTTTTATTCTTAAATTTATTTAGATTTTAAATGTTTTTATTTAAACCATTAGAACAACTAAAAATAACTAATTATTAAGAAGAAAGTGTTCTCTCTTACACAATATACACAAATTTAAAAACATAAAAATCTATGCTAATCTAATTTATAAGCAAGTAGGGAGTAGTTGAGGGAAGTAACCGCTACAGTAACCATTATTTAAATCCAATTGAAAGAACTGTTTCCTTAAAACCTCGAATTCTATTCGTCCTGTTTATTAATGATTTAACAACTTTAAATATTGTCATGTATTGTGTATGTACGCTGGTGATGTCAATCTTATCCATAGTTCCAGATAGAATTGTAAAATGGGTTTTACAATAAGTTCCGCTTTCTACCTGTGTATCATCTTTTACAATAATATTTCTATACACGACCACTACGTAAAAAATTGCTTAAAAAATCCGTGCGCGACTTTCTCGAAACATCATTTTATATCCACCGCCATAGTAACATGACTGTGACAACATCTAGAAGGTCTATAAGGGTCCTAAAGTAACCGTGTCCGTCTAACCGTCTGTTCATGTGTGTTTGTTCTGTGGCCATTCACTCATTTGGTCCCAATATTGATAAATCGATACCAAACTGGGCAAAAGTGTAGTAGTTTTCATAAACAGGTTTGTATTGAACAAAATCGGTCTAGCGGCAGGCCCACAATGTAGCAAAAACCGAAAAGGAAGCAATTTTTAAGTAAATGTTCGGAATATTGGCGTACATACTCCTCGGGAAGCTTTGGGGCGTCGATGGTGAGTTTTCAAAATTTGACCGCATGCAAATATAGTTGCTTTCCTAGTATTTTATTTATGCGTATTTTATTATGCGCTCTACTTGACTTACATTTTTCTATACCGGTGCTACAGGGTCTGGGCAGCACGGATCCATGTGTTATATCGCAAAATAACCCAGACTTCAAATAGGTTCCATTTACGTAGCAGTACAATATTTCATGATATTTTGTGATTAAAATGAATTCGACTGTAAATATTCTCTGCCAATCGCTTAAAGGAAGCCCTTATAATTATTCACAAAGTGAATTGTGAATCAGCCTCGAATTCTAACTTGATTTGCATGAAAATGTTTTCAGTTCTCGTGCAATAGTGTTTTAAAAAATTGTGTCAAATTGTGTCAGCATTCAAATATCCAAAAATATAATTATATTGCACAAGTGTTCGCGTCTAACCACATTTTAGCCAGGGTCGCAACGAGAACTCAACAAAAAACGTCCATTTTTGTGAAACAATGTGTAGCAAGTAAGGAAACGAAATTCGGCTTTGGCCAAATCTTAAATACCCTCCCCTTCCACATACAAACACCTATAAATAATGGGCATGGCAAGTATATGATTACCCCCTCTAATAGGGTATGCATGATGCATCAGCTTGCAAGTCGTATTTTACGCAGACTATGGATTTTTGTAAATTGTAGGCGTGTCTGTTATCCGACTATGCCCATTTGGCCCTCCACGGATAACGTAATTATAAATTTCAACTTCATAGCTCAATATTTGTGACAGATACATACGTTTTTGTCGATTGTGGGTGTGGCTCTGGACCGATTTTTCGCATTTTAAATAGCCATCTGTGTGCAGACACTAGAAATGTAGAAAATTTCAATTCAATGTTTCAAAATTTACGCCCGTGAGAATGCCAACAACAGACGGACGCAATGGAACGTATTGTCAAACTCAGTATACCCTGCTATGTCATAATAGTAACGTATGCAAGAATATGTGCAATTCTGTAAATCGCCTCCAAGAGATTGTCCTTTGCTCTGTGTTGTGTGAGCCTAATTGTGCAATACAATCGTATACAAACACACATATTGTACGTATATCCGTACATCCATATATACGAGTGTACCCATTCAACAAACGTAAACACATTTGCTTGCCCAAGCACTTTATTAATACAAGCAGCAAAAGAACGAGCAAACGCCATAAAGCACACCCATGGCGACATGGAGTGACCAATAAAAACACTTGAAGGTTTGAAGGGTGATTTTGTTTTCCTTGGTAATTCTGCATAATCTCATAACCATGACGTTACTAAATAATTCAATTATAGATGCACACCCCTTCCCTTTACAAACAAACGAAAAATACTTCAATAATCACTCACCACCTTAGATCATATATGAAATAAAATGATTCTTATAAATTAAAGCCGTTCTGAGTGAATCATCAATATGGGTTCCTCGTTATTCTCCTTTTTAACAAGAAGCGGAAAAATTGTTTTGGTTTTTATTTAATAAATACATTTTCTAGTTTCTCTAATCTTGTCCAGTTCCAGTGATACGAGGAAAAGGCTTGGGAAAGCTCGCAAGAATCTGAATCTTCTTCATTCTTTTTTGGGGGAATATATTTCTTCAACTGATTTTCCCCATTTTCAACCTGCCCGCAAGAACTTTCACTAATTACGCCAAGTTTGAAGTCCACATTTCCATTTTACGGCCAGACTGTCCAAAATGTTCACCACAGACGGACTCTGTTGCCGTCTGGGTGTTGCAAACATTTTGATAAAGCGAGTATACCTCGAACCAAGGTGGTGGATGTATTGCAAAAATAATTTCATAAACGCATGTAAAGATTTTTGTGGTTAATGAATCAATGCCTGTTGAATAGATGGAAATAATAGCTACCGCCTGACCACCTGTGTTTTTATGATGGCTCTCTTGATGAGGGGACAACAATCATAATATTTATAATCATTAATAATAAAAATCAGGTTTAAGTAGAGTTAGAAGGTGTTCAATATTATGATTTCAACTTTTTGGATCGAGTGGTCAAAGTACCTGCTAAAAGCTTCCAAAACTGCGGCAAATGGCTACGTGAGATTTTCGTATTACATAATTTCTTTCTATCGGGGTGGAATTATTTACATAAAAAGATAATTTCCAGTAAAATAGACCCACTGTAGAAACCCAACCAAAGTCACAATGGATCTGCTGCGTAAAATTTGGTCCGTATGATACACTTACTCTTGCAAAATTTCAGATTGAGATTACTTTTTGTACAAACAGTCAGGGTTATGTATACAGGTTACTAAAGCGGTTAAAAGCCACACCCAAAATGAACAAAAATTTCTCAAGATCACAGAGCAAATTGATACACACTTTAATATTTACTCTTCCTCCTTTATGTCCGGTATAAACTTGTGAAAATGGGCGCGATCGGTTTACTTACGTGTACACAGTTTTATGCGTTACTTGCGTTCAAGGAAATTTGATATTATTCTTAACTATTTGGAAGAGATCAATGGGACGGTTATCCTAGATTAGGCCCGTTTTCCCGCTTCTGCTAAAAGTAACCTCAATGAGATTGGCGGTAAGTCAATTGCCGACTCTTAAACCGAAAACTTACATTTATCTAAATATTCATTCATCCGTTTTATTTTATGCACTACATTTTGAACGATTCTGGTCTATACCGGCATATAACTAGATTTGCGTATCTACCCTGTGATGACGCTCTAATACTTTTAGTGGATGTTAACAGGAATTGTTAGATGATGTTGATTGTTGTAAAGATTAACAAAGAAAAACAAGTGAAAATGTTGTGGTAGGTCAATCACAACCAATTAATACCCTACCCCACCTGGTTCCACAAAATATATTTTAATTGGTTTAATCGTCTCAGTAAACGCAAGTCTCTATCATGTACAAGTTACTTTGCGTAAAAGGACTACATGGAAAGGGGTTCTAAAAATGGCCCGATCGGGTCCAAATTTGGCACAGTCGATTATTCTTCAGCTTATTAAGAATTTCGAATTTTGGACATATATAAAAACTTATTTTAAATGAAGACGCTACGTGGGAAGGTCTTTTACAAATTATCCCATTTGAATCATTTTAAATAATTTACACCGTTGGGTTAAGGCTGGGATCTTGTACCAAATTTCATGGAAATGTGGAAGTGATTCTGCAACTGTGAAAAGTTCAACGCAGCCACACGCACACATGGGCACCGTCAGATTTTAACACACACACTTTGCCTCCTTGTGGTGGTTGTATATGGAATGGCAAACTGAGTACACCCCCGTACTATGTGTGCCTTGGAACGCCTGTGTTTTGATTTTAAGCTGAAATACCAAATAGCTGTATAATTAATGTAAAATGGCTTAGGGTTTGCTACGCCCTTAAAACGCTGTTGTAACCATTACATTATCGTTCTACTCTGATGATAATTGTTAACGCAAAATAGAATTTTACTCGGCCGAGTCAATATAAATATTAATGAGATTTGCACACAACGCAACTTGTGCTTCAACTATTTACAAAAACGATCTTTTTTGCCTTTTCTCTATTTTATAACCATTATGCATAAGTAACGACCTGTCCGACCAACCTGACAGACCATCCTCATTATCCCCAACAATCATCTGACATAGAACTCATAAAGTTCTACACAAATAAATATTTTCTCCGTTCGTTTGTTTGTTTGTTTGTTTGCAGGTAGAAAGCGCCATCAAAACCTGCACAGAAAAGAAGTAAAAAAATCAAAGCTCGTGGGGAGGGAAACAAATGTAAGCTTTTGCGCGTTGCACATTTTCATTTTTAATGGCCTTGTGTTTGCCAATTGAATTTTGCAACAATGTTATTCGGGAATGAGTGCCAATATTGCGGCGGGTATCTCCCCAATCCGTTCCTTCATGCAATGAAGTCAGAGTTCGGCAACTGATTATAGCAAAGGCTCCAAATTGATGTCATAACCGAGTAAATGCACAACTTTCGATTTGCCCCCTAAACGTGCCTAACGTTACAACTTAAACTTCTTCGCCCAATAGTTTTCCAAATAGAACCACACTTTATAGTAGACGCTGTTGTATTTGTTTCCTTCGTAAACTCGACCGCACAACTTTCCGAATCACTTGTACAGCTCAGAAGATGCGGCCCCACAGTTTGTTCGAATCGATATTGCGCGAATACATTTTCCATGTGTCTTGTAACATATATCTGTGCGTACGAGTGTGTGTCATACATAATCATGTCACCACCTTAAATAAATTGTTGCAATGATGCGTTTCGTTACCCTTGTTTTCCGCGGCAACTTGCTTGTACCGTACGGGTGTGTGTGGTATGATTGTAATGTGGCTAAAAGTTCAAAGTCATTGGTGAAGCACATTTACGACTGATGATTAGTATTTCGTTGATTTTGGTTTATGTGCGTTTATATGTGTCTGTCTTTCTGTTCGGCCGTCCGGCCGTCCGGCCGTCCGTCCGAACGCTCTTTTGGCTTCACTCCTCAACCTCACTTAAAATACCTGCATAGACAAGCTTTATGAGAGAAACGACATAAAATTAAAATGTTGCACAGAATGAGGCAACTCATTAAAAACGCAATAAATACAATAAACCGAAGAGCAAACATCGATTAAACATTATTTATGAGGCTTCCTCTAACAATGTTTTTACTGCCAATCTGTTGGCTGGCTATGAAGAGTCCACGGATTCGTTTAATTTTTATATTTTTCTTTCTTTCGTCAAAGATGCTCTTGTGGTTGTTGGTGGTGCTGCTGCTGCTGCTATTGTTGTTGTTGTTGTTGAACACCCAGGTAATTACATATTTATTTGTTATGCAGTTATAATCCCAATTTTTAATTCTCATCGATTCTCATAAAATGTTAACGGCAAATGATTGTTGCTTTTGGACAGGGGAGGACAGGGAGTTCATATAAAAAGTTACATATTATGAAAAATATGCAGCACCGTACATACAATATAATCCTTCATACACATACGGTAGCAAGAAATTTGGTAAGGTTTGTATGTGTGTGTGCACCACTTGTCGTGGATGGAAGAATAAGTTTGTGCGGATGTTATAGCTCCTTGTTAATTACACCGATTGATTCTGAATCACTTTTAAAATGATTTAACAATATACGTCTGTCAGTCCAGGTAAATTTATGTACAAGCTACCCTTCATAGGCTTTAAGATAATTCGATCAAATTTGCCCCAGAGACCAAAAACTCCTCACGTACAACGCTCCATTTTGAAATTAGTGGAATCTTTATAATGCCTATTGATTCTTTAAGTGATTGATTGCAGAAAGAATTGTTTTTACTGGTACCCTCATAAGTTATTACGTGTGCGTGTTTATCTCATCCAATTAGAATTGAACCGCTACTCTGTACAAGAGAGAAAATTCTTCTTAAAAACATTAAAGTCATTACGAGGTTTACGCCACAATGAGATTATTATAGTGTAGAAAAAGGCGACACAACTCTCGTATCATCATCACCCAAAAATACCAAAAATTTACAGCTGGATGGATGTACATACAAAAGCAACTTGAGCTGATTGCTATAATTCAAAGTGGGTGTGGCATTTGCCGCTTAACAGCTACACCACCCTCACAACTACAACTATATCCTTGTACCACTTTGTGGTACAGGACGTAATGAAACTGTTTAATCAGAACGGATCAATGAAGACGTGAACTTTTAATAAGAATCTGCTCAACACTATAAAGCAAAATTGACCTAAAAATTACATCATCCTTCTCTCTGTACAACTCGGCACTTGGTGCTCAAGAAATAATGTTGAAACATGCACCATAAAATCTATATCCAGTTCAACTCTCTCAAGGTTTCCTCGTGCCACTCATTTTGTTTTCATTTTTCGTAAACGGAGCGTAACGGAAGTTAAACCGAAAATGTAAACGTGCTATTAATTAACAAATAATTGCCATTGTTTAGGGGTATTTTTACTTTTTTATTTACCAATGCAATGCAATTGTGGTCAAGACGCCGCCTCTCACACAGCAGGCTTGATCGATACGTTTCGATACAAGATTCGAACCTTTTCATTGCGATTGCATATCTCCAGCACATTTTCTATAATTGGCCAATAGCGGAAACAATAGACTTTTCAGACATCTGGTGTATGTCAGGAGGGGGTAGAAGTGTAAAACAAACCCAGACATTTATGGTTGATCACAATTATATAAAAGTATATGTTTAACTAAATAATGAAGCAGCGAGTGCAAGTGTGTATGTATGTGCAATGTATTGTGCGCTTGGGCTATAAAATGAAATATACACGCTTGAGGTAGTTCGTGTACGGGTATTTCATGAGCTATATATTGCACACACACACACACATGCGTACGTACATACATTGGTTGCTGTTATGTATTGCGGATGATGGCGAATTGCATTTATTATTTGTTAAAACGCGACCACCGCAGCCCTGGTTCAGCCCAGTCATTAAATGTGTTTTTTTTTTTCACGGCTGCTCACTCTCTTTTTGATATATTTCATACAAACAATATATCGTTCAAATACACATATGCATTAAAATACAGATGACGACGAGTTGACCAACCATGCAGCCCCACCCCTTTGCCAGCCGGCGCAACAACACAACAAAATATAAAAACGAAACAACAAACACAAACACCATGTTGGTTGAGACCAACACCAACAGCCTTATGCTCATGCCCACAAAATACACCAAATGCCAAAGGGAGAAGAAAAAAATGAAGAAAAAAACTTCACATCGCCAGCAACCCAACCGACAGCAAGTTTGTCTTTAAAGTGTATCAACAACACCCAGCTTTCAGCCAGCCATAAGAATTGATTGTACGTACGCTACCATCATTATCATTGCCATCGTCATCATCATCATCATCAGCGCTACCATCACCATTGCCCGCATACGGGCATTAACTGCAATATACATTTCCCTAATTCATGCATTTGTGGTTTGTGGTACGCTAAAGGGCTCATTCAAACTTACAACCATGCCATCTTCCGGACAATGAATAAATAGGTGAGTGAGTAAATACAGGAAAGAAAACTTGTTTGCTTCTGCTTCTGCCCTCTACTCAAGTGTACAAGCACACACACAAAAAGTATGTACTTGTAATACATACTAACGTGAACGTTCAGTTGGCCGTCTTGGCTGGGGTTATCTGTCAAGATTCGCGTTGTCTTACAGCGTTAAATTGATCTTTTTACCGTGTTTGGTGCTTTTGCGTTCGGGGTGCAACTCCACTATTCACACGTCTGTACACAATATTGCTTGTGCTTGAATCTATAAATGTATGTATGTGTGTATGTGTGTATGTATTGGGTACTTCTGAATAATATTTAAAAGGGAGGAAGATGGGTTTTGCCACTCGCAGGCAAAGGCAGTCAGTGGACTCCTCGATTATGACAGGTCGCAAGTGTTTATTCGGTTATTTATTGCTGCATTTTAGAATCATAAATAACACCACAAATTACTGTGCACAAAGCCTGATATCAACAACAATAATAATAATAATAATGCGAACTGACCATCCGACCAACAAATAAATGCGGCCACCAGAAGAACATGAAAACCGATCAAGTTAGCACCAGAAGCAGCACCAGTTACGCATTATACACACACATACACACATATGAAAAAATGAAGTATTTATACAACACATGTACAGTTATACGAATACAAAAAAAAACAATTAAAATATCTAAAGTCTTGCTGGGACATCTGGGACATTCCGGATTTGACTTTAATGCTTTAAAATAGATTTTATCGTTGGAAGTTATGCTTGTTGATTGTGGGCGGGGTTTTGCTAACAAAAATTTTAATCCAATTCTAATTTGTATTGAATATCAGTACGTGCGTCCTAGTGCAAGGTAGTATTTTTTGAGATATTTCGAGGAAATTTGACCCAAAAAAATAATTGAAAATACACTGAATTGAAGCATTTTTAGAAGCCCTCTCTTCTTTATATGGCAAAAATTCACAATTCTTATTTTTTTTATACAAAAATTGATGAAAAATGTTTTTTTTTAAATTCAATAATTGACTGTACCAAAATTTGGAGGCGATTTTTTCATTTCTATGTAATGTTTTTTACCAATTTAACCCCTAAGTATAAAAGTGGTGGATGGCCTTAATATTATATGCTCTAATATTGGACCATGTCGAACTATTTTCAGATCCTCTCTTCCTAAAGAGTTTCTTCCAAAAATTGACTTTAATTTAACAACAACTTGCATGTTCTGAGAATACTTGATGGGATAAATTATGTTATCATTGAAAAGCTCTGCTATTGGAACTAAATGGTGCGAGTGCTATATGACCCTTGATATTGTGCGTTATCGCTTTTAATTTGTTTAAAATGCATAATCATCACAAACGGACGGATGGACAGACATTAGTGCTGTTTGTAAATTTTTGATTATTTGGATGTTACAAAATACATTCCCTGAAAAAAACAAGACCTATTCACCTTTATGACTACTGGCGCAGTCCTTTTGTGGGATGACGCAGTCACTTGTTTGTTATTTGTTTGTAATTGCATTTATTGTTTGTTTGACGTTGCACAAAAGTCGCTGTTTTTCTCATCGCTTTGGCAACAATTCTTTTTTCTTAACATCATTGAACTCAAGTTAGACTTTTGATGTAATCACCTTAAGGGCTACATTTAACTTTAACTTAATTTTGTATATCATCTATAGTTACATGTTTAGGGCGGGTGTTTAGATAATAAGTGTTTGCAACTGCGCTCTCGGTCGATTGAAAAGTCGAATTTTGTTAAAAATAGAATTCTGAACCGAAAACGGTTGAAATGAACAGACTCAATATGATTCATAAATCTATTTTTATGGCCATTGAGAGATTTTTGTGAATTGTGGGCTTGGTTGTCAACCATTGGGAACTGCGCAGTTGGCATCAACTTCCAAATACAGTTCTAAACTTAAGCGTTTATAATAACAATGCGTTTTGTATACCAATCCTCCTCTTTAATGCGGTAACAGTAACTATGAGTACATGTTTGTAAGAGTCAGAAGGAGGGGTAGTTTTGCTCATTCTCAAATTCTAAAACGATGTAGCCTTTTTGACTGTATTGTTAATGGCTAAAATCAGAACACGATGCTAAACAATTCAATTAGAGAGAGGGAGAGAGAGAGAGAGAGAGAGAGAGAGAGAGAGAGAGAGATTTAAATTAGAGAAGCAGAAGAAAGTGAAATTAATACGATCAAGTTAAGTTGGAGATGGGAAATATTCACTTGAAGTGCACATACCGCAATTTCTTTAAAGGGCGTACAGCCATTTCCAATATCAATATACATTGTACGGAACGTATTGGCTTCATAATTGTTATGCCATGTAGAGGCACAGCTACACCGAATTAGCAATCGATACTATTTTCAACAAGTTATTTGAGTTTTCTGTTGTGTGTTGTGTTGCGTTGGGCTGCGTTGTGCTGCGCTTCCTACATACACCAAGGCAGCACTTAAGTCATCATATTTTAGACAGTTTCCACAAGCTACCGATTACAAAGTCGTTCCGTAAATTATACTTTTTTTATGCTTGAACGAAAACAAACACCACACAACACAACGCGTGTACTGTTTGTTATCTTTCCAAAACTCAGTCCGATCAGTTCTTATATTGTTGAAAGATTTGTTCCAAAACAAACAACCGCGTAAAGTATTTCGATTTTGTATTTCGTCTGTGTGTTTTGCACAGAAAGCTCTGTCAATTATAATTAGGGTTCTTCTCTGCATTCATATGAATATAATTCACACTAAACACTCCCAAAAAGACCACAAAAGTGAAAATGAAAAATATTTAAATGTCAAAGGCATTTGAGTGTATCCTTAAAGCAGTCCAACTAACAATTTGTATAATTTAGGTTCTTAAGCGAACGGGCAAATAAACAAACATACTGGTGCATAGAGTAGTGGTAGAAACTCACTTCCATTAGATATCACTTCTATGTTGCTTATCTGGATAAACTAAAGTGTAGTGAATGGGTGAGGAGAAGAGTGGAGTATGAAGAGATGTGGAAGTAGGAAGTATAAGCACAAAGATAATTATAATGCTAAAATACTACACACCTTCCTCCCTTGAAAAACATTAAGTAGAAACACAGGCGAGTGCGTAGGTACAAATCGAGGTAGTGACCTTTGTGAGTGATACACAGGTGCTCTGTAAAATTTATTAATCATTCCTTAGTCAATAGGGAGATCTGGGTAGAAATGATATCGTTTCAGACATTGCAAGAGCGCGCGTATAAATCAATTTACTTAAATCAATTACTCCTCGCCACAAAAGTCGTATTCAACTAAACTGCGCCTCTTGGCTGCAGGCTAAATTCTTAAAAATAAACGTTTTGGTATTTTTAATTTCTGTTCATTGCCAAGTGTTTAACGGCGAACTTTTGTGATCAATACTTTGTTAAACATGATTAGAGAACAAGTGAAAGTATTGGAGCCGGTTCAATTCGGCCCTACACAATTTAATTCCTTTCCCCAGTTATGTGGGGCGAATAATAAGTTTGTCATTACGTAGAAGGAGACGTCAGAGACTGTGCAAAGAATATATTAGCAACAAAAACTGAGTCGATCTAGACATGTATGTCTGTGTGTCTGTCTGTTATTGGCATTCTCACGGGCGTACATTTTGAGATATTGAGCTGAAATTTGTTTACAGACACACTTTTAGTTTTTGCACGCAGATCGCTATTTAAATTGGGAAAAATCCACGCCCACAATGGACAAAAATCTATTTATATGCTACAAAAATTGTACAAAAACAATAATTACCCCGTCCATCAATCAATGCAAAAAATGGACGTGGTAGGATAACAAACACGCCCTCAATCGGCAAAAATATATATATCTGCCCAAAAGATTTCCCATTTAAATTTGGTACACACACGTATAGGTTTCCTCTACATCGATGTGTCAAAAAGTGGGCGTGGTTGGATAACAGACACGCCCACAATTTACAAAACACCATAATCAATGTAAAACTCGACGTACAAACAACGACGTATATTATCATATATCTGCCACGCCCACCTTTGTAGATGTGAAGGGTAATTAAGATTTGGCCTCAGCCAAGTTTAGTTTTCTTACTTGTATAATACATGTCATATATTATGTTTAGGCCAAATCGTTTCAGTGTTTCCAAATTCATAGCATTTTAAAAAAGATGTGCTTTGCCGAAGGTCAGTGTTGTGCCAGTTGTGCTTGAATTATTTGCTCACGATTAAAACTAGACTAACAAGTAAACGAACTGTAGCAAGCTTAATCGTATTTATTTAAATGTTCTTCATGCAAGCTTTCGTGGTAGTTTTTAACCTAATTGATTCATATTTAATATCCACAACACCACTGTTTTTATAAAGACAACACCTTAACGGAATATGCGTGAAATTTATTGATTAGTAACAAATCGTGTAGTTGCGTTTAAAATTTTACAATTAGCTTAGCACACACATAAACGCAACATAAGGTTGATTAAACTGCCATAACAATTATTTGTAAATACATAAAATGCAAAACAATACAATGGTCGGTTAAGCCCGATGATTTAATACCCTACAATAAAATTGGTTTCGTAGAAGAGTTATATGAGAGTCATTGTCCCACTCATGGAGCCACAAACATCACACAGGCAAGTAAGTCTGTCAAGCCCGACCATGTAATACCCCACACCACTTAGATACTTAAATGATGCTACAATTAGTTTGGTCGTTTCTGTATACACCAGCATAAAAGTTACTTTGTGAAATATAATTATATGGTCCGATCCAATCCATTTTCAATAGGCAAATCGCCTCTTTGGGTCAATATATGACCAAACTTCATCGAAATAACTTTAAGAAAATGGACAGACAGACGGACATGGTTAAATCGATTGAGTTAATTGAAGGTGGGCGTAAAATTTGCCATTTAGGAGTTACAAACATCGGTACAAACTTAATATACTTCTTAGCACAAGTGGTGTAGGGTATAAAAACTGAAAATTGCGCGTTTATGGCAAAATTGGCAAACATCGTTATATGGATAGACGTTCCAAAGGGGTGTGATCGCATTCAAATTATTAAGCGAAATCAACTAATGTGGGCGTGTCTGTCCACGACGTATTAATTGCGAATTAAATGCATTTTTTGGGAAAAAATATTGATTTTGCCACGCCCAAAATGTCCCGTTTGTTCAAATCAATTTGACATTTCCTTATCATTTGGAGCAGAAATATAATGGTGCTCCATTTGGAAGAGGTTGGGTATCCTGCTTTTGGCATGCGCCTAATAAGGCCCGCTATTACTTCTTTATAGATTTTAACCGATTTTTGCGGTGTTTTACACTCAAAAACTGCATTAAAATCTCGCCCGCAACGCATACTTTTAACTTTTTTTTGTATTCACTAAGGTGGTGAGTGCGCAATTGTTCATATTATAATAACATCCACATATGTTCAAATAATTGTCAATAATTTGTAATGAAGTCTAAGCTAAAAAAAATGCTACAACGGATTAATGTCTGCAGCATTCAGTATGCAATTGTTCAGTGAGGACTTATTTAGTTTTGCAACAACAATGTGAGGCAGAAGAAATTTATCATTCAAGTACATACGTACATACTTGCACATGCACCATATGTACAGTGCAGACACATAGTGGACACATATATGGTTGAGTGAGTTAATGTTTTCTGCAGAAAAATGGCTAATCTATGCTACACTAATAAAATAATGCATTGCTGTGAGTGCACGGACGAATGCATGTAATATATTATGTATTGGGTGATGGTGTTGTAGAAACACTTTAATATATATCTCAGTTAGTTAGTTATTTGTGTGTGACAACTTGGCGAGATATCCATTTCAATGTAAAGTACTCTCAACGTGTTTATAAATGTGGAAAGAGTACAATTTGCAAATCTTGGGAATGGTTGGTTACCACAGAGAGGAAAAATACTTCAGATTTCTGACTGTGAGTCTGAAATTTTGTACTAAGCAAAAAACTCGACTTTAGTTTGTCACTGCGTTTCTTATAGACAGACATTGTTCAAGGACAATATTGAAATGTCCCAAATACGCCCAGACACTTTTCCATTTACTAAGAATTAATTGATTAAAGATTAGAAACGGACTTGCTGATGAGGAGGCTTCATAATATGACTTGAAATTGTGCTCTGGCATTATTAATGAATAAGTTAAGCTACTATAATGAAAACAAGGAAAACTCCACATTTACATACAAATGGTGGGCGTGGCAAATATATGATTACGCTCTCTTATACTATATGTGTTACCTGTCAGCTTGCAAGTCAAGTTTTATGGTGAGTATGTTTTTTTGTGAATTGTGGGCGTGTCTGTTATCCGACCACGCCCATTTTTGCAACATCGATGCAGAGGATACTTATACAAATATAAACAGGAAACCTATTGTGGCAGATATAGAGATTTTTGTCGATTTTGGGCGTGGCTCTTGACTGATTTTGTCCATTTTAAATAATGATCTGCGTGAAAAACTAAAAATATCTAAAAATTTCACCTAAATATCTCAAAATTTACGCCATTGAGAATGCTAACAATAGACGGACGGATTTCTGAGGCCTCCTTCCGTGTGTTGCAAATGGAAAGACAAACTTAGTACACCCTCCATCTTATGTGGAGGGTATGAAACAAAAACGAAATTTCGCTTAAAAAATTTCAAAGTTTATTCATTTTATGGAGATGTGTACGAATATGTTCGTATGAACAAAAAAACTCCTATATGGTTGTAACCAGAAAAAAAAAACGCATCACATCACATTGATGAGCACTTAAATACTTATCCATATATAACACTTGTCATATACATACTTAGCAGCTCAAATGAGTACTCATTCACTCCCAAACAAAAAACTTGACGTAATGTGCACGAAAATGACAACAACTACAACAATATCGGATGCAATAAAGCATCATAAAGATTGACAGGTTTATTTTGACAAATCGCTGACACTTAATCACACACAAAACAACGTAACGTAACACATCATCGCACAGCGTACGGTGGTGCGCTGCTTAAAAGAGAGCGACAAGCCCAAGATGTAGAATCAATAAGTAAAGGTTATGCGTAGTTGGAGACACCTGATTATTTACGCTCACTTTGTCACAAACACTTCTGTACATGCATGCAGATATAAACCAAAGGCTACAATATTTCTTCCAGATATGTTTACTTAATCATTGCGGATGTCAAATATCATAGTTGGGACAAGTTGTAGAATAGAAGCCAAAGACCGAGAGCAAAGACCTACATAGGTTTTAATCGGCCAGTAATGATAATGATGCCCAATCTATGTACGTAAAAAGTTTGTTTCTAAATAAGAGTTTCGTACGAATCGCAGAATCGTTCGTTCTTTCAATTATAGCACATCTCACACTTTATAGAACAATCTCCTGTCATTTACTTATTTTTACAGTCACCGTACCAGTCGAATCAACCTGAAATTGTTATCTCTGTATAAAGACAATAACGGAGAGAGGTTTTGTTCAGGGGTTTTACCCAAGTTTTACTTTGCCTCCGGATAGACTTCATTAGAGAGTTACATTTACCCACTCTAGACCTAATATTTTGTGTCTCTAAGGAGGATGAGTTATTGCAATGAACATGAATTATGAGAAAGTATTAAAATTTACGTGATCTTTACACCATCACGTTTGTGTAATACGTCTGAGTGTGTAAATAGAAAACTGTCACTGAATGGAGGAATGTTACACCTGAACAATCACAACCATAAAGAGCATCCAATTTACTATAATGTCTGACAAATACATTATCCTACCAAAGAGTGATTGTTTTGCAGCATGCATGTTTACCTAATTGCGATGAATGTGATGAATACTTCTCAATCCATTAAATCTATTTAACAATATCTTTAAACGAATTTCTTCGGAAATATATTGAGGTAGTATTATCATAGAATAGGTGACAGGGCCACGCAAAGACGGCATTAATAATGTTATTGTTGACGCATTTGTTAAATGTTAATCATGAATCATATATTTGTTTATATTTATTTTTTGTACCCACTATCGGGAAATAGGGAATACATACATTCTGTTAAAACTCTTGCAACACCAAAACTGAGTGAGCCATCAAAGTATTCTGAAGCTGCGTCGAATACTCAGTCATGTCTATCTGTCTGCCTGTAAAATCACTTTCCTTATTGCAACAAAAGAGGCATCGACATCAAACGTGACAAAGATTCGTAGCTAGTTGGTTTTGAAATTGGAAAAAATCATTGAATATTGAACAACATGCCCACAGTGCAAGAAAACTGAATGTCATGAATGTTTTTACGATTTCTTTTTCATATAACTTAACAAGTAAGAAAACTAAATTTGGTTTAGGCCAACTTTTAAATCTGCTTCACATCCACAACGGTGGGCGTGGCAAATATATATATATATTGTATTACGTATCAGCTTGTTTTCTAGTCTAGTTTCATGGTGAAGATGGTTTTTTATAAATTGTGGGCGTGTGTGTTGTCTAACCATGCCCATGGCCCATGGCACATCGATGGAAGGGATAACTATAAATTTATGTACCAAATTTCAAGTTCATAGGTAAATTTTTGTGGCAGATAAATAGATTTTTATTGATTGTGGGCGTGGCTCTTTACCGATTTTGCCCGTTTTTAATAGCGATCTGCGTGCAAAACTAAAAGTGTCTGTACGAAATTGCAGCTCAATATCTAGGAATTTACGTCCGTGAGAATGCCAACAACAGACGGACACACGGACATACATGTCTAAATCGACTCAGTTTTTGTAAGGTCTCTGATACCTCCTTCTGGGTGTTGCAAACGGAAGAATAAACTTAGTATACCCTCATCACTAATGTGGAGGGTATAGATAATTCATTTCAGAAACACTAAAACACCAGTTGGAATGCTCTTAAGTGTTCCTTCAGTAGCAAAATCTTCTCGTATCTAATATAATTATATAAACTTTTATAAAAACATAAATGATTATAACGTAAAGGGAGGGAAATACAAGCAAAAACTGAAATCTATATCCGATCAATGCCTATAAATTTATAACCAAAACTAAGCATTACCTGCGCTCTCACTACGCAATCCTTGTACTCATTAAAATGCATATTTTCTTGACAATGCAGCAGGCCAACGCAACACACCAATAATTATACAATATTAAAACACAACCGAAACCGAAACAGAAACAGAAACAAAACAAAACCTATTTCTTTAGACACAGAAGGATGCACTGTAAACGAGCGGAAAATTAGAAGAACGCATGTCAGTTAAAGGCAGGACACAAAGTTGAGCTAAGGACAAAGGGTTGCCCTAAAATTCGGTGCATAAACTTTAAACAGGTGAAAGTTAGATGATCACTGACGAACTGCCTAAAAAAGATGAATGCACGATGTATTGTGTGAGAGGCCAGGCCGCCTTGCTCTACTTACCACACCATGTATGGTGTACGATATGCATCAAATGCATTGGATACTAAACTGTGTAAACATTTTCTCCTTTTTTCTATTCGAAGATATGTTTATGCATACATTAGCATACATTGGTTTTTATTTTCATTAAATACACATTCTACATAATTTAGCTCATTGCCTCTCATCAAATGTAGGGCTTCAGGCTACTTGAGCACGATGCATACGTATGTGCAGGCATTTTTCAAATTTTCATATTTTTAATATCAACAAACATCACCTGTCTAATGCCTCTAGAAGCGATATGTATGTGTATGCGAGTGGCAGGCAGGAAGGAGTGCATTTAGTGTTATTTTGTGTTTTAACGGAACGTTTAGCACATCAGTTGTATCAGTTAATTTCGTATAATGCAACATGCAATAATCTTCTCAATTTTATGTTCATGCATGATTTCGTTGAACCTTTGTATCGTATAATATATAATTTTTTAAGGGATTGGGTAAGCAGGAGACTGTTAACAAACAAGTAAAAGAGCTATAATTAGCTCAAGTCAAGTCTTGGATCCACCACATTTATATGCCCCCTCTTGACCCTTCGTTACAGTAGGTGTTATCTTAAGTCACACTTTTCATCGAAGACATTTTCGCGTAATATGTCGGCACGACTGTATTCAATCTCGGCGATGACTAAAGTAAAGAATATTTTATTCTTACAAGCTCTATTTTTGTGGTCGCGATAATTTTTTTGGTTGTTGCTCGGGCACCTCACGATCGCAAGCAGTGAGATGTCGAGTTGAAATTTGGCACACATAACTTTCGAGTTTGTTTGTAGTTTGGCATTGTAAATGATCAAAATGGGTCCATACGTACGCCCACAATGACGTCCTAGACCCCTGCCTATGTCTCTCCCAGGGCCAAAAATTTTCAAATATAAAGCTGACGTTTGGTACACCTAGTCAACGTTCACGTCAAAAGTACGAATCTAAAATTAGACAAAACCAGTCCGCGGACTGGCTTACAACTTTGAAAAATTCAACGTGCTGAGCTGGGTTATATATTTCGATTCCAGTACAGTAGATTCCGATTTCAAAGAGAAGCGAAATTAGTGATGTACAAATACATTCTAACGATACTCGAATAAAAGATATTCGACCAGCCGTTCGGGAGATATGTTAAAAAGAAAATTTGTACCTCTTCTGTAGAATAATTTTCTAATATATAATTAATATAACTAATGCAAAATTATCACGTGATAGTTGCTGTATTACAAATATATATACTTATAAAAAAAAACTTGTCTTACTCCTGAAATACTGAGTATTACTGAACACTTAGAACCAATGTTGTAACATTTAGTAATGGGGCGGAATTTGAAACTTACACTTACAGGTGTAGATGGTCTGTGCTTGTCTGATCATGTTTAATGAAGTTTAAACAATACATAACATAATATAACATGTACTTGTAACATATAACTCCAAAGACGATCTGATGATTCATCTGTTTAGGCGTCAGCCTATTGTAGCCTTTCTTACTTCTTTTACTTTAATGATCTGAAATGGTGGGCATTCAAAATTTGGCTTAAGCCAGTTGTTTGTTACTAGTTATACGTTGCAACCTTCCTGCATGAACTAAAAATGGGCGTGCTAGATGCATTCGAATTTTCGAAGAATTTATATAATTGGTGGTTCCTGTTAAGTTTTTTCTTTTTTAGTACTTGCCTCGCCCCCTTGTTGTACTTACAAACAAATGAACAAAACCAATATGCCCCCATATCAATATAATGGTAGGTGCAAAAGAACACTGGTAAACCCTTACTTACTTCTAATTGTTGTTGTTTGGAGCCATCTCCTCTTTAGACGCAAACTATTCTCAAACAAATATTTTTTTTCATGTCAACCACACAACTCTTAACGTAACCACTACGTATTCATATACTTAAGTGATATATAGACATAAACGCATTTAACTGTTTAGTAGGTTAACACGCCAAAAATGAGAAGAAAAAATAAAACGAAGATAATTTTGATTTATGTGAACTTGAATTTAAACAAAATGAAATGAAATGAATAAAAGAGGCAAAAATTGTGATTCCAACACACTGGCCGTGTGAAGATTTATAGGGGATCATCGGAAGATTTATTATGTTTCGATTGCGAATACCGACGAACGTGCTGATTGCTCATCCACTTGAAAGCGACAGCGAGTGGAGTGTGCACTTTATAAAGTGTTTGCAAAATCCCATGATATGCTGCGTACAGGCGTAAGAGTTGTGTAAAACTTAACTAATAAACTTGAGTTTGGCAATCGATGATAATGATGAATGACATCACACATATAAAATTCCTAATGAGGCAATCGTTAGGTATGTAGGTATGTAGGTATGTAGACAGACAATTAGACCCTATTATGCACCACATAATACAATAATATAATGAAACAAATATAGTGAAAATGATCAAATCGAAGCCGGTCCTTTTTATTACTAATATTTTCAAATTATTTCAAATTTTTTCAAATTTTTTCAAATTTTGCTTATATCAAAATCTCATCCAAACCTACAGCGTTTCTAACACATATAAATAACGCTTAAAACTAAAATAAGGATTCTTTTTGATTCTTAAAATTCATAAATCACGAATAACGATTCAAAAAGCGATTTCAGTTTTTTCACATTTATTCTTGACTTGTAAACTTTATAAGTCACAATAACGATCGATTATGTTTTTTTAATTAAGTAATTTATTGTACGACTAATAAAGTCGACATTTCACAAAATCGACATTTAGATACTCCAAAATCGTTATTGTGATTTATAAAGTTGAAAAATCCAGTTTAACGGTTTAAAAAATTGTTTTAATTTGAAAATGGATTTATATAATAATCATTTAAAAAATCTGGAAAATAACGAAAATAGTTAAAATTATATCGTTCAAATGTAAATTTTATGGACTTTTCATAAACCTATCAACTTGAAATTTGGCATGCCCAAGAACACGTACAAGATGGACTAGGCGGATCAGCACGCTTTTATATAAAGTTAGTAATCATTTTACCATAATTAGCAATTATGGGCAATTCTTTCGTCTAAGGATTATGTATGGAAAATTTTACATCGATCAGTCCTATAATTTGGCTACTAGCTCCATTTTTTATTTGCAGGACGTACGGACAAAATGTATTATTGTATACACACAAAACAAGACAAGATCAGGCAATACAAGGGCAGCCATGCCTCTTTAATTAACATTTAGAAAATGACAAATTGTGTGCACGTAAATATTGCAAAAGGGTATATTAGATATGGACGTACCGAATTTTGAACTCAGTAGACTTATATTTTGGCTGCTAGCGCCATTTTCCAATTGATCGCTACTGTGTTATACATTTGTATGTACTACAGAATTTTAGTTCTACGCAGTTTTATAATTGAAAGCAGACTTTCTCCGAGTCACTGCCTTCTAGTAAAGTACATTGGCAGCACATTTAATATATTGTTAGGATTTTCATTACTAATGTTTCCATTACACTAATACAACACATTTGGTTACAATGTTCCAAAATTATCCTTTTAATGCTAATAGCATTAGAAGGCCATTGATAACAAATTGCTGTTGTTAATATTATTGCTATTGACAATTTAGTTGTTAGAAGGGCTTTCTTAGTCCCATTTTAACAAATTAGATTCAAGTTGTAGCATTAGTTGTACAGCTTTGTTTTTATGGTAAACTTTTTGGTAATTTCTCATACGGGTCTAAGTGCTTCAGCAGATATGGAAATTCATGCATACATTTACGCACATACATACACACATATGAACTGTGATTCACACATACAAGATATTCATTTGCAATTGAAACCGTTTTTATCCAATTTTCTTAACTAATCAATTAGGTTTACAATACGTTTAAACAAAACGAAAAAAGCAACATCAACTGCATTGAGAATTTTAGAAACTCCTACAATGTTTAGTTGCGGTTTCACGGCCATTATTTTTTTGTTAATATTATCATGTTTCCGCACGTACAGTCCTGATTGGTTCAATGTAGTGGCTAAGGCAAACGCCGCAAGAGAGAAAGAGGGCACCATATAATGTACCTCCGTAAATGCAACACTCTTTAAGTAAGCAACAGTCTCTCCATAAAAGTACTCAATTTGAGCATAATGCGCTCCTATATAAGAACAAAAATTGTTTAGGAGTAATTTCACAAGTAATACAGCCAATGTCAATATTATGCGAACAAACGGGAAACAACTGAAAAAGTCAGTCATACCCAACTATCTAATATCACAAGGAAGGTGTTCTAAAAATGGACTGTGCCGTCCATATTTAGCCGAAATAATTACTTTTCATCATTTTTTAAAGAAAAATTGTAAAATTCGAAATTTATTCATATATTGTAGAAACTTTTTTGTAAAAGACGCCCGATCTTAAAAACAAAGCGTCCAATGTCCATTTTCAATAATGACCGTTCTTGCCTCAAAAGACGTCCCTCTAAAAATATTTCAACAAACAACAAAAATTGCGAGGTAACACTAAGGATGATTACAAGAAAATATGGACATACAGACACAGGTGGATACGGTTAAATAGATTCAAATTTCGATTCTAACACAAGCTGACATATACAACTACAATAACTACAATTCGATTATAAGCTGTTCTATATCTAAACATAATACAAATCCGCAATAATCGGATGTAGTTGAAAAACACTCGTATTTGAAGCCACTTAGCGCAAAGAATGTACAGCAAATAAATCGCCATTGGTTTTTGGCCAGGATGTCGATTTTTCTTCATCAAACTTGAAAAATAATGTAATTGGTAAACACTCTTAGGGTGCAGATATAACCTGAAATATTACACACGCACCATTGACTCGTCCATTCATGACCCATTATGTCCATTTGTACCGCTTTTTTATATAATATAAATTATTTTCATAGATGTTCAGCATCCTGTATAATATGTAAAAAAAAAAAAAAAAAATGTCACAAAAATTTTTCTTATTTTTTATTCGTTTATGGAATCAAAAAAAAAAAAATATATATATAGGAATAGGTTTTAAAAATGGTCCGATCCTATCCATTTTCAAAAGGGTTTCTTTTGGGCCAAAACATATCCTTGAACCAAATTTCATCAAAATATCTCAAAAAATGCGATCAGACAGACGGACATAATTAAATCGATTCAGATTTTGATTTTGAAGCGATCAGTATAATTGAATGTTTTTGTAGGCGTGTTATTTTGGTTGCAATTAAAGCACAGTTTTCCCTCTTTTCCAAAAATAAACGTGTTTGGGTAACAGACACACAATTTGCAAAAAATCGTATTCAGTACGGTATTCTTGCCACCTTTCTTGACCAATCCGGAAAGAAATGTTCCGACGAAGAATTTCTTGTCTAGGAGACGAACTTAGACTATATAAAAATTTTGTTGGACATTTGAATGGAAAAATACTAACTCTTGTAACAAAAAAAGAAGTTTTTCTTAACTACGCCTTAATTACATTACATTTCGAAACCAACCGCGGTGCAGTTCCTAGAGAAGATACATTTATTCGACCTTACGCTGAACAGAATATATTTTGAAAGTGCTCACTTCCATTTCCAATGCGCTTTATTTCGCTTAAAACCGGGCACGAATCAACTGTTATAATAAATACGTGGGGAGTACTGCGGATTTGGCCCAAGTATAACATATAACTTTTATTGGTTATTGATACTTGTTCAATTATTATTAATTATTAAGCAAAGAACCACTGTAACCCCATTTAAGGCTACCCAATTTAACACCGATTCATTAGTTGAGTTTTTATGCAAGATTTCTATAATAACTGCAATAAAATCACTGGTCTGGCAATAATTATAAGGCTAGAGAAATGGCAGCAGACACACTTGTAAAATCAATTATATGTACAATCCATAGGTACACAAAACAAACTGAGCGGGTTTTACGATAATAGGCATGTACAATCTCTTTCATGGAAACCCTACACGCACTCATGCCGTACCCAATAGAGCTTTAATCGCACCGTATATGACGGGTGATAATCTGGAATTGTTTTGCTTTTCCTTTACAGCAATTCTCTCTACTCAATCGAGTTGCCCAAAATCACTCAAGCTAACCACAAATATGTACAAATGACATTCATGTAACGTCAGGTAAATATGCCCATTAAGTGAGATGAGAGAAATCTGCTTTATCCACCTTCTGTGTGGACTTACCACGTACCCATTCACGGAGTAATAAGTAATAAGATACTATATTGTATTACATGTGCTTGTGTGAATGTTACATGCATACGTATTGTACATTTAGGTAGGCTTGTAACCATTACATAATTTATATTCATATTCATACATTTATACGCTTGATAAAATGGTAACCAAAGCTACATGCTACGCATCGACATTTACGTCTTACTACCTCATCTGGTTAACGTTGTTCTTGTATAAAACAATTACTTACACAACTAATGGGTTAACGCACGTTTGTTTTACCCTATACAGCGTCAGAATTTTAATTCACATTTTTATAATCTTATAATGTATTGAAATCATCTGAAATGATGGACGCATATGAAGGAATGACCTTGCGAAATGACTTTCAAATCGCACTACAACTATTTCAAGCATCTCTAACTATGTAGTATGTAACGTCAACTCTCTCCCTATCATGCAGGCAGTCATTTCCTTTAACGGGAGTCGCTTTGAGTGTGCGTTGTACAGCATTGTGAAATCCAGTTCTCTTTCAAGGCATACAAATTGAAATTCGAGCTCAAGAAATATGGTTTCATCTCTCCTCCACCACCAGCACGCTGTGTGTCATAATTTTTTATAACATTCTTATTTATTTATTATGCAGCTTTCAACACCTTTTCAATAACATAACAATCCGGTGAGCTATGTTATTGTCGGTCTACTCGCAAATGACAATAAGTATGAGCGACCGAAAGTTTCTGTGACCAAATGCGAAGGTATGTATGTGGTATATAATAATCAAATAACCAACGCCCCTGTAGGCAAATGTAACGGTAGCTTTACGTTATGCTCTTATTGGGCAAATCTTTTATGGATTTATTGGATTCTGCGTCTTATTAAAAATGTTGTAGCTCAAGTTGTCCTGATGGTTGGAAGGATGTAAAAATGGAGCGGAAAATGGTTTGGACAAATTCCACTGAAATTTATGAAATGATTATTATGAAAAAGAAACCAAATGCAGCTCCAAAACAACAAACAAATATATATCAAGTTTTAGACTTTTCTGAAAAGTTTAAAACTTTGTCGAAAAGTTGCTTCTTTTTCAATTTTTCTTAGCGTTTTCTTTGATGGATTTTGCCCATTTGCAATAGCAACATATTTGCCAAATTTGGCAAATTGATGTCTCTTTGTTTAAGACCAGCAGACTGATTACCACATATGAACTCGGAGGAACGTAATTGAATCAATTTCAGAATTTGATGTTGATTAAAACAAGTAAAAATGATATAGTCGGTCAAGCCCGACCTCACACCACTTAGCCCCTTATACAGTTAGTTGTTGTATCTGTATACGTGAGGCCCTGCCATAAAAGTTACTTCAAGAAATATAATTATATGGAAAGGGATTCTAAAAATAGTCCGATCGAGTCTAAATTTGACACAGCCAAATATTAGGACAATAACCATTTTTGTCAAAAAATATTAAGAATTGCGATTTTTTACTAAAAAAAGACTTTGATTATAATGGAACCTTATTTGAGGAGGGGTTTCAAAAAAGATTCGATCCCATCTATTTTCAAAAGGTGTACACGTCGAAATATCTAAAAAATGCGATCTGTTGCTTGCTCCAAAATTTATATGGACAGACAGACGGAGAGGTGGACATGGTTAAATCGATGTACTTCGGAATCAATCGATATAATAGAAAAGTTACCAACATCCACGCTTTATTAAGTCTTTGAAGTCTGCTTCTGAGTGCTGTTACAAACGTTTTCTACAAAGTGAGCATACCATCAACCTCAAGATCGTGTTTACCACCTTAACAAGTAGCGCTATGTAGGCGATGATGGAGAGTATTTAAGATTTGATCTAAGCCAAATTTTATTTTTTACTTGTGTGTTGTAAATAATGAGTTGTACGAATTAACCCTGAAAGTTAGTCCAATCTATGTATTAATAAGTAAAAATTTTACAGTGGGTTCTAACTGGCCATAATTAATTTACTTGTCGCCAGTTCATGTCATATAAAAGTCACCTTGAAAAAAGCTTTATGTGGAAAGCGGTTCTAAACATGGTCCGGTAGGCTCCTAAATTAGCACACAATTATTAAGCTACTTGACTGTTCTTCACCAAAGTTTATTAATAAATTATAAAAATTAAAAGCCTTACTTTAAAATGTAGAATTATACGGGAAGCCGTTCTTGACTCGAAAGAATTTCATCAAAATATATCAAAAAATTGAGACCCGTACATTGTAGATCAATATACCCTTACGTCGTGTAAGTGGTAAAAGAGATTCTTTAATCTACCACCCCAGACAGACACACCCCTTTGACTAAATGAATTCAGATTCAAATGATTCTGAATCTATCGGAATAATAAAAGACCTCTCTTTAGCCGTTTAGGACTTTCACACATCCACTGTGACCATTTAGTGCCATACTTTTATAACCAAAATATATTTTCAAACCAAGATTATAAAAAAAAAAACGAATTCCGTTCATCTGTATTCGTTTTTGTACCCCAGTTCGCTGCGTAATGCGAAACGCACAACGCTGCTGTGAATTGAAGATGCACAAATTTTTTTGACAGGATTAATATTTTTGCAAACAACATATTGCCACTGAAGTGAGAACATCACGCAGCATTTCCCTGTCGTTAAGTAGTTTCCGAACCAGTGCACACAAAATACGATAAATTTGTTCGCACCTTCTCCTGCACAAAACTTTTTAGATTAGTGAAAAAAAATGTTGATCTTTCACATAATCAGTTAAGTTTGTTGTTAAGCGAAGATGTAAAATGTGTTTCAAAACATGAATAAGTGGAAGCATTCGCGGTATTCATGCAAACGCGCAATTATGAAAAAGGCGTGCTTGGCGTATTTTTGGTGGAGTACAAGCGGAAACCACGAAATGGATTTATTTCAAAATTACAGAATACGTTGTTGATACGCTATCGACAATTTTAAATACATCGCACCACCCACACAAGGGAACTTTGAAAGGATTTTTACATGCAGTCTAATCATTCTACATTCTCGTACAAGTCCCATAGTGATTACAGAGTGGAGTGAGCCAAGACAACTCTTTGGTTTTCTGAAGCAGTCTCTTGACCGCTACAAACTTTATGACAAAGTGGAAATGTGAGCACTTTAATCCACAGTTACACGACCTGTATATAAATATAAATAAATTATATGGTGTGCGATTCATAAAGCATGTAACCTTAAAAGAAATTGTCGCTTAACTGACAATCTGACATTCGCAATATTCGTATGCGCCTGAAATTAGTTCTGTGAGCAAATTAATCGTTTTGTAACAATAACGTCAGCGGCTATAAATCAACAAATACTAACGAACAACAATTGCTCAGAGGCCAGTTATGTGCTTGCTTACTCGTTTGGTCAGCCACAAAGCACCCATAAGTATTATTTTCAGAAGTATTCAAAAATGTCTGGAAAAAAAATAAAATCAAATAAAAGGAGGTTTTTATTTAACTGTAAGTGGTAAACTTAAAACTGAACACTCTTCATAATTTCTTAAACCTTAACCCTGGTTAGGAAGGCGTTGCTCTATTTTTTTAAGTCCACATACTTAATAAATTGAGCATCACATCATTATAAACTAGATCCTATGTAGGACATCCAGCATGATCATTACACAGTAAATGGAGACATGCCGTGCATGAAGAACAATTAAAATTTAATATTTTTCTTATAAAAACCACCACAAACTGAAAATGTTTAATAAATACTCGTCCAACAATGGGTTAATACCACACTTGTGAATTATTTTTTCACTAATTTCTGTTGATGTTTAGATCAAATGTCATGACGAACATGAGAGATGCTACCTACCATGCACCTTAACAATCCATCCATCCTCAATCACTTTTTCAGTGCTAACAATGACGGAATGAGGGAATTTCAAAAATGTGTTAAGTGTTGAGGCTAACGTCCACTCTTCGGCAGCTCAACTACTTGAAAGGTTAAACGAGCCACATTCTTACGAAAGTCATGTTTATGCACATATATCATTATGTCGTTTACCCTTCACCAACAAATGTATACTGCTCCTATTGTATCGTTTGTAACTGACATGAGGTCACTTGAAAAATTCCATAAAGTTATATATTAATCGATGTCTGGTTGTTTAAAATGTCTTAAAATGACAAAAAATCAACATGATCGCTCGTTACCAATCATCCTCAGCCTAGAAATTGTATCAAGCTGGAACCAATTAAGATATGCCTTAAGCCAAGCGATTATTACATCCTAGACACAAATTTTCCGAATGTTTATAACTACTAAGCGGCTGCTCTCTAATGTCCGCGTAAATTTTTCCCCCCAAGTCACAGTCAATTATTTTATACAGTTTTGGTACGGAGCCCTATTGAAATCAGTTCAAACTGGACCATTTTTAGAACCTTTCCTACATGACTTTATTGAAAAAGGCTCTAAATGACAAAAGTTTTGATCCAAATAACGCATAACGTTTATTTAGTCTAAAAATATGTTTTAATTAATAATAAAAGAAGTTTAAAGAAAAGAAAATTCGTTCTCAACTGCACAATCACAATTCTTTTTAATATTTCCTCGGTTCAGCACATTGACTACGTCCACTACACACATTCTCTCCACTTATATCATCAGCAAAATTTTCTGTTTCTTTCTGCGATTATTTGATCATGTATGATCAATTTGCTCGAAACAAATTTGTTTTGTTCGTGCAAAGCTATGCGAATGGAATTCGAAGGTGATACCTTATTAAAATGCCACCAAATGCACTATTAAGTGACGAAATGAATGCTACCGGTATTTCGGTATTTCGGAATGTACGAATTGAGTAAGATTGCCCACAATTCACACTATCGTACATACACGCGCATACCTTCGCATCAATAGTGACAATGTACGTATTTACGTGGAAATAAACTGAAGATTACGTTACGTTGGAGGTGAATTGTTGGAATGCTTTGCCTAAATTACTTATGTTATGTTTGTTTATTCATAAATTGAAGAACATTTATAAGTCCTTGATGCAATGCATTTGAATAATCTGCAATCGTCTTCATCCGTTAGTTATTGATTGTATAATCAAATGCAATTATATTACAGTTTATTAAATAATGGTCCTTTATTGAACAACTTCTGTTCAAGTGCTGCTTTAAAAAGGCACAAAGTTACGGTTTACGCTGAGTTTTTTAGTTCCCAGAAGATGTTATATTAGAGTGGCAACTCGTCAAGGTGAACATTGCAAGAAAAGTCATGTATTGAAGAAAAATCACATTGAATGGTAATCAATTTAAGTTGCTCCATATGTACGGGTACGTATATGTATGGGCTCGTAAATACGTACTTATAAAAACCACTTTAATCGCCAAACATAATATTGTCAGGGTGGTCTACTTGGATGCTTATGTATGCGATCGCCCTGGGTGATGAACTACAGGGCAAATTTAATAGCCAATTAAGTTATCGATCTGTAAATTTAAAGATATACAAATGAACATACTCACGAAATAATTGCATTGAGCGGTATGTACTAGAGTTGCACTTGTGTGTGTTCAACAATTGACTAATTTATTACCTTCCGCTTATGGAAATTACCATTAAAGTAGCAAGGGTCTCTTATCGGAAAATCACTCTTTAGTTGAGCTGAGAAACTCTAAAAGCTCACAACTTCAAGTACATGCACAAAACGTTTCTTTAACAATCGACAAAAGTATATGTGTGTGTATGCACAGTAAATATATTAAACGTTTTCTACTTACGTATATAAATATTCTTGTTTTACAGTCAGTACCAAATGTGCGAATACACCTTTGCGCCTTTTAAAAGAAAAATTATCAGTTATACGCGCTGTTATCCTGCAAATTTATTGTATAAAAATATTTACAGTCGATTTTGATTGAGAATAGGAACAAAGCCACCCATTATTGTACAATTGAATTCATATTCAGCTTAATTTGAAATCGACATTCGTTGATAGTGTCAAAGGTGGAAGCAAAGAAAGAAACATATGAGCAGTCCACTAAGAATTATTTACATACAATAGCATTTTTTGTATAAGGTAACATAATTGATATTGGCATTAGTACATACATACATCTGACTAAAATATATACCATTCGCAGATGTTCATAATAAAGTTGCTTTGTTTGTAATTTCATCATTTTATTAGAAGTGGTACTAAAATATGATTATTTATTTACTTTTAATTAAAGATCCAAATGTGATGCTTCATAAATTATTAATTCTTTTAAATAATACACACATACATACACATACATACAAACATACCTATATGTATGCATTTATATACAATTCGAAGGGTTTTATTATAATAAGTTTATATATATGTACGTAGAAAATATTGATTATATGTTTGAGGAATTGTTTTTTTCTTTAAGAGAATCTTTTTTTTTCTTTTTAATTAATAGAATATTTATAAATTATTAATTTTTTCGCTTTTTTTTTTTTTTTGTTCGCACAACGTGTGATCAATAAATATATAGGGATATAGCTAGATTGCTAATAAGTCATATACATATTATATTTTATATTCTTAAATATATACATATATGTATATATATATATATATTTATATATATTTATACATGTATAAGAAAAAGTTGAGATTAAACGTGTAACGAAATTATAAATCATTGTATACGAGTGCTAGGAAATTATTTCGAAAATTAAAAATTATATCAATAAGCATTTTTATTAATATGTATGTATGTATTTATATTCTTCACACTTCAGTTGAGCGTCCATTTTCTTCCGAACGGGGAGAATATTTATTTTCAAGATTGGCGCGGGCAGCATTTATGGTTACGGATGATTGTTGGTGTTGGTGATGTGGATGGTATTGAATTGCATGTTGCATATGTACATGTTGTTGTTGCTGTTGTTGTTGTTGTTGATGATGAAATGGTTCTGATACTACATTAACATTGCTAATGGGTTGCATACACGCCGATATATACGTACCAGCGAGTGATGATGGTGCCGAAACTAGTCTCAGTTTGGTTGTAGCTGTATTAACTGCTGCCGCAATGGCTGCAGCATTATCTCGTGAAGCATTACTGGTTGTAGTTGACTGAAAAGAGATGGACATGCCGCTATCCAAAGAGCCTACACTGCCACGTCGCTGAGGTTTGTCATTGCCAACTAAAAAATATACAAATTAATAGTAATTAAAGTACATACCAAGTGAAAGCACGAGCGAGCATGTGCCATTTCACCAAGTCTCATTACATTCTACAATATTTTAACCCTAAATAAATTGATACGATGTAGTGGGTACAGTGAACACTATCGATATTTAGAGTTGACTTATAAAGCATGTTCCTTCAATACGTGAACAATACTTCCACCAATTTTGACTACTTTCAATTTTCGAAAAAATTATGCTAACAAGATCTATGACGTATCCCAATCCAGTTTAAATTAAGTGAAAAACGTTTTTAGGCTAAATAATTAAATTCCACTAATTTTGGTTAAAAATTCTTACTTAAAATATAATTCGTTTGTGCATGTTTATGGTGTTGCATCAATGGGAACATATTAGCTAAAGATTAAAATTTCTCATCAATTCTTTCACATCGTGAAAATTCCAATCCTATATATATATAACATGTACACACATTCTACTGTTTAAGAAACTTGTAATAAAACTGAATTATGTCCACGAAAATTCTACCCGTTAGGTTGTGAATTTTGAATTACTTTCTTGGAACTTACACTGTTCATGTATATCTAACAAACTGTTGCTTAATGCACTCCTTTTCAGTTGGGCTGCATCCAGTGCATTTGGCGGCATTTCATTTTTTTGCGGTGACTGGAACGGACACGGACAAACCTCCATGTCGGCCACACCACTATCTCTATTCTCTGACGTATTATTGGTTCGCGTACGTGCTGACTTTTGGCGTTCCAATTCCGCTTCAATGCGCAACGCTTCCATTTCATCCATTTCAGAAATGGATTCCTTCAAATCCTCAGCAAATTTGCACCGATCATGTTCGTTTCGGGCATTAAACGTAAACAATATTTTTCCATCAACTTTTTGTGATAATTGAATGCAAAACGGATAGTTGGGTACATCCAATAGGGACACCACCATTCCATACAATGGGAAGCTATTACGAAATGTGTACGTGGTTGATTTCTTTTTACTGAATATCTTTGTAATGACTAGAAGATCATTAAAGAGAAATACTTCGCGTTGATGAACACCCGGCCGTTCTTTTTTGTTAATGTCCGGAATTTCATAGAGGCGACAATAGCATACCAATCGTCGGTGCGGTAATGCAAGATTTGGTTTTTTACCAACAATTGTTGCTTGAACTTTCATTATTTGCGAGACATGATCGCTTCCGGGTTTAAATTCGTTCCCTTTGACACGTTCATAAATACCAGCCAGCATATCTTTATCAATATCATGACAATCATCAATGCCGCGCAAATTTTTAATAAAGTCTTCCACACGCATACGACGCTCCGGCTTTAAGTTGGGTGTGTGCAAATCCGTGTTTAGCATAATGATGGCAAAAGCCAAAACAAATATCTATAAAACAAGAGAGAGTAGAGAGAGAACGCATTGTTAACTAATTTACAAAAAGTGCTCCTTTCCTATCACTTACTGTGTCCGCAGAACGTAGTTGCCCAACAACGTCTTGATTGCATTGACAATAGCGCTGAGAGAAAACTTCCATGAGTCTTTCAATTTTTTGTGCTTCTCCGGGCATTCGAAAGTATGCTTGGAATTTCCTAAGTGCCACATCCACCTGCATGCCAGATAGATCCAGTTCCATGGCAAAACAATTAAGTACAGCCATGTTGAAAGTGTTTTGCAGATTGCCCAAGTACTCGCCAATCATTTGACGCGACAGACCCTTACGTGTTATTAGAAATCGAGCAACACCTTGCGGGGTATTTTCTAGAAAGCCGCGACGTATAAGGTAGGAGATGCCCTTTTCGGGACGTTTATTAAATAGATTCAATCCCACTCTGTACTGGCGTTTGCGCAATGTTTCCGAAATTTTATAATTGGCATTTGGCAACTGATGGTGTCCTTCCTGCTGCAGCTGCTGCTGCTCTTGCTGCTGTTCAAAATGAACTGTATGTGGTGGTAGAGAAGGTAACGCATTTTCCTCTGTTGAGCAGACGGTACCTGTTGTACCCACGGCGACATTTAATGTATTATTTATATTTGGTGTATTTGCGAAAGACGGATCCGACGTATATGTAAATTGTTGGAAACTGGCAGCGTTAGCCATGTTGGCGGTTGCATGCTTGCAAGTGTTTGGCGAATTGGAACGTTCCGATGCCAAATCGCTGATGACATTACGCTCAAGAGATATTGCACTCGACTCGCTACCAGAACTTTGCACTGAAATGAGGCTGCCATTCTCAGATGTCTTATTTAAACCATTTGAACGCAATAGTGTTGCGGGTGGTGGAGTCTGACGCAACACCATTATTTGCTGCTGCTGTTGTTGTTGTTGTTGACTGGAGGGTAGCGTTTGCTGCTGTTGCTGCAGTGCATGTTGTTGTTGCACAGTTATAGATGATGTTCTCTTTGGTACTTCGGGTGGTATTTTTTTCCGCTCTTGCGACGTTGAAGTGCCCCGGGGACGCATATATATTTGTGCTGCCGAATAATAGGGAGTGTGCGGCGACGAAGACGCCGTCACCCACGACGCATTCAATGATGAATCCAAATAGGAATTTCCAGCTGAACATGACGAAAAGCTGGCATCTTGATTTAAAGAATTGTAACTGCCACAGAGTACGGGCACTTGAGAGTTACCAAAGTATTGAGGCTCGGCGACATGCAACAAATTCACATGAGGGTGATTTGATGTAGCGGTGGATACAATCATAGATGATGGACATAGCACAGGAGAATTATTAACAACCCCTACATTAATAAAAAATTTTTAAAAAATGTTCAGACACAGTTTTAGAACATAGGTTACATTTAGTCGGGAATGTAAAACAAGTACAACCACACAGGGCCTAGACCCCTGGGCATATATAAACCGTGTTTAATCAAGTTTGACCGACTATTTTTTTATCTTTAAATACTCCTCCAGCAGAATAGATTTTCCCGACCTTTTTAAATTTACAATAATAACATCATTGACGCCTTCAAACCATGCTACTTAATTTTATACGCGCAAACAATATTGTCTTCTAATTTCAAGTAACTAATGTCATCGTCGCTTTCGTATTCGATTATGGCCATATGATTAATTTCGGGCCAAATAATTCTTTCACTCTGTTAAAAGTAAGTCAATCAAATCAAATCTTGTAGAATATAAAATATATACATTGCGGGGTCTCTGAAGCCTCTGAAGGCTCATATGACCAACTCTCCATCTTGTGGAGAGTATAAAAATTTCAGACAACTTTTATTTACAACACCTCCCCACAAACTGGCAGTTTCCCAATAATACATTTACTAATGGCATAAAAACATAACGAAATATAAATAAATGAAAATCAAAATAAAATATATAATATGGTCAACTATACAGACTTTGGTTATCGGAAGACCTCAAATAACGTTCCTAATCGATGAAGTAGTACTACAGCGTTGTATGAGAAGAAAAGTTATGTGCAGTTACAGTCATCTGCATATATTACCTGATTGATTGCGTGACATTGTAGTAAGATCTACATGTCGACGTTCGCGCATAGATAATGATCTGGTCGGGGGTGTACGTGATCCCGATGCAGTGTGATGTGTAGCCGAAGCTCCAGCCGGGCCGGCTAATATTGTGACACGTGGCTGATGTTGATAATATTGTGGACTATTTTTCCCCAAAATGCCAGCCTCATTGCCATCTGTACGAGGCTTATTCACATTTTCATATGATGATGATGACGACACTGCAATCGCTTCATCTCTGCCTCCAGCAATTAACGCCCGTCGACTGTTACGTTTTTCGGCTTTGGCCATAGCCGTAATAGAGGCGAACTTTTTCACCATCATGTAGTGACGAAATGCTCTTTGGATTGTAATGGCCGCGTTGCGGGCCCGTACGCCGCCATATTTACGTTCCAATAATTCAATCTGTTTGTCAAGCAAATCCTGTGAGAGCTCATATCTGAAAGAAATTTAAAGTCAAATGTTTACATCTCCCAGAGGTACATAATATCGTCTTTGGCATCTATATACAACACTTACACAGATTGCATTCTGGATCGTTTCATCATGTCGCCTGAATTACGTATAGAGTTCTTCTTATGAAATGCTCCACCTGTTGCGCCACTATCGGGCGCCACCAATACTCTGCCATGACAATGATGCTGATGTTGATGTTGATGTGGATGTTGGTGTTGATATTGGTGCTGATGATGATGATGATGGTGATTATGCATGTGATGATGACTTTTATGATCGTGTTCATAGCCGCCCACATTTTTAATAAACGCCATTCCACCACCTAAAAATATTATCAAATAATTAATGCGATGTACTCGTTATATAAGTGAAAAGTACATAATACCTAAACGTGAGTTTTCAGGCATCGGTTGCTGATAGTAGGCTGGGTATTGTTGTGTGCTTTGTTGAAATATCAAATTGGGTTGTTGTGCGTTATTGGTGAGATAAACGGCAGAACCACTTGAGTTGGAAGACAGAGTTATAGGAGTGTAGTTTTGTTGCAAGTACACATAACCGCCACTTTCCGAGCCGGATGTATTTGATCCGGCGATACCATATTGTACGGATCCGCTCCGTTCAATAGACTTCTGAGGAAAGCTGTAAAGAAATATTTCACTTCATGAATCTGAATGCCATCAACTCATTTAACTTTAAATGGTAACCATATAATCATCAGAGCTCTCCACAGACCATAACATCGTCCCAGACTTGTATAAACAAAATTACCTTTCATTTATTATAAATCCCGATATACAAATTAACATGTTGGTGTATTTTCTATATCATATCAACAACAAATAATATATTCAGTACTTTTTTTAGTAACACAAAACCAATTCGTTTGATTCGATTTATTTGTCAGACTTCACCATCAAAACTTCGTACGAATTACACGTTATCTCGTGCTTGTTACAAACGGAACTGAACGTATACGATGATGGTGTAAAGCCAAAAATGTATTCAATTCGAATTCAAAAACGAAAATAGTGAGAGGAAAAAAATCATCCATAAAAACATCTGTCCTCACACACACACGTTCATGTTATTATGGGTGTGCGCAAACAAACCATCCATACGGCAGGATCATGTCTGTGCACTAACACCTGTTACTTACACAAAGAAAAATTGTTTACAAGGATAGAAAATACATGAACCTTTAAAAGAAACCTTTTGTATGGATATTTAAAAAAAAGGTACCCAAAAATTTTAAATCCATCTTTTTTTTTCTACCCTCCACCTTAGTGAAGAGAATATACTAACTTTGCTAATACGTTTGCAACATCCAGAAGGAGATCTCGCAGACCCAACAAACCAAGATCAGCATCAAAAACTGAGTCGATATAGACATTTGCATCTGTGTGTCCGTCCGTCGTTGGCACTCTAATGTCGCATGTATTTTTATTGCCTGTGTTGATTCCGATCGAGAGACACCCCCACAAATTCATTTAACGTATAATCCGACTTGAAAGTTAATTCCGGAATAAATGAATTATTCAAATGAATTGTTAGGTATGTGAGGGTGCAAGGTATTCAAGTTTCGGCCTAAGTCGATTTTAGTTTTGTTACTCGTTTTATTTTGAAATGGACACTTTCCCTTTGAAGAGCATATATTGGGTTTATTACAGGATTGGAGACACACTCTAAAAGGGAACAAATTCACTGCCTATAAACTAAATTTTGCAACAGTTTTAAAAAAACACTTTCCAGAGGAGCATCTCATAATGACTGAGCCCCCATTCCTTGCTGATTTGCACTAAAAAAGTTCTATATTAAAGAAGAAACGGATAATAAGCTTAGTTCCAAAACGAAGCACCCTTCACCTGCATAAATATTCTTCTTATATTTTGTCACATTGCATAAACATTTCAACTTGAAATCAGCGGAAACTTGTGCAGGACTTTTAAGCTACCATTGGATCGACTTGGCACAGATTTCTTGGTTTAATTTGATTACACTGTTAGCACAATCGCAAATAATTGTTAAAAAATTTAATTCAATGCACAACTACAATGTATTTCCTGACTAGATGCTGTGAATGTTAACTTCAAGGAAACGAAATACACTCAAAACGGAATACATATCATATATATATATGTATATATTATATAGGTGCCTACATATATATGAAACAGAAAACACTTTGTGAAGGTTCACAATACTTATAATATGGTGGGTGTCGGACTCATTTCTCTTTTAATCTACACATGTATGTCGCCAAACATTTCATAATTTCAGAGAGAATTTCGGATATACAATGCAACTACCAGGTGTATTATTTAAGCAAAAAGAAGAGACGCGGAGAGAGAGACAGATAATCAAACAACATCAACGGGAAAAATACGACGACAATGTATTTGAACGAACAACATATGTTCAGACAATTTAATTCAGGTTTATCCACACTTTTAATGGAGAGAAGTTTTATGTCCACCACATTGAGGTCGAAGTCATATGCGCTGCGTTGGCAGAGAGCCGCTTCAAAGACTCTGCAAACTATTGTATTAAATTTCTTAATCAGTCGGTCGACCTCAACAAGCACGTTACACACTTTGTTCAGTACTTTCAGTAATGGGAGGATTTGAACCCGTGTTTGGCGTGAAGGGGTGTTTTTAAAAATGTTTCTATATCTGAAGGGCAAGAACAGCATAGTACCATGCATTCATAGGAGACATCTTCTGAGTGCCGATCTCTTCAAAAAATAAAAATTAAAAAAACATCGAGTAATCGTCACTTCTTCGAATACATTTTTAGGGCCAAGATTTTTAAACTATATATAAGCTATAGTTTTTATAATGAAACGAGATCAATTAGGTCAAAAGGAACGAGAAGGTATTATTGAAACGCTCTTATGAGCGAGTGGTTCTAAAAAATTTCCCGATTCTATCACAAAAGGTATAAAAACGAAGACATTGATTTTAAACTTGGAAGAAAGGCACCTGAGGCTACCCTCATCAACATTATAAGAATAGAATAACTTAACCCCTTAGCGACGGGGGTATGCTAAGTTTGCTATTTCGTTTGCAACACCCAGTAAGAGTTTTCAGTGGCCCCGACCGAAACAACAAGAATCCCTCTATTAGCCCCAAAAATTGAGCTGCAAAGTCAAATGTCGGTACACACATTAACATATCTTTCCATCGATATGCCAAAAATGAGCCCGATATTTAAACGGACCCGTCCTCGATTTACTTGGATGCATACGTTAATGCCTTATTTATGTACCATTAGAAGGTATAATTAATTATGCGCCACGCCTACTTTGGAGGATATGTGGTGGGGGATATTTAAGATTTCGTCTAAGCGCCAAATTTAGTTGTTTACTTGTTCCTATTATCATAAAAAAGCTTGACTGATAAAACTCATTTCGAAAACAGTTGGCAGCTGCAGAAAAATCAAGCTATAAGTTCATTAATATATGGACGCATTAAAGTGATTTCTATATATAAAAAGTTATATCGACCTGGTACAGTGCGTCGATCTTTAAAAATATAATAAGAAATTATTTTAATAACTTCTTACCTCACTGTGGTTACATGATGGGAAGTGTGAGTTTTGGTCTCTTTGTGACGTGTCGAATAACTGACCACTGTCACATGGCGCGTGGCCGTTCGAATAACTTTTCGCACACGACTACGACCATCGCCAACCACTACAACCATTGGCGGCGGTGCTTGTTTATTTGTTCCATATTTCAAAAATGTTTCAGAGCTCGGAGTGTCGTACAAGTCCGTTTCAGGACCACAATTTATCGAATTATTCATTTAATCAAATAACGACTTTCCAATTTTCGTTGCACTTTGCTCTTGCTTCAAATTCGATCTAAATTTCTTATCTCATTTAACGACATTCTTTCCATATATGTGCACACATGTGTAAATATGTAAATATATAGTATATATATATTTAATATTTACCAAATTCTAGTGTTATTGTTGTCCTATCTGTCTTTGCAGTGTTCGGTAGGTAGTGTTATCGTTATAAAGAATCTAAACGTTCGCTTAAACGTATTACTCAGTCGTGGTGTTTATTTATAATTTAAGCAAAAGCCAAAAAGCAGTTTTACAGCAAAAGTTGGAATATTCACAAAACAATTAATTAAAGCAATATTAAATATCGTATAAAAGTTGAGCATTTGGCAAACATGACGGAACAGAGAGCGAAGGCGCTTATGTACGCGTATTTGTATTCGATTCACATTCAGCACATTTTTCATTACATTTCGTTTTGATTAATGCACTTGCCGTTTAACACAAAAAGTAAACATTTTATAAAATTTTAAACCATAAAACCACACGTAATTTTCTACACATTCGTATACTTTTTATGTTTCTCGGGTGGCCATTACTTTACTTTGTGGAGCTTTTGTTCAAAAATTCATCACTTTCAGTGCAAATGTGTGTATTGCAACTCGTACACACATCACATTCACGCACACACACGCATTTCAATTATTTATACACATGTGTGTATGGTCACAGCCATCCACGTATATGACGTTTACTGCTTTTCTATATTCACTTTCAATTCGCCCTGCTTTATATATACACCCCCCCGCCAAGTATATACAGTTACAAAAACAATTATTGGACAATTATAATCATTTTGTTTAAAACATAGTACCAGGTACACATATGCACGCAGTCATAGTCACATCCATTTGGCACACACGTAATACCCCCATATATAGAATACGCTTATGACACACGGACTCGATTGTGAATTTATTTAATAATTATTACAATTGCCTGTTTATCTGTTTTATTATTAAATTGTACGAAATCAACACGGTTCGGCTACATAAATAAATTTATTAAAAGAAAGAAAAAAAAAACGAGCACTATTGCGTATAAACGAAATTCAACTGAGACTTTTACTTCGTTTAAAGTCGAAGTTACTATGTTTGCATCTAAATATGACTTTTTTTATACATTTGCGTGCATGTGTGTGTATACTTGTATATAAAAACTTAAAGCTACATATTAAAGCTCGCTTTGTGTAATGAGGTCGTATAGGCTAATAAGAGTACATTCGTTGCATGCCTTGCCACATGTTTCACCACTTGAATCATATGATAATACTGGATAATATTTCTATCGAAATGTCTTAGACATCAATTGCTGGGCTTAAAATTAGTTTGTTTTACATTTGGACAAGATCGAAGCATTTTTATAACTATTCTCTCTATAAAGAATCTTCATGAAGTGAGTTTTATCTGACAATTATTCGCATGCTATTGAAGAAAATGAATAATAATCTGTCTGTACAACTGTAGTGGTGTTAGGGTACTAATTAGCCAAAGATTGTCCGTTTGTAAGATTTTCACCTTACTTCTCTACGGACTTGAGATACTTTTGCTATTAACCGACTATTTAATGATGTAATAAATCTGGTTGACTGATATGAACATGTAGACATGCCGTAACAGATTTCAAATCCGTATTCAATAAAAACAAGTCGCTTCTACCCGACTATTTTATACCCTACACCACTTAGTTCCACCTGTACAGACGATCAAGGTTAAATCGATTTTATTTTGATACTGATTCGAACGGTGACATTTGCCATTTAGGAGTTGCAAACAAACATTTACACAAATGCAAGACTCCTGTGTACCACTTTGTGATGTAGAGTGCAACGAATACCGTACGTAAAAGGAGCAATGCCGACAAATGGTCCATTAATCTATTACCAATGCACAAAGCGTTAGTGTTGTATATATTTTTACAACTTCCAACCACATATAATATGTACACACATTACAAAGTGTTAAAACAATTGTAGCATCCCTTTATTTTTAGATGAATCAGTCAGTCACCACCCAAAATTTTCACATTATACAACAAGTTGATATATTCTTATCACAAAACCTAAAAGAAGAATCTAAATTTTACACAAAATTCCTGCCCAACTGAAGAATATTTTTGGTTTTTTTCTTTGAAGTGAAACAAATCATTTTTCATTTAACATTCGTATTAGTGGCAAATGTACTCACCAATAAATTTCATTTGATGAAAGCATAATGTTGGAATTTCAATTCATTTACCCCATTATTAAAGCATAATGCACACATAATCTTTTTTATACATTTGTCTTAATCCATCTTTTCGTGTTTTTTAGAGATTTTGATGGAAGTGACAGAGTAAAATTTTCGGTATAACTAGATTGAAATACAGGTTTAAGCCCAAAAAAAAAACTACGCGTTTGCACATAAATTTGTCTCCTTTTTTAATGATAAACACAAACAATTTTTTATTCGATTTGTTATAAAATTTATATTATTTAAAAGTCAAAAACTTTATTTCTTTAATGTAACGTAAACGCGTGTAATATTTGTTATTTATTTCCCCAAAAAAATATTTCCAGACCCTACGAAATGTTATAGAAATGTAATTTTTTTGAATGCGAAATAAGGGTTGAACTTTGGTAGCTGCAAACAGCAGTGGAAGAAAACTACTTCCTATGAAACTTACAGAGAAATGAATTATAATTCCACCCCTTTTTCATTTTTAGGGTGTGATACATAACGCAGTGTTGCCAAAGCTTAAATCTTAATAACACAATGTCGTACAATCTCTTGAACGTTGTTTCAATTGAAACGTATTACATATATATAAATCTTAAATAATAACAGTAAAAAGTTCTACAACTTCTAATACGACATTAGTCTTTGATTTGAAATGATTATATGATTTACCTGTCTTCCGGTGAGCGCTTCAATTCTGCCATATCCAATTCTAAACGCAAATTTGTCAGTTCACACAGTAACCGATCTCGATCACTAACAACTTCTTTTAATTTCTCTCGCAAAGCATGATTTTCCGCTAAAAGTTCGTTTATATCAACATGTACCATTTTTGTTGTATTTGTCGCATTCTTACATGTACTGATGATATGTTGGGAACAAATTTCCTTACCGTTGGTGATATAATGTCTGATATATTCTTAATGTTAAATCTTAGATTGTTGTTGTATTGACTAGAAAGTAATTATGAAATCCGGAGTATTGCAAGATTCATATTTATTTATTTATTTATATTCCAAACTTTTGTGGTCCGCCTTTCTGTTTGAACGAACAATTCTCATTTGCTTAAGTTCTGCTGCAGTTATTGCAGGAATATTTTACATATTCAATATTTGGTTATTCTTTAAATTGGCGAAAGCCAATCTGGTCCCATATATGGAAGTTGAGTGTATAAAAGCCATTTGTGAATGTACCAAACGCTGATAAATTACCACCCACTGCGGTATGACTCGTCGAAACTTTACAACATTGCGAATAAGAACTCACGTACTTAATTAGTACACCTCTATTAGATGACTGTTGTATTATTGTTTTTAATGTGGGCCGCACACGACGATTACACTTTTAAACTGTAAATATTCGATTCCTTTTTTCTAGTACTGCATGTTTTATATACGCAGGAAGCAATGAATTCATTATTATATTTATTAAAATTTCAAATTGTTTTATTTAAATCTCATTTACACAAAGGAAGCAAAATATAAATATTAAAATGCGATATGTTTATGTATATATATATTGTAGAGATTGCAAATTATCGATAAGTGTTAAACACTCTCATACCTCTAAGGCACATGTGAACGAAGAGTGTTGAAACTGAATTATGAAACATTGGCAATTTTTAGTACTAAATTTAAGATACTAGTAATTATATTATTCTTTATGTGTTTCGTAAAAAATAACTGCCTCTTCATGTTTCATTTTTGGGAAAAAAATCCTTCCAATAAGTTTACAAAAAGCTGACAAATAGCAGATAGCACTTATAGTAGCCCGGGCCCACTCTGTACTCATAAACAATATCTTCGAATTGTATTCGAAAACATCAGAAAATAATAAAAAAATTATAACAAAATAATTATTTAAAAAATGTCACACCACCATCAGTGGAGATTTATTAATATATGTTGGTACTGTTAACTTCACGTGTCTTGTATAATGAAATGCAACTCTCATAATTTCTCTGCGGTTGCGTATGCGCATAGCAAGTGTACTTAAAATTTTATATAGTTGGATTGTGCAATTAATTATTCTTTGTTAAAGTGCAAAATCGAATATATAAAATAAATTGTATCATAAACACGTCATTTAATTGTTAAAAAGGAATTCGTACGTAATATTGCAAATAGTTGTTACTTTGATAATTGAAATGTGTATTAATTACTGTTGTACATATGCATACGTTTACACGTAGCTTTAGATTAAGAAAGAAAAATGATTATGTTCATATTCATCAACTTGATTCCGTTAAAATCATGCAAATACAAGCATAGCGCAGTGATATCGATTGAAATTAAAAGGCTAGACATTGAAAGTCTATATTGCAACATTTATAGCTGATTAATCAGCTTATTTATCAGCAAAATTGTATGTCTTCCACTTCCAACCTACCGTTGTCTTTCTTTCAGTTTATACAAATTTGTTACTGCTGTACCATTATGGTAGATTTTCTCGTGATGCTGTTTAACAGCACGTAGTGATTTGAATTTTGACTAACACAATGTATAATGTAAATATAGTTACTTTTATAAATATTTTCCTAATATTACTTTTCATTTTTAAGAAATAATTTTTGTGGGTATGGCACATAGATCCCGTGTTTTACAAATGCTCCAATCAGCTTATGATAGAAAACAATATATTTAGTAGAAGCAATATTAGTAAAGAAAGTTCATATGTGTAAACAAACATGGAATACCACTTCAAATTTTCAAGGTGCATTAAACTTCTTCTATGTAAGTAATTCTTCCTTACTAACATACATCTGTATCTAAACAATATAATAATTCAAACAACACACAATCGAACATTTCATTCTAACTTGTTAACTCATACATACACACATTTCAAACAAACTAATAAATGTACTTAAATGTCAAATTAATGCCTCAATGAAAATTCTGTATCTACTAAAAATACTAAAATATGATAAATATCAGGCTAAATTCCCCAATTGGAGTGCAGGTAGAGGGCATTAAACATTCGGCTTAAACCGAAAAACTTTATAGTAAATGCCAAATGTCATTTCGCCGCTTAATCTTCTGTTGATGAGCTTTTTCAAACATTGATATTTATTGGTATTATGCAGTATTTTTTGTTTTGTTTTTCTTTTTCTGTTTTTGGCCGCATTATTTTAAAAATCAAAAACTTGTAATACTTAAAGTAGATAATAATGATTTCCTTAATTCTAAATAATTTTGCTTCAGGCGTATTAATGTTTAATCGCTTAACACAACAAGAAGAGTCTGGTAGTCCAGTGTTTCAAAATTATAAAACAAAAGAATGGACGAACTTAGATAACATTACATTTTCATTTGATTGTATGAGGCGGCCTGTTGGATTTTATGCTGATGTTGAATACAACTGCCAGGTATGTGCCATACGTACTTGCGGTATTCGTAAAACCATTTACATGTTACGATGCCTTGTTTTAGATATTTCATATGTGCGATGAGGAAGGCAATCGCATACCTCATCTATGTGCCAACGAGACCTCTTTCAATCAGGAATACCGCATTTGTGATTGGGACTATAACTTTAACTGTACTGAATCGCCAGTGAGTAGATATTTATCAAAAGGACATTTTAGATATATAAACACATCAATAAACTTATTATACAAACTTGTCTTTTTAGAAATGGTTCTATTTAAATCAATTCATTTATTCGACCGACATGCCAGACGACAATATATAAATTGTTTATGATGGATTTTGAGCTTCTTGTTTTGTTATTTTCCCTTATGTTACGTTATACACCTACTACGTTACGTTTATTTTTGTAATATATATATAAATAAAAAATTATACAATTTTAATATATGTAGAGACAATATTGTACAATATGTATGTATGCATGCATGTATATATGTAAATAAATGTTACAATGTTACCACCATTTCGCTACATTTAGTTACGCCTTGTTGTTACGCCGTGTACAAGTTGTTTTTCTTCCTTTCAAATCTAACCTCTTTTAGGCTATGTCTGAATATTGTTCGGAGTGTAATATTTCAACACAGACAAAGCCTAGGAGAGGCTAGATTTTTAGTAAGTTTCCGTCTATAATGAATTATACTGGGTCCCGTTACTCTCTATCAAGAAAACGAAAAAGAAAAAGAAAAATGATTACAGCAGTTGATGCAATAAAATATTGTATAAATTGATCTCTCTGAAGTTAAGATATTTTTGGAGCTATCATATATATGTACCGGTACTTATACTAAAATTTCCCTCTAATTAACGATTTCAGTAACCGAGTTAAATGTGATGTTGCTGTAGGAAACTCTATTTACTATAAGTGTCGTATGCCAAGTGGAAAAAAAATGTATTTTTCTTTTAATAATCAAGAGATAGACCCGCCTATTATTTTCCAAAAACGTACAATAATTAACCTTCCAAATTACAAATTATATCCCTTAGAAAAGTGCATAATCGTACATAGTTCACGCTCAGTGTGCAGGGTATCTGAAATTTGGCCTAAGCCGAATATAGCGCTTCGCTTCCTAAAGTTAATTATTATGAAACTTGGGAGAAAGTCAAATTTATTAAGAAAGGAAAGGAGCTGCAGATGCTTGAGATAATCATTTGTAACGTAAGCTTGCTGTAACCGTTATCAATTTTGAGCTGTTGAGCTGAATTGTTGCATAGATCATTTTAAATTTCCGCATAAAGATTTCTATTTAAATTGGGGGAAATTGGTTAAAAACCATTTCCACAAAAGACAATACTTACATATATTTATACATATATAGTCCATCCCTCTGCGTGTGTGAAAATGGACCAAGTAGGCAGGCCTGCTAGAAAAAACTAGAAAAAAGTAGAAAAGAAAGCGACGAATAAGGTGATATAACTGAGGAGGCATTTGAACATTGACATTTCCTACGTAGTTAATATATTTGTTATGCTCATCGCATAATATTATACCGGACCCATGGTCACAAAAGATTCCATAGTCGACTCTTAGTTTGACACGCCTGATGTGGAGTATCAAGATGCGTACAGAGCATGTTTTTATTTCAATCAATCTGCATGCACACGCAGAGAGAGTTTTCGTTTTCTTACACATCCATTTCTTGTATATCTGCTTGGGTACATATGTATACAAAGTGTTAATGACTTCCTATATAAAATGAATGTTTTCTCATTTCAATGGCACAAGATTAAAAATACACAAAAAGAAACACTGTAGGATGTACGACTTCGTCTGACTGCTTCTATAAATCTTTGTTTATTATCAATGACGGAACCAGTCAAGCAGTCAGTCTGTCAGACAATCATTTTATACACTTAATTATTTATCACGTACATTATATGCAATCATTAAAATATTGTTTTATTCAAACTTTTTTTAATTGCATTTTCTCTCACGTACACTTGCATCCATATTCACATTCTTTGTATTCCTTTGTTTCACTTGTATATGTGTTGGAGATGTATTGTTTTAAGGATCTTTATTGGTAAGCTATACTGAGAAATCTTGTGACCTGCACACAACTCTTGTATTAATAAACTCGAGTTTAATGCGATTTTAAGCTTTTATAGGCTGTGCCTCGTTTAATTATCACATATATACACGCATGTATATATGTACAATGAGCAAGTATGTGTCATTCTGTATTTTCTTTATATAAACACCGCATTATTGTTTATTTTTAAAAAAATTTATATACGTCTCTGCGTACGTATATTGTACGTACACTACGTATGTAGTGAAACTTACTTTGGATTAGATTCCAGATTTTCTTACGCATGCATTGAGTACTTATTTTTCCCAAAGAATGACGTCGGACGCACATTTTTAGATAGTATATGTACTAAAAACGGATACAATGAGTTTCAAATTATATGACACCACGTCCAAATTTAGAACTTGTTGAAATTTTTTATTTTTATCAAAAATGTTCTTGTTTCAGCTCAAGGTTAGTGAACAAGAACATATTTGATAAACTTAAAAAGGTAAACTAAAACAAAAACATTCAACATAGAAGTTTTTTATTCTAAAGGGTGGTTATGGTTTGGGCAGTGTTCAAAGAGCACACATAGTAAAGTGCTTCTTGCGTATTTGATTACCGCTACCGATTAAGATCAAAGTGAAGATTTCCCAAGGTGGGCAGAACATTACGGCAGTGCATACTGAAACCTAATGTGATATCTCCTTCTTCAGTCCTCAAATTCCTCTCTCTCTCTCTCTCTCTCTCACTAAAACAATGAACATACATATTAAAACAATTTTTCCAACTTTTCAAATTATTTAAATTGTTAATTAATGACACCGTTCTTTTATTTGTGATCATCAAGTGGCATAAATATTTTTTATGGGTGATGTTAAAAAAATATTTTACATATGTTATCCTTATTCTTATAAATTAAAATGCATCGCTATTTACACAAAAGAATATTTATCCATTATGATTTAACTTACAACAACTGTACATATATATACATACTGTATATGTATACTTGTATACTTATTTATTCATTATGCCATTTATTAAAAATTTTTTCTTAAGCATCTAAGAAAATTAGACAATTCATGTTATGCATGTATATGCCGTTCACAATGCAGTGAAGTGCGTAATGGAGGAAAATATAATACATACGCTATCTTAAATTAGTTTTACTTAAAATAATTAAAATTATATATGGAGACTGTATAAGAAATAAGCAATAATATAAGACTTCTTAAATATGGTTTACAACATTTTCGCGGAAATCTTTAATTTTCAATACGAAATATGATTCTAAAGTTTCGGCACATTTGTAGAAAGATGACTCTTTCGGATTGTAGTAGCGGCAGTTATCAAAAATTTTCGTCATATCACCAATGAACTCTGATAATTTCATGTAAGCATTCCTTTTTACCTTCTCCTCAATTTGTTTCAAGTCTGCAATAACAATGTAACGACAGTTGACTAAAATTATGTTTACCTTAACACCACAAAGACAACTAACCCATTGGCTCCTTTATAATATTATAGTAGTCGGGGGCCTCTTTCGGGTCCACAGGTTCCAAAAATGGCCAAGCACTCTTATGTGACTGTTGAATAAGAAAAAAAGAAAAACCACCCAATGAAATGTTATGAGCAGTCGGCCACATTTAATCTCCTATCTAGTTTACCTTAATTTGTTTGATTAGTTTGTGCAGTTCCGACATTTCGTTTTCAGTCAGACATTTCATATTTGCTATATTAACGGAATTATTCTTTTGACACGCCGGACAAACATATTCATCGATGAATTCAGCTTCACTTTGTACAATACCCACACAGCGTCCATGAAACCAGTCCTGACATTTATCGCAACATATATAAAACTGTGATTCATCGTAGGGCTGACGACACAAACAGTACAATTCCTGGGTGTCTCGCGCTCGTTTACAGTCATTACAAATAAATTCGGAAAGTTTCTTGGATGCTTCTTCTGTAATGTTAACGCAATCACCGTGGAACCAATTGCTGCATATATCACAGCCGACATAGAATCTTTAAAAATAGATGATAAGCAATTATTATCGTAAATTAATACAGGAACACTATATGGTTAGTTGGCATGTCCAGTTGTATTACCTGGTATCGTCGTACGGCGTGTGACATATACAATAGAGTTTCTCTTTCTTTTTGTACAGTTTTTTCATTTTATTTGTAGATTGTGGACTCCTTGTAGGGCCAACGTTCATATTGTTAAGAGTCTGTTTCAATTGTCTGTAAAAAAGGATTTAAAACGCAATGTAACATAAAACGCATTTCAACTTACTTTTTGGTTCCACCGCTGGTAATGGGCGGGGAATCCGAAATAGAGCTATTGTCCTTCTTGGTGGAGGTGGATCCTTTCTGAGTCATTTCTTTTGTAATCTCAAATTGCAAACTGCGCTCTAGAAACGATCGTTTCTTTAAAATGTTACTCTTTAAAGTTTCCTTATGACGATCAAGCTTCTTCTATATATAACATAAAAAACGATAACATGATGGGTGTTTTCTTGTCTACACAATTACTAGTACTTACAGTCACGTCTGTCGCAGTGGAATCTTTAAATAAATTAATACTATTTGTTTTAATTTGTTTGACTTTCGTGACGACTGATGGACCTAAATCTTGAGAATTCAATTCAATATCTCGAGAATTGCTGCTGCTGTTGTTGCCGTTCCTGCTATCTATGTTATAGATTTTTACATTTGTTGTTGTTGGTATTGGTGTTGTTGTTATTGTTGTTGCTGTAGTTGATAACGATGAATTCATTTGTGGTGAAATGTTGGAATCACCAGTGGTGTCTGCAGAGAGAAACCATATTGTACGCACTTATATTAAAAAAAATTTGCACGATTGTTGTCTGTGTGTGTCAGTGTGTATATGTACATTATAGAATAATATAATTGTAATTCTTTTCTTTTCGTTTTAGCTATTTATAACTGTTTTTTCGTAATATTTACTTTCGTTTAAGCTTTTTGAAGGGGTTGCTATTGTTGTTGTAGTTGTTGATGATGATGTTGTTGTTGTATTTTTTAGGCATATATCTGTAGGCATTTTCGAAATCATTTTTTGTGATATATGGCCTTTTTTGATGGTGTACAATTTATCCGAAGAACGATCGCCATCCAAGTGATTTTGTTGTTGTTGCTGTTGCTGTTGTTGTAATTGCAGTTGAGTTTCATTTAAAAAAGCGTTTTCTTCAGATTTCATCGCTTCGTTTGTTGTTGCTGTTGTGATAGTTCCCCCTGGTTGGGTTGCAAGGGAGACCTGTAATGGCATTACAAATTACTACTGAGATTAATTTTTTTTTGTAAAATTTCGTTTATCTGAAACATTTTACTTAAATATATATATATGTATATATATAAAGTGGGAGAGAAAAAGAGAGAGGGCGAAATATAATATATATGTATATAAACAAAGAGAGAAAGATAGAGAGAGAGAAACAGAGAGACATAATGCCCTTAGTGTAATACTACTTGCAATGAAGGACATGACCTACCTACCTTCTTACATGAAAAGATCAGTTGTAGTAATTATTCCAGGTAACCTTTAAAAAAAGTTTTCGAAGAGATTAACAACAAATAATTTTTAGTGCATTATTCATTCAATTTGCATCTTTATTCATAATCGAATATAAAATGTTTTGTTAAAAAATGTGATTTTCAAAAAAAAAAACTAATATTTGGAGTATTTGAAATTGCAGTTCATTGATAATAATATTGCCTCACCATTCAGTATCTTACATATCAATTAGATGAGATGATTAAGACATGAACAAGCCTTTGTGTTATCAGTTTATTCTTTAATTAAATTTCAATGCACTTTAATTTTGCAAGAACATTGCATAATTAAGTAGTTGGTTAATCTCTTCGAACTTTCCTAAATATTCGATTCATGGTTTCTTGGTTTCGTTTATACAACTTTAGACAAACAAAGATTACAATTTGCAATCGTTATACATTTCAGATTCAGATTGAGGGAATTGTTTTAGCAAAAAAGGCTGCATTAGAATGATTATCAATCAAACATTGGCGAGCGCCTTTCGTCAACACAAAGGCCAATTTCGAATAATCATCCAACTAATTAAGTAAGTTCATTTCTCTTTTCTTACATTTGCTTTAAAACTTCCTATTACCAACAACTCGAACACATCATTTGTTTAAATAATAATTTTGAAATGATTTTAAATGCGTTTAGCGACAAGAACCTTTAAAATTAAAAAAAAAAGTTGTTTTTGTTATTTTTTTTTTTTGTATTAGTTGGACAATCATGTCTACTTGTCCAACAGTTTGTGTAAGTTGCGCTTTTGAGTCGTGTCACCCCACCAGCTATCATTTTTAAGTTGAAACATTTGCACATAACATAACAAAACGCAAAAGATCATAGTTTTTTGCACTCTCATCCTAACTAGCAGGGGGTTACTACATCACTTGTTTAAATAAAAGCGGAAACTTCAACATTTTTGCTTGTAAATGAATGATTTTGTTAAAAATAGAAATTTTCTAATTATAATTAAATGAACAATTTTATGTGTGGGGGAGAACAGGAAATATTTGAATTTGAAAGCCGGAAAAAATTTTTGACAAAGATTTCCACTTAAAAACAAGTAACAATGTTACAGTCGGTCAAGCCCGACTTATGCCCAATTATGCTACAATTAGTTTAGCTGTGTCCGTGTGAAATATAATTATATGGGAAAAGATTCTACAAATGGTGCGATTGGGTCCAAATTTGGCACATTTAAACATAAAGCTATTTAACAATTCTTCAGCAAATTTTGTGAATAAATATTAAAAATTGCGTGTTTTTACTATATGAAGACTTTATAATGGGACTTTCAAAAAATGGTCCGATCCGGTCCATTTTCTTCAGGGTCCCCCTTTGAGCCACTACAAATCCTTGTATTAAATTTCATGGAAACATCTCAAAAGTGCGTCCTGTGGCACAAATTTACAAGGACAGACAGACGGACATAGTTAAATCGATTCAGATTTTGATTCTGAATCGGTCGGTATAATTAAAGGTGGATGTGGCGTTTGGTGTTTAGGAGTTAATATACTCTTTGCATTAAGTGGCTTAGGGTATAACAAAAATGTTATAGTCAGTCAAGCCCCACAATTTAATACCCTCCACCACTTGGTTCCACAAGTTATGCTTTAATTAAATTAGTTGTAAGCAAGATACTGCCATATATCGTTGTCGTGAAATATCGTTATAAGGAAAGGGGTTCTAAAACTGATCCGTTTGAGTCCAAGTCAAACAATATTAAGAATTGCGAATTTTCTTGCCTTATAACCGAACGCTGTATGGAGAGGTATTCTCAAAATAATCGAAAATGTTTTATTTTCGATAGGATATCTTTTTGGGTCAAGGTATGGCCTTTTACCCAATTTTATCGGAGAGGAAGTTATATTAAAACGATAAATATAACCGAAGTGAGGTGCGGCGTTCGCCATTTAGAAGTTAAAGTCATTCGCACAAACTTAGGAAATTCTTTGCTACATGTGCTGCAAGGTAATAGTAATGGATTATTGAGGGTTTTTCTGCATTACTCGTATAACACAATATATGACATGCTATGCATTGGCACATGTTTTACTGTGTACAAATGGCAAAGAACGTGGGCGTGCATCATTTTTGATTTTGCAGAACGAGTCGTCAGGGATATCAATTTTAAATTGGAGAAAATCGATTGACCTCAAACACTTTTCACAAGAATGTGATAAAGTTGATATGTGCGTTTGACCGCTTTTGACTAATTTCAAAATCGACACTTCTTTCTGCCAAGTTTAAAATCAATATCTAAATTTTTGAGACCAAGGGATTACAAACGTTTGACAAAGTGCCATAAAAGTTATACTTGGCATAAATCAGTCATAGATCAATGAAATAAGATTTATAACTGGCAATGAGGTGTTTCTAAATTGTGGGCGATTGAGAGAAGAAGGTCTCTCATGTACATTTTAATTGCCCACACTACTGAGTCTCATTTTCGAAAGTAAACTTTTACGCGAAATAACTATAGTTTTGAAAATAGTCGCGTCAGCCGAAGGCATAAAACTGGCGGCTCTAATGTAAGAAGTTGTCGTAGTTTAGTATTTCACCCTGCAGGAATCGAACACAGAAACGGCCACAAACATTGTTTGAAATGAAATCATCATAATAGCGTTTCTTCTGTGACCAATTAATATGTACCATAAGCATAGCGGTTAATTGTGTGTCCACAACGGTTACAAAGTTTCTACGATTCAATAATGGATTAAATTAATGTAAGTAAAATAAAGTAGATATGATTAAAGAAGAGTAAGAACGTTTAGTACTTTTTCTGTATATGTGTGTATTCGAAAAATGAATTTTATTTCGGTTTCTAAAATCTCAACACATTTCCAATCTTAATACTTTAGGTAATCCTTTCAGTTCGAGTGAATAGTTAAGTTGTTTGCATTTGAAAGCTTATAATATTAAAGAAAAACTAAATTTGGCTTAGGCCACATCTTAAATACCCTCCACATGTACACACAAGCAGTGGGCGTGGTAGGTGTATGATTACATTCTCTAATAATGTATGCATTACGTACCAACTTGCAAGTCGGGTGATTTGTAAATCGAGAGCGTATCTTATATCTGATCGCACTCTTTTTTGGCACAACGCTAGAAGGCCCAATTATTATTATGTGTGTAAATGTTTTCAACTTTATAGCTAAATTTTTCGTCAATTTTGCCCAATTCAATTAGCGTTCGGCTAAGAAAATTTCAGCTCTATATCTCCAAATTTACGCCAACAGACAGACGCTCGGGCGGACACGTCCAAGTCGATTCAGATTTTGATGCTGATCAAGGATGTATATACTTTGTTGACGGTGCGGCAAATGGAATTCCAAACTTTGCAAACCGCCCCCATTGTATGTGGAGGGTATAGAAACAAAGTAAACTAAAATTAAACAATATATGCTAAAACTACACTAAAGATCTAGGCTTCACGTAACTTAAAATATGTTATGAAAGTAAGTAGAACATATTGCATTATAATTGGCTGTTATCGTGTCAATTGACATTCCTGAAATATATATATTTTTTCAAAGTCAAAGGAACATAAACGCAAAATATTTCTTAGTATGATTTACTCACGTCTTGTTGTTGTGGTTGATGTACAGGAGTAAGCGGTGGAGGTTGAGTTACAGCATTTGACGGTTGTACAGCTAAATAAATTTTAGTTGGTCCAAGCACTCCTTGTTTACCACTAGATTCTTGAGCTAAAAGGGAGTAATACAAGTTTATTAATGGCGCATATGATGTATTATACACAACAGAAGCAATTTTGATGTAAAGAATATAAATAGAACAACTGAAAATATTATAGTCGTCAAGCGTTACCGTTTAGTTCCTCCCAAATATAATGCAATTAGTTTAGTTGGTATCAGTACGCGACGGACTGCCACACAAGTTGCTTCGTGAAATATCAATATATCGATAGTGGTTCTAAAAATGAGCTGATTGGGTCCAAATTTGGCACAGCCAATTATTTTTGCATGCAATATTAAGAATTAAGATTTAGGGAGGGGTTCTAGAAATTGTCCGCTTTGACTCATTTGTAATAGGGTTCCTCACTGAGCCAATACCAAATTTCATGGAAATATCTCGTGCGACAAATTTACATGGACAGAATTAATAATTGAAAGTGGGTGTAGCATATGTTGTTTGTCAGTTACAAACATCCGCACAAACTTAATATACCCCTCGCCCTTATTCCATAAATATTGGAATAAAGGAGTCGACAAATTTTTCATTTCTAATAGAGTGTACTGTGAATTTCTCAAAAAACGAAAAAAGAAATGAAAATGTTCACTGCACACATTGTAACTTACCTTTGAGTAATTGTTGTTTCACCTGTTGTTGGACAAGGGCTAATTGTTGTTGCGTAAAATCATTACCAACAAGACCCTGCAATACTATGCGAGGTCCCTGATCGGTTTGTATGACTTGAGCGGTCACACATTTTATAACCGTACCAGGTGGTTGACCTTGCAATAAGCCTTCTTCAATGGTGCGTACATTCTGCTGAGAGCGCTGCGGTTGTTGTTGTTGTGGTTGTGTAATTTGTTGCACCTCTTGTGTGGATGCTTTTTGCACTGGCTGATACTGTGTTTCCTACAAAAGATCAAGTTGGAAGAAAGCACACACATTAAATCCATTTATTGTAGTCCTCGTGCTAGTAGAAGCATAACATTAAAATCTTTTATAACCTTGATGTAAAATCTTATTAGAGTAATGTTTTTACAAAGATAGCCAAGTTCGACTTTGATCCCATTTAATTTTTTTTACTTTTTTGACGTCTCACGCAAAGCCATCTGAGTAAAAGTCAAACTAACTCCCTAAACATACGGTACAGTAGCTAATCGTAATATTCCGTTATTGATGCCATAAATTGCAAACCAAAAGTAAACACAACGCTTACCTGTAGAGTCGTTGCGGTGTTCTTTGTTGTGGGTGTTGCTGTTGTTTGATTTTCGAAATTCGCATTAGTTACAATATGTGCGTTACCATCGCTCTGGGTCTTAATGTGTGCTACTATCTGAGCTTGATTATTACCCAATGGTTTGATGATTACTTGTTGACCATTGATGGTCGCCACTTGTAGTTTTCCCTGTGCTAACTGCTGAGCTAAGGCCGAATTTTGAACAATTATTTGTTGCTGATTACTAACAGGATTCACTACAGCTGTACTACTAGATACGGCTTGCTGTTGTTGTTGGCATTTCAAAGTACTTTGAGAATGGTTCGAATCGAGGGCTGTTGATTGTTGCTGCAATACAACTTGTTTGATCAATTTTGTTTGACCAGATGCAGTAGTAGCAGGAGCAGCTTGTGCTACAACATTGGACTGAGTCTGTGTTATGGTTTGCTGGGTGGCTGACGGTTGTTGTATCACTTGTACAGTTTGATTTTGATTTAGGGATCGTTGTGTGACAATTGTTTGTCCCGGACTTAATACTATTCGTTGACCACCAAACATTATCTGCTGTTGCACATTGCTGGTGTTAACAATATGTTGAATGACTTTTTGTGGTGTTTGTGCAGCCGTCGCATTTGCTGATGCCTGTTGAGCAGCTGCAATGTGCTTAGTTGGATTTTGCTGTGCGACTTGTACGGGTGATGAATTTGAGTTGACATTCGCAGCAGATTGATGGATCGGTTGAATAAGGACTTTTTGACCTTGAACATTCTGACCCACTAAAAGTTTTGAACCCGACTGTATGATAACCTGCTGTACATTTTGATTATTTCCAACGACAGCAGCTTTCTTCAAATTGGGCGATCCAGCGACAATTTGGCCCACAGTCTTCGTCGAATTATTTGTCAAATGTTGACCAGAATTTAATTGTGTGGTAGTGGTATCCAATTTAATGCTGCCTCTGGCTGGACTCATTGAACCTATCACCTTTTAATATAAAAAAATGCATTTTAGCCGAGTATTCAAATTTTACACGTTGCTAAGCAATGTACATGCTCGGTGAAGTTTTTATTATCCTCTACGAACAAATTCAGAATATAACTACTCAAGTAAAAATATTTAAATTGGGCAAAATCGGAAAAATTCCTCACAACCACAACATTGAATTGCGACATGCTGAAAATGGTCGCCGAACAAATACGTGTCACCTACTAGTGGATGCAAAATGGAGTGACAAACAGATAATTTTGTTTGTTTGTCCTAATACCCTAATTATGCGAGTCTTTGATCTCTATACAAAAGTTCCCGTGAAAAGCGTGAAAAGTTTTTTATATGGAGAAGAGTTCATCGAAATATCATAGAGCATGTGATCTATAGACAGGCGAACAGACGGACAGAAAATGATTCTGAATCATACGCACAAACTTAATAAACGCTGTAGGATATAAAAATATTCCTTACCTTTTGAACACCTTGAACAGTGGTGGCTTTAGCAATCTGCTTGACAGTTACATGCTTCATAATAGGAGAGTTTGTTCGACCAGTTTGTTTAACTACAACTTGATATAAAAAATAATGCATAAGGAGGGAGGCATGGAAATGGAAAAGTTCGCACTTACTTTGTTGTGGGTTATTACCCGAAGTGGTGGTGGTTGTTAGTACATGTAATTTACCATCCGGCATTTGTACTAATTGCTGTCCCGGATTGAGACCGCGAACACTAACTTTACCATCTGCTCCCTTTATTATTTGAACCTTGTGTTGTTGCTGTTGTGTCGTTGATGAAACAGGCGTCGCCGGTGATGCTGCTGATTTGATCAATTGTCCTGTTACCGAAGAATTGGATATAGCCGAGTTTGTGTGATGGACAGTTTTCTCAACCGGTGCTGTTATTGTCTGTTGAATGACTCTTGTGGTACCATCCGGATTTTTCACAATAACTCTGCGATTACCGACAATTTGTCCTTTAACTGTAAAATATTTTATTAAGAAAATTGAGAACATTGAGAATGGATGATTCAAGTGTACATACTTTGCGTTGGTGTTTTATTAAATTCTGTCGCCCTCCTTTGTTGGGTGATGGTACGTTGTACCCTTTGTTGCATTTCCGGCGATTCTTTCATTTCGTCAGCAATCTTTATACCATTCGTGGTGCTGCACGCCTTGCTTGCGTTGATATTTGAAACTTCATTTTGACGTTGAGACACCGCCCGCGTTATTAATTTGGACCTTTCCATTTTCTCTCCAATAAACTTTATTTCCCACAAGTCCAGTTTCTCCTCCTCAATCCATTCTTCAGATATTTGTGGTTCAGTGGGCTGAGGAGATTCGGCTCGTTTTCGCTTACGCAGGCCCGACCTTATCGAGGTAACCTCTAAAAATTATAGAAATAAAAATTTAATAATTAAATTATTGGGCATAGGGGTGTATACGGACCTCTTATTGTTTTTGGCATTTCCAAAGGAATAACCACTTTGCGACGCAGATAGTGCGTCCGCTCACCATACCGACCAGAGTTTTTCATCTTCAACAATTCCAAAGTGACAATTTCAGTTTCTGTAGTCACCTGTTGTTTCCCATCGGTGGATGGCGGTTTACCCATCATGTCATCCCACCGCAAGCAACTCCACAATATACGCAATTGCAATGCTATGGCGGTCAGTGTTGTTACGCTCACGGTTCTGTAAGACCAACAGGTCTTAAATAGCGGCCTGTTACATGGGTAGGGCCATACGGTTGAATTACTTTTGGCCAAATTATGAAAACCGTTTACAGGTATTCTGCCACCCAGGCGGGCTATCTTCAACAGTTCGTATCGTGGCAAGACGAGCAGGCTTCTTTTATGCTTATGCGTTAGAAAATTCGATATTAGCGGAAATTTGGAGATGTTCCGAGGGGCCCCTTCACCATCCAGCACTTTGCCACTTTGTTGCAGTTTCGCAGTATTGCGATACAGATACACTCGCCCCCGCGGTGATATTGTTGAATACAACTTCTCCCTACCATTTGGATAGAATTCCTTACATTTGTTAATCACATCTTCACGCTTAATTGTTCGCAATGGAAATCGTCGATTTTGCCTCTTCGGTATCATACTCTCTTCCATGGTGTGGTCTAAAGTATCCTTGGTCGAAGCAAAGCCCCCTTTAGACCCCTTGGTCTTGAGACTTTTACGAGTTTTCTTTATGTGCTGATGATCCAACTCACACGATGCGTTCCCAAGATTTAAGGAAGGCGCAAACGAGCCGTCATTCGTTGTTTCAGAACTTTCCACCTCAACATTACTGCAAATATCTAAAGTATCGATAAAATCAATTTTTTCGTCGCTACCGTATTCGGTACTCTTGCGTGAATCATGATCAAACGTTTCCGTTTTGCCCACCTCCAGCAATGGTGTATTGGGGGCGGCGTCCTTTGAACAGAAACAATCACTATAGAGCTTTTCATCATAGGGTATAGCGGTTGTTCTAGCTTGCTCCCAATCGTTGGCTAAATCTAATGGATTACCATCTAACCACTTCTCGTCCGACTCATCGCAGCCGGCAGCATCTTTTTTACCTTCCATCAACTTTTGCTCTAGTATGGATGGCTTCTTAACAGCACCCAATATTGCGGCCACCGTTTCTTTTGATCCATTGCCTGCCGTATGGGCCCGCCGCAACAGCACCAACAATTCCTTCTTGGCGCGAGCCTTTTGCAAGCAAAGCGGCGAATAGCACGTATTTTGGGTGATTTGTGATACCGCGTTCGAATTGGTGTTGCACTCCTTGGTGTAGCAGCGATATTGCTTAGCGAACCGGTTCAATTGGCTGAATTGTAGGCGCACCACTTGTATTTGCTTGGCCAACGAATTGACCAAATCTAGATTTACGCTTTTGTTGATACTTAAACTTTTGTTCATCATCTGCCCGCCAATATTTTGTGATTTTTGAGACTCTAATCGTAACAACCGCCTCTCCAAAAACGATTGACGGGGTGGTCGAACGTCAATGCTACTATTTAATGGTTGATGGGTGGAAGCGTTTTTTATAGCATCATTGGCCGCCGCCTTCTCGCTCTTGATTCCCAATTGTTCTTCCGCTTCTTTAAGCATGATACGCCGCGACAACAATTCGTCCAGACAACTTTTCTTGGCAATTTTCGGGTACAACAGTCTACCGGGCATAGTCAACGATTTGGACACATCAATAATTACGTGGTCATCGTTAGCATCCATACCAACAGTCTTCACTTTAACATCCTTGTAATTTTCCAAATAGTTGTATTGGTGACCTTGCGACAATGACTTTTCGCATTGCATGATGAATTTGTGGGTACGTGGATCTACGGTAACAATCTCGTCGATATCATTATCTTTAGTGTAATGCACGTTTATTTTATAGGCTAACAGAGCGTGTCCGCCACTGTGCAGGCGTCTGGTGCGATTACAACGGCGACTTGCCGACAACCACATCCAACCCCATTGTCCGTGAACTCGATATTCTTCACCCTTTTGTTTCCACACTTGGTGCTTGAGGCCGAGAGTATATTTAATATAATTTACCGCTAATCGATTGCGTTCCTCTTCATCGTCGCGCTCTCGCTTTTCCCGCTTTTCTTGCTTTTTGCGATCTTCACGTTCAGCGGCCGTTACTCGACGCAACGTGATGTGACCCAATTGCTCATGCCAAACGTTGGCAAATACCACATTTTTTAACGATGACTGGAACAATAGTAAAACTGTGGCAAATTCACCCGGTATTTTGGAGGACATTACAGCAGATACCCAAAGTTTCTTGAGGGCAGTCCAATTCGGATTGAAGAAAGCTGGAGGAATATTCTGTTCAAAGGACATCAACGTCTGTCGCAGTGTTGTGATAATATTTTCGGATGTACCTAATGTGATACCCGACCACTTAAATTCGGATGCTGCAGTAAGCGAAAATTTGTGCGATAGATGGCGCCTCTTATCCCTCTCTTCGTTGCGTTGCGGTTTATTCAGAGCTATCGGATTTGCTGTATATTGATTGGTGTAGGCTTTAAATGTATTTTCCATGCCCAACTTGAACAAACCAGTACTGCTGCTAGCCACAACTGCTTGCGTCTTTTGCCTTGTTATCGCTTTAGAACCCTGGGGCTTCCAATCCTCATCATCGTCCTCCTCCTCCGACTTGACCTTCTCTTGCTTCTCCTCTTGCTTTTCCGGGCAATTTTCAACGTGAATATACGCTTTCTTGTTGTTGCGATATTCATTCGTTAGGTCCTCGGTTATTTTAAATTGTCGCATAATCTCGTCTTTTTGTTCATATATTTGTTGACAAAGTTTCACCTCCAAATCGTCTTTATCTAAAACACTTAGCAGGCACTCCAACTTAGCCACAGTGCTATAATACCACACCTCCTGACCACTCTGATCTTCAACAAAAATTCGTCGGGCAATGAACCAAAACTTACGACCATGTCGGTCCAAACCTAATGTACCTTGACGTATAAGGACGCCTTGTTTCTCATGAGGCAACACGCAATCAACAACACCTGCCACTTTATGTGCCTTACACAGGCTGCACTGCCAATCTTCAGTTGGTACGTCCACCAATGGCGGCTCCACACATTCTAAATGGTAAACGGCCGGACACGTTTCACAACACAATAAATCACCCAAACGATGGCAAACGCGACAATGATCGTCATAGTGTATGGGACCCTCCTGCAGCATGACATCTCTTATAGCGTTTGTGGTGAGAAATTGATCGGTTAAGAATTGTATGACTGCGATACGATCCTCCACACTTGTGTAAGGATACTCGCCAGCACACAAGATGCGATAAACATTCCTATCAAATAATTCATGACTCTCGACGTAACTTCTTAAAACTTCCGGCCAAGTGATTGGATCAATTAAATACAAACTGATATTGACCGAATCTTTTTGATCCAACGGACTGAAATGTGTACCTTGGGCGTCTTCTTCGCGCAGTATAGCCTTCAGCAGCATAATATGTACATCGGTAAGTAGAGCACTTTGTTCATTGCACACAAGCGCTGCACAAAAGTCCTCAAAACGGAACGGCGACAGTCGCACGAGATGGCGAAACCGCCTCAGAACTTCGTAAACACCCAAAGCTTTTAATATTAAACCGTTATCAATTAATAAATCATGCGAAGATTCTGGCAACTCTAAATTGTCAAATTCGCGATCTTGCAGCCATATGGGATCGGGGCTGGGCGGACGACTCTGTTTACCAATACCGCTCTGTTGTGAAAAACTGCATACAGAAAACTCTGATTCACTTTCATTCGCTTCGCTCAAATCCTCATCAGAGTTCGTTAGTAAAATGTCATCATCACTCTTATCGGTTGTATCACCAAAATCAGAACCATAATGATACTCTGATTCGTAACCTTTAAAAAGAGAGCGCGGAATAAAAGAAAATATAAGATGTTTGTAAAGGTTATCATTTTCATGCTCGTCATCACAAGTTTTGCGTCTACACATTATATATCAAGCCTCTAATTATCCGAACGGATAAATGATGATTCCCATGTGAAAGGTGTGACTGTTTTTTATTATGGAGTTTCGACTGAATGGCCGTGCAAGCCTAAATAAAACACCATAAACATTCTGTTATGAATGTAATTTGTTTGGCAATAAAATGAAGGGCACTACATTGGGAAAGAGCGGAATGGCACGACCATGTGCTATGGAGGCTCCAAAAAGAAGAAAAGCTAAATTCAGCAAATCTTGAACGCCCAGCACATATGCACTAACGCCCTCTAAAGAGGTTTTGTAAATTTTTAACAAGCTCTTTACTTTATGAGTAATAATGGAATTATCTTTAAAAAATTGCTTCTTATTGAGTTCTTGTTACATATCGGGGGTGTCGTTTTGACCTACTTTCTCCATTATTCACAACTACACAATATCTAATCTTTGCAACCAGCCGCTAGTCACGGCTCAGTATTTCACTGCGTCCGATGCGGATACAGAATATTTTATATTTACTTTGTGGGTATTCGGAAGCCTCCGTAATTCGTCAAAAGGGGATTTCAGAGACATTACAGAGTACGGTACAGTAACAGATTCTTGACGGTAATTCTAATTGGTTTAGTGCTGGTTAGTAAGGGTTTATAGTTTACTGTGGTCAACAATTTCTCGCTAAAGGTGATTGCGATGATTGGTATAAAAAATGAACAAAAGTTTAAAATATATGTGTCCAAGAATGGAAACGATTAGCCGCGCTCACCACTTAACGTGAAACAATTAAAATATAAAAATATAAAAGAAATGATATGATACGTTGCTCTCTTATTATAGCAAAATCAAAGCATCGAATTTCAACCTTTCTGATCCAAAAAATATTCATTCATAAGTACATTCAAAATTTAGTTGAGGTTTCAGTAATTTTACTACATTTTTTCATAGCTGGTACGTTATTAGTTACAGACCATAAGAAAGTATTAAGTAAGGAGCCTATGAACCAAAAAAAATTGAGTAGTTATTATTGAAATTATTAATCAATTATATGCAATTTATGTATAAACGTTTATGTTCAGTCGAACCTAAATCGTAACATATACTGATCACCATGCAATTTTCGTTCGCTTCCACCATTCTATATAATTTAAATATTAAACAATAACGCTAATAATTACAATAACGAAACACTCGTTTTAACAGAAATACATATAAATTGGACAATATTATTTGATTGATTTGAGCTATAAGTGTGTTATCTATCATTCATTATAAGGATATTCGTGAAGAAGTTTTACTTACTTTTCCTACTAGAATATGAAGAATGAGTGTTTGATTTGCGGCCCCGTCCTCTAGTAGATTTCCTTATATTTGGACGGCTACCATCACTCTCCTGTGGGGAGGAAGCACGCGAAGCTGAAGGAGTGCTCAGTTGAGACTCATTTGCTTTACTCAGATACTTGGGTTTTTTCAATAGTTGATAGTTGAACTTGCCGCCTGAACGTTCATTTGGAGTCTTTGGCGGTCTACCTCGCTTACGGGTACCTCTACCGCTCATTTTGCAAGTTTACGTAAAAATTTCACTTAAATTATATTAATTAATCAATGGCCGATAACGATGATTTTGCTTGATCTAATTATCTTGATCTAATAGTGTTTAATTCTAATGGAAAAATAAATATATAATAATAGGTTACTCGCACACATCAAAACAATGTTTTTTATTTACCCTAATTTTTATTTGAATGAAAGCAACATTTTCTTAATTATGTTCACGAGAGTTTTTCAGTAAGCGTAACTTTTTGTACATATACAAAATATTAGTAATGCACTATTATTAAAACACCTTGAATATTTTGTTTCTTAGTGTATGCTACTTATTAAACTGTTAATTTAAATATATATTCACTATTTATTTTGAACAAATCTACCAGGAGAGAAAATTTTTCACTTTCCAGCCTGTACAGAATTCAGCAAATTTCACAATTAAAATGTTGGTATTACTGACCGTTTGGCGTGATGTCCATTGATTTAATGATAGAAAAGGACGGCTAACTAAATAAAGCAGGGTTGCAATGCCTTCAATGTTGCGTTCAAAATTTGGCAATACAGTTTTTTTACGAATGCAGCCAAATGTAGAAAGTTTTGAGAAGTAAAAGTTTTTGGAGAGTAAGAAAGAGACAGCTCTCAACATGGTGAAAAAACGAGCAAAGTATATTCTCCAGATGGCACTTTTAGCTTACATTAATCAAACATTTTATGAAATTTATTGATAGCACCAAAATGTAGTTATTTCAATCACATGTATTTCCACCATGGCGAATTGTCCTTTGAAACTTTGGCACCTACCAATGCAGCCAATTTAATATATTACCCAAACACACCACACACAAACAGAAATTTTTATTACTATTCAGAGATCCTTTCAGGCAATGATTTTTTTATGCTTAGCCTACTGTTGTTGTTTTTACACTTGACACATACAAAGCGAAAATTATAATCTGTCATGTATAAATAGGTACGCGTTAATGTGTTAAAATTAAAACGTATGCGTTTGCTACTGTTGTTGTTGTTTTTCTGCGAATAAGGAATAATACCGTTAAATGTATGATCTTCTAAGTACCACGTGGTACGCGTTTAGATTTTTTTATACATTTCATTGTTTTTACAATTTACCTCGCATCTTACGATATTTGCCTTCGTCATACAAGAATTTTGCTCGTATACGATATACGAAATTGTGCCTTGAGATTTTGTTCAAAAAAGTTATGCCAGCGACATTCATTTTATTGCTGTTAGTTAAGATATATAGAACGTGTTAGAGAACATCGCCTTGCACCAGAGACCTGTAAATACTAATTTAGAAGTATCTGGTAGTGTACGTTATTGTATACGCGATTTGGGGATTTGATATGTCACTGAACTGTTAACTGCCAATATAAGAAGTGAATATATCAAGAATGGAAAGAATTCATTTTATACCTGCAACACTCAAACAGTTATGAAATTGTTTAAATTGAATCATTGTTACAATCCCTCTCCACATTAAATAAAACTTTAATCTCATTCTTAAATTAAAATATATAAATTTGTATAAATAAAAAATTTGGTGAAAAGTTAATTAGCTGAAAATGCTTTATTTGAATTTCTAAATTTTCACGATCAGACAAGATCGTCTTTCCTAATGCCTCACTCACAACTAAAGTTAAGGTATTTTATCCTTCACTTGACTTATTAGATTGATTGAATTAAACATACGTAAGCAACTGGTGCGTATGCATGTGCATAGTATATGCACAAGTGTGTAATACAATACACATGCCACTGAAATCTGAGGAAAATATTTATACTCAGCTGAATGTAATTCTGGAAAAAAAATTTTAAGTTACACTTAAAGGAGTTGCGTTCAACACAATTTAGAAATATGAGTCAACTTACAGAAATATTAGAAAAAGAATTTCCAGCGATGGACAATGAGCTTAAGGATTATGTTGAAGGTAATATATAAAAAGGTAAAATCAAACTGAAAGAGCATTTTTATCAAGCATGTGTCTCTGCTCAGGTGTTTTAACTGGAAGTTTGGATGATTTTGAATCCTGCGAAGATATTTATGAGGCTGTAGGTGATATTTTGCAAAGTATTAATTCAGAGAAAACCGAAGACAATATACGCGACCTTTGCAGTCAATTTTTTAATATTATAAAAGTGAACTCTAAAAATGTGGAACACAGAGTACTGAATGCACCCGTCAATATAGCGGAAATGGCTAAAAGCATGGAATCTAAGGATAAAGATGTCCAAAGTATTTGGGTGGTTAATAAAGAAAACGTTAATGTAAGTTATATATTGTACGTAATGTGTATGTATTGGATTAATACGTTTTACATGAATAGAAAGTGGATTCAAAGAAATTGGAAAAAGCCGAAGCAAAACTTCAGCAGAAATTGGAAAAACGTCAAGACACCACCAAAGTTAACCAGGGTCCAGTACAGCTACGACAAGCCACTGCGTCTCAGGTAACGAACAAAAAGGCGACAAAAATGGATGCCAAAGGCACCAATCGTTCCATGGATATTAAAATAGAAAACTTTGATTTGGCTTTTGGCGACAAGTGAGTGCACAAGGTTACCCATTAGAATATATGTAAAATTCTATATTGATTTCCATTTTTAGAGTTTTGTTACAAAATGCCAACTTACTCTTGAGTTTTGGACGACGCTATGGCTTGGTGGGACGCAACGGCTTGGGTAAAACTACACTGCTACGTATGATATATGATCGCCAATTGCTAATACCTTCGCATATAACAGTTCTACACGTGGAACAGGAGGTAGTGGGCAATGATACAGCTGCCGTGGATAGTGTTTTAGAATGCGACACTGAACGGACACGACTAATGACGCGTGAGAAGGAAATCATGTCTCTCCTCAATAAGGGCAGCCAAGATGCGGCTCTTAGTGCTGAACTCAGTGAGATCTACGTTCAGTTGCAAAATATTGAGGCAGACAAAGCGGTGGCACGAGCTTCCGTTATCCTGAGGGGTTTAGGATTCGATGCAGACATGCAACAGCGCCCGACAAAATCGTTTTCTGGCGGGTGGCGTATGCGTTTAGCTCTAGCTCGAGCTTTATTCTCCAAACCAGATTTGTTACTGCTGGATGAACCCACCAATATGTTGGACATAAAAGCTATTATATGGTTGGAAAACTATTTACAATCGTGGCCTACCACACTGTTGGTGGTTTCACACGATCGCAACTTCTTGGACACTGTACCTACAGATATTATACATTTACATTCCCAACAATTGGAGGCATACAAGTGAGTAGAATGGAACAATTCCAAACATTTTCATGCCTTCACTCCTTCTCTCTCTTACTTTGCAGGGGTAACTATGAGCAATTTGACAAAACTAAAACCGAGAAACAAAAAGCTCAACGTCGTGAGTATGAGGCCCAGATGGCACACAGAGCTCATGTGCAAGAATTTATAGATCGTTTTCGTTATAATGCTAATCGCGCTGCATCGGTGCAATCGAAAATTAAAATGCTGGAAAAACTGTATGCGCAAGTTGTTTATACGGTTTGTTGCCATGTTGTCGTAGTTAATGATTGTTTTTTTTAGGCCAGAACTGAAACGGGTAGAGAAAGATGTTGAAGTAAAATTGAAATTTCCCGAGGTGGAACCATTAAATCCACCAGTTTTAGCTATATCAGATGTGGAATTCCGCTACGATCTAGCTGATCCAGTGCCCGTTTTTAAAAACGTCAATCTCTCAGCCAATGCAGACTCTCGCATTTGTATTGTAAGTAGTGGCCTGTGTTACTAGCACAAAAAACTGTCTCATCACGGACAAAACTTTTAGGTTGGTGAGAATGGTGCCGGTAAATCAACGCTACTAAAAATTATTGTGGGCCAATTGACTACACCCCTTGGCAATATAGTGTCACATCGCAATTTACGCATCGGTTATTTTGCTCAACACCATGTCGATCATTTGAATATGAATCTGACCTGTGTGGGTATATTGGCGGAGCTATTTCCTGGACGACCAGATGAAGAATACCGTCGCCAGTTGGGTAGTTTCGGTATATCGGGTAATTTAGCTTTACAGAGCATAGCCAGCTTGTCGGGTGGTCAAAAATCTCGCGTAGCTCTAGCCAAAATGTGCATGGGTAAGCACCCTCTGAATTTATTTTTTGTGTAATTTTTTCTAATCGTACTTAGTAAATTCGCATTTCAGCTGAACCGAATTTTTTAGTGCTGGATGAACCCACCAACCATTTGGATATTGAAACAATTGATGCGTTGGGCAAAGCCATCAATGCTTTCAAGGTACATTTCATACATTGAAATAATTCATTTAATAGGCATGAGCGCGGTGGGTATCAATATTGAGACGTTTTACGCAGTGTCGTAAAAATTGTCCGTACAGTTCAAGAATGTAGCCCCACTTGTTCATTGAACTATTGCAGTTATTAACCTAACCCTAGCAACCACGTGATTGGTTTAAAAGCATTGCCTTCAATAATCTATCTATAAATATTCCGTACAACACTTACATAAAATAAAATTGCCGTTTTTCCATTTTCTTCGCAGGGTGGTGTCATATTGGTTTCGCATGACGAACGCTTGATTAACGTTATTTGCAAAGAACTTTGGGTGTGTGGCAATCGCACCGTACGAGCTATTGAAGGTGGTCTTGATGAATATAAACGAGAAGTCTACAAAGAAATTGAAGCCAACAGTTAAGTATTCGTCGTTGACAGTTGTGGTCATGAATTGTATTCAATTCAAATCGAGAAAGTACAATCGATTAAAGTGCGAATATCACAGAAAATAGTATTGTATACATGGTAGACGCTGGAAAAAAATGAAAAAATGAAAAGACCCCCACACGTATGTCGTAGCACTAAGATTTCCTCCCGTGTATGTTTTATTCGAAATTAAACCTTTGTTATTTTGCGGCCCCCACCTTATTACATCACACCAAATATAAATATAAATTATTTATTCGAAAAATTCAAATCCACATTTATTTTTGCCACAATAATAAGTATTGGATGGGTGCAAGACAGTCGAAACAATATTCTCATGGAAAAGTCATTTTTGTATGGAATTAGGAATTAGGTTGGGAATTTAGGCTTTAGCAATGCCAATGACGCCGCAACCTAGGCGTGCTCCAGCGTTGCCCGTAGATTTGCTTAGCTCATGGCCACCTTTACCCAAATCATCGGGGTCAGCATGTACTACCATTGTGCGTCCTAATATGCTATTAGGGCCAAACAAGCTGATTACTTTGTCCGTAATGTTCACCTAAATACACATATAGATAAGTAAAGAATTACAATATCTGGTTTATTTGTATAGGGTGTCATTTACCTTAGTGGGACCACTACCGCTGGACTCAATATTTCCCAAATCTCCAACATGACGATTTGTATCAGTGGGCGCACCATGTTCCTTGCCGCAAGGATTAAAGTGAGGTCCTGCCGAAGTGCATCCATTAGTATTATCTCCAAATTCGTGCACATGAAAACCGTGCAAACCCTTCGACAAACCATTAATTTCTCCAGTTACCTTAACTGGAGCACATTCATCCTATAATAGCACGAGTTATTAAATTATTATAACGGCACTACGATTTTACATATACATTCAATCACATTGAATCCTTAGAGATCGAATTTTATATAAAAAAACAATTAAGCATATTTACCCACATAGTATGTAAACCTTTACCTAATTGTTCGTCAGATAAATTTTGTATAATCATCCCACACATACATTCTTTCGAAATTTGTACGCTATAAGCTTCTTGTTTATAACTGTATTTGTTCATACCGGTTCCAACATACACATGCGTGCAAATATTTTTTATGATTGACCTTCACCCCCAAAAAAATGTCGGTTCTCTTATCACAATAGAACTTTGTAGAATATGCAAATTTTTTTATTTAAAATACAACTCACTGCTTGTTCGAAGAAGACGGTTCCCTTGACATCGCCATTAATAATACAAACAGCTTTGGCAGGCATTCTATTTTCGGTCTTTTATTATTTCTTATTAAACAACTCTTTATTGCAAATGCTGGATATGGAATAAAATCAAACTCCTTTGCTACCTCTTTTCAAAGCAAGTGTATAAGACTCCAACTAATAACCTAATTAGTAAACGGCTCATGTGACATTTTTTTAAACTTGAACACATTGTTTCGCACGTTTCTTATAATTATTGTTTGACAATATATATATCATATCCTTCACCACCGGAATATACCCTTTGTATATTAAGTTTGTGCGGATGTTTGTAACTCCTAAACGGCACATGCCACACCCACCTTCAATTATTCCGATCGATTCAGAATCAAAATCTGTTTATACCGATGTAACAGCTCCGACTAACGGTCGCATAACATACAACACAATTATAAAAAATATACGGAGAAGGATGATTATAAATAAAAGGATTTCTATTCAATGAATTATTCAATCAAAAATTAAATAGAACACGAATTAGATCTTATCGTTCACTTCATTTATTAGGTTGCTTGAACTATGCACCAAACAACATATGTTTAGAACATATGTTATTTATACTTTTTGTGTTTTTTATTATTAAGCCCCAACGGTAAAGTTTTCATTTCGGCAAAGATTATAAAGAATTGCTTAAACTAACTGTATTACTTCTTTTTCACTTTATATTAATAGTTAAAAGTTAAAAGTTTTGTGTATTTATATAGAGCATAATAAACATATAAAATGCTTCCACATATATTAATGTATATATGGATTACCGGCATTTTTGTGGTAATGGCACAAGTACAACAGGCTGCTGACGTACACAGCATGTACAAATTCATTAATAAAAGAGCCGTTGTGAGCGTTAACGAGTGGGAAACAAGAAAAAAGCTGTTGGATAATAAAGATTGCGGTGATTTGAGAACATTGTGCGCCCATGTACCATCCAATGATAATTTGTCAACGTTGGAGTGTATAAGTACGTTTACTTCCAGCCAATTGGAGGCTTTAAATGACAAGTGTCAACATATTATTTGGAATGAAACGCAAAATATATTAACTGTTGATTGGATAAAGAACTACCTATTAAAGAAGGAGTGCGCCACAGAGCACGAGCAATTAGAGTCGTGCATTAGGCAGTTGGATTTTTGGAATTGTATTAAAGAACGATCTGTTCAGTTGGATCGTAGCAACAAATGTCGCGTGTATATTAAAAAGGTACATTCCGTCCTCTTCCCTGATTATGAAAGCTTGGGAGATTTCTTCAATTCCTGCAATTCCGACATTCAGCAACTTGAGTGTGGCCGTTTGAACGTAGAACACAAATCCGTTTCTCAGATGGAAACGGTACAATGCTTGTTAGAAACTGGCGGCGACATGTTAGAACAAGTTTGCAAGTCCGCCATTAAGCGTATCGAGCAGCAACATGCAGATTTACTGTTCTTTGAAATCTGCTCTCAGGACTTGCAACGTTTATGTCCGCAAGAGTTGAACGGTACGCCAAGTGCTTTCAAGTGCTTGGTGAAAAATAAAAGTCATCCATCTTTGACGCGACGTTGTAATGATCAAATAACGCAAAGAGATCGAGAAATTGCCAAAGATTACCGCGTATCGCATGGCCTGGCCAAGGCCTGCAAAGACGACATTAAACTGTATCATTGCCGAAGGGGTGTCTCTGAAGACAAACAAGTGCGTTTAGCTCAGATTCTGCTCTGCTTGGAATCGGTACAAAAGAATGGGACCAAAATTGCGTCAGATTGCCGCGCGGAGATTGATGATCATCGTCGCATGCTAATGCAGGATGGTCACTTATCACCCGAAATTCTAAGTGATTGTGCCGACGACCTAAATAAGTTTTGCGGTGATTTAATCAAAGTGATTGGTATTGGTTCCAATTCGGGCTATGGCAGTGAAATTATACATTGCTTAATGGAGCACGCCCATGTGAAGAGGCGCAAAGATCGCCACGTTACTGCTCAGTGTCAACGTTCTTTGGAGAAGTTAATTAAAGTGTCCGATGCCGGTGAAGATTGGCGCGTAGATCCTATACTGAGGCGAGCGTGCAAACCGGTGGTTGATCTCGCCTGTCGCGACACCGAAGGTGGTGAAGCGCGTGTCATGTCTTGTCTAATGGAACAATTGGACACGAGTGTTATGAATACGGACTGTGCTCGGGCATTGCTATTAATTCAGTATTTTGTAGCGCGCGATTTTAAATTGGATCCTCAACTGTACAAGCATTGTCATGATGACGCTACTAAATATTGTCACGCTAAGCGCGTATGGGAAGATGCTCAAATAGATCCTGAACGGGGTCCCTTGGTATTACCCTGTTTACATCGTATAGCCTACAGTGACGACGAACAAGTAACGTTGCGTTCTGATTGCTTTAAGGAGGTTAAGCGTGTCATGCGTCAAAGAGCAGTCTCGGTCGATTTAATACCCGAAGTCGAAGATGTATGTATCAATGATTTATCAGAATTTTGCTACGATCGCATAAAGCGAGGTGCCGAGATGGAGTGCCTGCAAAATAATTTGGAGCACTTACAACCAGCATGCAAGGTACGTGTGTATCGAGTGCTGTTTAATTAAATGAAAAATTTTCCATTTCAATAGAATGCCGTCTCTGCTTATACGGAGGAGGAAGCGGGTCATGTCGAATTGAATCCAGTAATAATGTCTGTTTGCATGGAAGCAATGAGAACGCATTGTGAAGATATTTTAAAAGGCGGCAAAGATAAAGGTAACTGAAGTGTTCTTTTTTTTATCATCCACACAAATGATTTTTCGCACTGTTTACCAGGTGATATGATGGAGTGTTTAATATCGCATAAAAACGATGCTGACATGCGCCAAAATCAAAAGTGTCGCGCTGCCATAGAGCATTTTCAAATAATCTCCTTAAAGAATTATCATTTCACATATAAGTTTAAAGAGGCCTGTCGTCCCTACGTGGCGCGTTTCTGTTCGGCCAGCACTACCAAAAATGAAGTGGTGGCTTGTTTAAGTGAAGTGATGCGCAACGACACTATACGGGCTCAAAGGCATTCCATACCGAAAGAATGCCGCCAACAGGTGAAATCTCAGTTGTACCAGCAGAGGGAGTCTTTGGTATTGGATCCCAAATTGGCGAACGCCTGTAGGAAGGAAATAGACGAGTTGTGTGCCGACAAAAAGGGCCCCGGAGAGGTGAATACTAGGAATGCAAGTTTCATTCGATTCACTTTACATCATACTAAATAATATGTTCATCATTCCAGATAACTGCCCCTCCATTATCAACTAATCACTTGGTCTGTTTATTTACTTTTAGGCTTTGGAATGTTTAGTCATGAATACACCACGTCTGGGTAATACCTGCCATCATGCTGTATTTCTGATTAAAAAATCTGAACTGGGCGATAGTGCTACAGATTATACTTTGCTTACGACGTGTAAAGAGATGATTCATAAGTTTTGCCTACAACACGATCAAATGCATTTGTTGGATTGCTTGAAAATGGTTAAAGATGAACCCAACTTTGATCAGCGGTGCCATTTGGTGGTGGTGAATCGCATGATTGAACAGAACACTGATTTTCGCTTTAATCCCAATCTGCAATTGCACTGTGGAAAAAACATTGATCGCTACTGTTCAGATATTGTTGCCAAAGCACAACCCAATGAGGAATTGAACGGCAAGGTAAGTAATTTCTACAATACGTCCAACACAAAATCTAAATGAGGTTTGGCCCGCGTGGAGGATTAATAAATTATAAATCAAGTGAAAAACACGCAGAATTTGCTTTAGGCCGAATCTTCCCTCCAGTACCAGACGCTGTTTCAGAACATTAGAAGGATTGTTGCATACCCGAAACCTACCTGAGGACGTTGCAAATGTTTTGACAAAGTGTTTGGTATTTTATTGTAATTAGCGTTTATTGGTTATTGTTGTTGATTTTGAATTGAGTTGAGACAAACGGGTTTTTAAAACATATAGCCCAAGTGTTCCAAGAAGGGTAATCCGAAAAATGCTTTAGAAACCTAAGAGGGTGGAATAGTTGTTTTATAGCAGTTGTAACTAGTTGTATAATGGAATGCATACAACCTTAAATTTTTGTATATTTGCGGGAGTTTTGTCCGATGCCAAGCCCAAAAATTGCAGGATTTTTTTTCTATTCCAATTACTAGCAGCATCGAAATTATCCCACGCTACGCCTACAAGTTCCGGTACTTTGCAAAGTACCACCGCATGCCCCGCATGACTTTGCACATTTAATGTATAAAACAGTGTTGCAATAATGGAGGAAAAGGTGGCAAAGAGCAAAAAAATTTGTTGCCATTTCATAACGAAAGTTGATGCTTTCTTTTCCTTGCCTCTCTGTCTTCAAAGGTGATACAATGCTTAAAGGATAAATTTCGCAAGTCCCTCTTGGATGCACAGTGCTCGCAGGAGATGATTAAAGTTTTACAAGAGCAGGCACTAAATTACAAATTGAATCCACTGTTGTTAACGTTTTGTAAACATGAAATAAAAGTGCTCTGTAATCCGGAACGTTACCCTCAGGAACACGGCTTGGTGGAAGAGTGCCTAAAGACGGCTTTTCTGCAACAGAAAATTATAAATCGCGATTGCCGACTGGAAGTGGCCACCCTTATTGCCGAGGCTAAAGCGGATATACACGTGGACCCAATTTTAGAAGAGGCCTGCACTGTGGATTTGTTGCGGTACTGCTTAAACGTTAAGAGCGGCAATGGACGTAGTAAGTATTCAAGAAGGAGAATTTTTCAAAGGGGAATTTTAGAAACCAAATGCGACTGCTTTTACAAATTTGATTGACAGCAGAAAGCTGTCATATTTTCATAATTTAGATTAATTGAAATTATGTTTTTTAGAGCTAAAGTGTTTGCAAACAGTTCAACAAGATCAGTCCAAAGCAATGGAAGAGGATTGCCGCCTAAAGTTGCAGCGACGCATTGAAATGTTTAGAAATGCCGATACGGTCAGTTTCTAGTCAATTATTCGCCAATTCTTCTAATTTGAATTATTTTAGGTGTTGGTTCAACCACCTGAAAATATGGAACAATTGTTGCAACAAGTTGTTACATCACCGGCAAAACGGTTCTTCATGGTCATTTTAATGACGGCAGTAGGCATGATTTTTATCATGGGCATATTTCTGGGTCGCATCACCAAGCGTGCCTTGAATATCAAAAATAAATAATATTCAATGCCGTGCGATCGGAAGCGGTGACATAAGGCCACTTATATATAGACTTTTGTCTTGATAATTTTAGTTGCTCTCGACGCTACTTCCTTCAACAAATGTACGTAAATTCTGTGACTGTGTGTGGGCGAGACTCTTGACTGATTTGGACTTTAGAAACGTAAAAACGAAATTGTACATATTATATAATAATTTCCATGACTATACATTCGCATCCAAAAACTAACGCTCCTCCAGCACAACTCATAAATAATATTTTCCCTTAAGATGTAAATTTTTCGCAGCCGTCTTCTGACGATGACTTTGAGTGTCATCGAACTTGCCAAATAATGTTTTCAGTCCGCGAAACATAATTTTATATTTAATTGTAATAATAATGGATGGACAATAAGAAGAAAGAACAAAACACCAGCTCTCTTAGTATTTCAAAATACAATTTCTTTTACTCTACGTATATTTTGTAAAGTTATTATTATTTGCTCTAATTTATTTTGTTTGTATTCTTTGATATTGTTACACACCATCCTCTCTCCTTAAATGTCTGTCGTATAGCGTAGTAATATATCATGAATTAATTGAAAGTGTATTTTTATAGACCAATGAAATAAATTGTAAAATAAAAAATTATTCAATGGATAGTTTTCATGCGTTTGTCAATGCTTTTTGCGAGGGTAGAACATAATAGATTCAACAGAGAAGATTCAGGTGTTTCCGCTTCTGGGAATAAACATCTGGCAACACTAAAAAGCTGTACACATATAACGCAATTTTAATAAAGAACCGTTTTTCTCTAACGGTTCTCAACCATTCCATATAACGGTATTTCACGAAGTGACTTATATGGTAACGCCTCGCGTGTGCAGATACAACTAACTGTGGAGTATTAAGTGGTCGGATATGACCGACCGGACATGACGACCTATAACACTTGCTTACTTGTGTTAAACGGTTTATTACTGTATTTTCGTTTATTGCGCATCAACAAATATGATTCACAAAACATACCTTAACTTATCTATGAACTTAACTTATCTATGTGTAGGAATAAATTTAAAATTCAATATGATTCCTATTTAATTTGTCATTCTCGGGATCATCTATGGTGGCGGTGAGTTCATCATGAACATTAAAACCCAATGTGATGTTCACGTTAATATGAAAATATGGACCATTCTCATCTGAACAAAGCATACGTAACATATAAGGAACAATTAAAAATTGAGAAGAGTAGGGCATTAGGTAAATGAGTATACCTTTCATGCGTAAAATATCCAGTTCTTGCACTTTGGGTTTGCCGGTGATTGCGAACGAAGTCCATAATTCTACCATTTTTTCAGCCATTCTTGTATCTTCTTCGTTCAAGGTGTGCGTAGCAAATAAATACAAATTGTCATTGGAATGATGAACACCGCCCTCGAATGGATAGTGATCATGACCCATCTCATAACCGAAACGTGTATTGGCGCCCTCATAATCAAAACTGTACAAATAAACGGGCGCTAAATGTTTCTGTAGCATTTTATTGGCCAAGGTCATGACGGGCGATTTCATAAATATAATATTTGTTAACTAGCAAGACAAAGACAAACAAAAACATGAGTACACTCTTTTAAGCCGGTAGAAGTTCCTCTTTATACTCTCCACACATATGATGTGACATTCAGAAGAATGTCTCGGGGACCGTACAAAGTGTGTATATTCTTGGTCAGCATCAAAAACTGAGTTGGTCTAAGTTCGTATGTCTGTACGTCCGTGCGTGTATGTTTTGTACAGATTCTCCTAGTTTCTACACGCAGATCGCTTTTTAAGTTGGGAGAATAATAAATTAGGTTGAAGTTGGGACGTATGGGTACATATTTATAATTAGCCTATCCATAGATGTACCAAAAGTGGGCGTGGTGGCATAGCAGACTTGCCGAATATATACAAAATCCGTACCCACCGTAAAACTAGTTTTGCAGCTGGTACGTATTTCGTACACTATTACGTTTCACGCCCACTATTTATATACATATACATGTGGAGGGTAGTTAAAATTTGGCTTTCCTATTTATTATACTCTACACCACGTGAGGCATTAAGGTATATTAAATTTGCGAACGTTTGTAACTCCTAAACGGTAAATTCTACACAAATCAAAAACTGAATCGAGATAACCATGTCCGACTGTCCGTTCATTTAGTTTAAGGTACAGGTCGGGTTTTTTTGAGATATTTCGATGAAAGTTCAAGGCCATGTGTTGACCCATTGAAAATGGAGCAAATTGAAGCATTTTTAGAACCCCTCCTCATAGAAAGTTCTGTTATAATGGAAATCTTGTCATGTCCATAAATCGTAGTTGTAGCGTAATTTTTGAAATTACGTGGTGTAGGGTATTAAATGGTCGGATTTGACCGAATAAAACATATTCACTCTGGTGTTACTTACATCAAAGTATGCGGGCAACGCTTTCTTATGGAGATTCGTACTCCAGAGATCTTTGGGAAACAATAACTTCATTAATAAATTACTGGAGAGACCACTACTGTCATTTGTCATTTGCAGTAAACCAGCCGCAAATTGACGCACACTTACGATTGATAAATTTTTCAAATATTTCTTCCATCCATCGTAATAAGCTGTTAAAAATATTTCTTTTATATCCAAGTATATCATTCGTTAAGATCTTTGAAAAACTTACTGGCCAATACAAATGAACCGTCATGTTTTGTGAAACCGGTCATTAAAGGTGTTGCCATACTTTGCTTTAATTGCTTGAGTAGTTCTTCCGGTTGTGCTGGTAAAAGACCATTATGGTCACCGACAATCAAACCAAATGATTCCTATAATAAGAGTTTTGAATTATAAACACTACACACACGCACACACACATAAAACAATACCGATTTGGTGACGTTCAGCAATTCTGACACAGACGCATTACGCAAGCATGCATAAATATCGTCTTCATTGATACATTCGGCACATTTCAAGAGGCTGCAAATATTCCTCACCCGTTGCGTAGGCTTATGCGTTATAGCCCACGGCGCAAATATGGAACCGGATTGTACTATGGAACGATGGAATAAGTGGCTCGTCCTCTTAGGACTAAGTTGTAATGCACCAGACATAGCAGCACCAGCACTCTGTCCGAATATCGTCACACTTTTGGGATTGCCGCCAAATAAATGTATATAATCCTGCACCCATTGTAAGGCCATAAATAAATCACCAAGCGGAGCATTTCCGGGCATATTCTCATTATTTAAAGACAGCCAACCCAAAGCGCCGACACGATAATTGGGTACCACCAGTACCACGTCTTTTTCCAACAGATATTGTGGCGGATGATCGACATTGGAGCCATTGTAAAAGCCACCGCCATATATGTAAAACATAACCGGGGTTTTTTTATTAAGCTATAACGAACGAAAGTTAGCATTGATGCGGCATACAGCGCGCGGTCGACTTTATACTTACGTCCTTACTGTATATACACAAGTTGAGGCAATCTTCCAAATCCTCATCCAATTCTCCTTCAGGAACTTGAGGCAAGTGGGTGTGAACAGGACATCGGCGTCCATAACGGGTAGCATCTAATATGTGAGGCCATGGTGTACGCTTTACTGGCAACTAAATGGAAAAAAATGATAAAAAAAATGAACTTGAACAGATCGTTAGATCGTGTTCAGCTTCATTTGGTTTACTCAGTTAGTTCTTACATAAGATTATGACCCGTAATGAAATTATAGTAATATTTATTTTAATACCGTTAATGATAAGATAAAGAGGTGCCAGTGTTTGTGTTTGAGTTTTTAATTGTCTGACGGCTGATTATTGAATGTTGTGCGCTATTATTGTAACGTATGCAGATGGGAGACAAACGGCACAACTTCAGTCCTGCTTCACTTAGCAGAAGTTCACTTCACTGTCAACTGTGAGCATGATTAGTACATGATGACGTCCTTTAATTAAGTATAAATCCTGCGTCAAAGGAGTTTCTTTGTAAATTGTAGGCGCATCCATTACAGTCCATCTGTCCGTATTTGTGCGCTAATGTGCGGAAATCACTCTCATGGCCGCAAAAACAAAATAAAAACCTGGTAGTTTTTGTACTCAGCTTGATATTGAAAGTGGATAATGTCTATTATACAAAAACTTGAAAAACAGCAACTCTTTTCATATTGTTCATAAACTACAGAAAATATATTCACATACATACTCCTAAAGAGCTTTGGTGCATTGATTGCGGGTGTTCAAGACTTGGTCTTGGTCACATATAGTTTTAGATGTTTTTTATAAAGTTTTTAAAACGGTTCTTTCACTTTACATGACATGGTTTACTCGTTTGTTTATGTGTCACGCGTCAAAACAATGCGATACCGTTTGATACCTATTGACTTTTTTTTTATTAACTGCATTTATATATATATATATATATATATATTGTATAATCCCGTTCCATTCCCCTTTCCCTCTAATACATAACAAAAATTGCACAATTGGACATGAAGGTTGGACGATTATGATTTAAAGCAATAAAATTTAATGAATGATTTTTTATTAGTGCGACCTATATATCAAGATGCTCAAATACGTGCACATGTGTGTGTGTGTGTGTGTATGTAACACTTTTTTGTAACCCCAAAGTACCAGTTATTAGGTGGGGGGTATAAAAAGTAAAATGAACCGTCTAATACCACATCTGGGTACCTGTTTCATTGTTGACTACTGATTGTTAGTTAGGTAATGCTTAATGCAAACACTCTGCAAGTAAACAGGCTTAGATTCGTAGATTTTGTTTTGTTTGTTTTGTTTTGTCTTGTTGCTGTGTGTGTGTTGTGTTTTTTAAACGTTATATGTGCTTACTATACATAGCACTTGCCTTGAAGCGTAAATCTCCTCGTGGTGATTCAGCAAACGGTATCCCCAAAAATTGCATAAATGTTTGTTTAGACCATAAGGTTGTACCATAGGTGCCCAGGATGGTGCCCTGTCCAGGTATATCCACCGTAATAGCTATCTGAGCTTGCGGAGTATTAGTCGGTTGTGTTTTTATTTTGCCGCATATAGCAAATATAACAAACGATACAAATAGAGCCGTTACTAATATATTCATAATGTTGACGATAGTTTTTCGCATTCGCACACCAATCACCAGGAAACCCGAAATTAGACTATCTCAACGAGCTGAGGGTTAACAATTGTCTGGACATATTTCTTGCTAACATAAAGTATTTATACTGTATCTACGAAGAGAGTTGTGTGTTTTGTTGCTCTATTTAATTTCATTTTTATTAAACACACAAAAACAACAACCACACCTATCGTTGCTTTAGATTTTCGCAAAAGAATTGTTGACCTATTGTAGGCCTTTCCAAGATACATGATGCGAGTCTAAAGAATTAACAACTTTGCTGCAATTAAAGATGAAATTCTTAAAATCAAATATGAATCAATAACAACTAAAGTCAAACTTGAATGCCCACCCCAATAATAAATAGAGATAATAAAAAACCTTTAGAAAATTGATTCAAAAAATTATTTTTATTCACGCTTGATAAATTATTGTTTGATAAAATAAAGAAACCGTTAACACATAGTTGATATTTTACGTTCCTACATCAATGATGCCATATTGTTTTCCCTGCAAACATTTCAGCTGATCATAAAATTCTATATGTGTGGCAACGACTTCAACAACATTATTGATGTAGGGCTCGCTGAAATTTCAGGTCTGCATTAAAATCTTGAAGCTTTTGTGTTTTATCATAAATAAGTATCGAATAATGAAATATATTTATTAAAAAACTTGATGACAAAAATATTTTGATTTAAAAAAAAAACATTTGCGACATTTGAGATAATAAACTTTTCGTATTCAAGAGGGGGAAAAACTGTCAAAGATAAAGAGTATTTGTATGTACGAAAATCAATGTATGTACACAGTATAAACGCATGCACATAAATAAATGTGTCTCAAAAGAAAATTTGTGTTGAGATGTGTTTGGTTTGGGTTTTATAATTACATGCCATGAAATTTTAATTAGCCCTTACACGGGAGAAACGTTAATTTTTGTGTGGTGAAAATCTTCTCGGAAATATAAATATATACATATATATATATATGTACGTGTAATTGTGAGGCCAGAATTACAATAAAAATTCATATCAGTGTAATATTGTGGAGTAACTGGTTGTTGTAGAACTTGTCTTCTTTTACATATATACTAAAACTTCCCACAATGGGCTATGACCTAAATCGTTTCCAGGGTGAAGTTGATGAAGAATTAACATGTCCAATTTGTTCTGGCGTTCTAGAGGAGCCCGTTCAGGTAATCCTTGATTTTTTGCATTCATTTGCATTGGATTTAGTGCATTATGAGGACATGCGATATGTAAATATGTTTTATAGGCTGTTATGTGTGAGCATGCATTTTGTCGAGCTTGTATACACCAATGGCTATCACGCCGACACACATGTCCGGTAGATCGCAATACTTTAACGTACGCAAATTTAAGAGCCGTGCCCAGAATACTACGGAATTTATTATCACGGTAGGAACGTATAGATAAACTGTTAAATATTGACTTGTATGAATTTATATGATCCGCGTGTTTGCGTTTCCCTTCTACGTAGCCTGTCCATTACTTGCAATAATGCCGCTCATGGCTGTACAATGGTATTGAAATTAGATGCACTTAATTCCCACCTGGACGAATGCGAACACAATCCGAAACGGCCATTACCATGTGAGAAGGGCTGCGGCTTTGTTATACCAAAAGATGAACTAAAAGATCACAACTGTGTGCGCGAGTTGCGCACTATGATTGTATCGCAACAGCAAAAAATGAGTGACTTCGAAACAGAGATAGCTGATCAGAATTTAATTATCAACGAATTGAAGCGTGAACTGCAATTGTTTAAAGATTTTATGCGTGCTATGAGAGTCTCCAATCCAGCTATGCGCGCCATAGCTGACCAAATGGAACGTGACGAAGTTATACGTTGGAGCAGTACTTTGGCTCGTGCACGTGTAACACGGTGGGGTGGCATGATCTCAACGCCAGATGAGGCACTACAGGTGTGAGATGTTGCGGCCGTTGGTGTAAAAACAGATTTTAAAAATATTTTCTTTCACAGATGATGATCAAGCGTGCATTGTCCGAATCTGGCTGTCCACCACACATACTAGATAATTTGATGGAAAATTGTCATGAAAGGCGTTGGCCACGCGGGCTGTGTTCCTTGGAGACTCGACAAAATAATCGCCGCATATATGATAACTATATATGCCGTCGTGTACCCGGTGTGTTGCTTACTTATACATACAAATACGTTCATGCATCATATTTAAAAAGTTGAATTCTTGTTCTTGTTGATTTAGGCAAACAAGCTGTTTTGGTGCTTAGCTGCGATAATGCTCATATGTCGGAGGATGTCATTGTGGAACCGGGTTTGGTAATGATATTCGCTCACGGCATTGAATAGATTCAGAATTCATCTCACATAGTACATTAGCACTTGGTTATATTCCGTTTTTGTAACATCTGCAGATATTTTTTATAATTATACTATATATATATATTTTTGTAAATATCTTTTGTAAAAGGCTGGGCAACGAGATATATTAACTATTAAAATATTTTAGAAAGAGGCCAGTGTCGCCAAATAGAGATTAAGCGACACGTATTTTTCAATATTTCATGCGGAACTTATTGTTGATATGAAACAAATTATAGCGGATTTTCGGAAACTAGTGTTATTGCTTTAGTTGTAAGTGATCCAGCCTCTTTTAAAAATTGTAACTCATTCGTTTCTTTAAATTCTTAATCATCTCATTTCCTACTAGTTGTTTCATCTTATTTATAATGTAATTTGATATGTGTTTACACTATGTAATCAGATTAATAATGTAGCCTATACCTGCCTTGACTGTTGTGGATGGTAAAAGTCATTTTGTACAATTGTTTCCTTAACTTACATAACAAATAAATCCATACTCATAAGATCTCATTTCCTTGCATTTTCTTGTTCTATGAATAAGCTTTCTAACTACAAGAAAAAAAAAAAGCACTTGTATAGAGTGTTTAAAGAAGAGAATCGTTTTTTACTCGCAGGCACATGTAGTGGTGTGTCATCAGTGAATAGTTGGTACCTAAGTGAGAGAATCTCTGCACTCTATTGATTATGAACTATTGACGGAAGTCTGCAAAAAACCAGTTTTTCTGACAGAGATAATAAAACATTAGGAAAAAACATTGGCTTAGTCCGAACCTTGTTCATCCATGAGCATTATGCACATTTGACAGTGATTATTGGGAAGAAAAGGAAGAGCTGCGTTAGATTATTTCTTAGAGTACACATGTTATATCTAGATCGATGTCCAATTCGATATCTTATGAAGAGATAATTTTTTCAAGAAATTCTGCAAATACGTACTGTGATTGAATACTCATGCTCAACTTCGTTAGGGTGCCGACCACAAATAAGTGCTAATAGCAAAATTGTAAGAGAAACAGGTTTCTATTAAGGCTTTAGATCAGTTCGATGATCTTTTTGGACAATGAAACTCTGACGTTGAAACGCTCCAACACTGTTTGCATTGGTATTAGAACATTTTCAAACTGAGATGGAATTGCACTCTTTGGTTTATTAAAAGCACAGTTTCAAAAAGTGAGAGTACTTACAGTGTAATATTAGACGTCAACAGGTCTGCAACCTCTTGAAATTCTTCCGCAAAGCCATTGTGAATTATGGCAATTTATAATATATTTATCGTATTGGTATTGATTTTCATGTTGATAGTGGTAGGCGGCCAAAGGCATGATGCTAAAAGCATAACAACTTTCCATGGGCAAAAGCGTAATTTATAACAGTATTCTATCCATGTAGTGTATGTACATAAATATTCCAATTTGCATACTATAGCTATTGGTGGGAATGTGGCAGTAGATGAGGTTGTAGTTGAATCGTCATTATATATTAAACCGAAGCAACGTTCACAGCTTAGAAGGTTTCGACGTGCAATGGCGAGTGGACTTGCAACCAATATATTATCATTGGACCAAAAGACAGCTAAAACAAATACCCGTTAAGTTAGTTACTGAGATTCGTTCAGTTTTTTATAATACTATTAATAATATATTTTATTATAAATGAAGTGTTTACATAAAATAAATCGTAAGTCAATAAACAATTTTATAATTTACATATGTCACACATTGATGGCCCAACAGTGACTTCAGTATATTAAGGACATTGTTCCAAGCCATAACAAAATGTGTATAGAAACGGCGGCTACTTTGAGAATTCTGCATAAAAGGAAATTTTATCAAAAAAATACAATAAAAGTGAGAAATTTTATATTAAAAAAACAAAAACTGCACTGAACTGAACATCACTAACTGAAATTTTATTGTACATACTAATTAAACAAAATTGGTTAAATTCTATGAAAAGAATGTGATTGAAAAATTATTGAATGTGATTGATGCGTCCTAATGTATAAATATAAATACAAATTTAATATTATAAATAAATGTTGAGCTCTACCGTTATAAAGATTATTTCTCAGCCAGTACCGTTTCGTTCCGCGCTGTTAACTCAGTTTGAGTACATTAATTGTATATATTTCTCCAATAATTAGTAACGTTATCGATAATTTATCACTATTCTTACATCGCTTAAATTGTCATATTGCATATCTGGACACAATTTGGAGAGTTCTTTTTCCAAAAATTATATTTCTCGTGTCTGTGGCTGCTACTTATATGGTGTAAGTGTGTTTTTAATTAAACCTGATTGCCACTGAAATATTTAATTAAATTAATAAAAGAAAAGTTGATGAAGACGCTATACATTACAAGAGCTATAATACCGCGATGAAATATATATGCACCATGTTTAATATTTTATGCATTTATTATGTAACCTTAAAGTCATACCGTGCGAACATATACACGGGGATGTGGCATCAGAAATTGTGTCATTTGTGTAAATTCTTAATGTTTTTCAATCTCTTAACCAAGAATTCTTCATTTCTTCAACAGTTTAATTTGAAAAGAAGCGAAAGGATAAAAATCAGTTAAAAGAAAGATGTTTTCATCATTAATAGAAGCAGCCAAAAACTCTCCTTTGCGTACACCCTTTACCAAGGTACAATGCGACACACCAGCGCAAGGTATGGGTCCGGTGCCAGGGCGGCAAATTCAGGCGGCTGCAAGTGCTCCCACTGAATCGTGTGAATTTGGAAGTCCAAAATATTTTGCTCTATGCAGTATTGGTGGTATTTTATCATGTGGTACTACGCACACTCTTGTAGTGCCATTAGATTTAGTCAAGTGTCGTTTGCAAGTCGACCAAGCGAAATACAAAAATTTATTTACGGGCTTCAAGGTCACAGTTGCGGAAGAAGGTGTCAAGGGGTTAGCGAAAGGTTGGGCACCTACTTTGGTTGGTTATTCTGCGCAGGTAAGTGCTCCTTAAAATATATTTGCTTTTATTCTATTAAGTAACGTTTTGAATTGGGAAAAATCAATGTTTTCTATTTGATTTTATACTTCCAAGGTCGTTAGTTGTTTTATCTCGTTTTACTAATAAGTGCACGTTCATGATCGAATTTTGAATAGGTGTTTGTGTATGCGTCCTTCAAGGAATTATGTAATTTCAAATCTTGCAGAAACATAACTAAATAATTAAAATTTTAAATATTCGGATGCGAAACATGTTGATTATATCAGAATGTGCCAAGGGTGCCAATTCTAAATATGCAACGTAAACATCGGTTGAACGACATAATTTCTAAAGGTTTAGAAACACTCGTAAATTACAAGAGAAAAAAATCGGAAAATCGGCTTGGAATATATTAATAGATTTCCCTTAAGAGCGAATACATTCAGATAAGGTCTACAATTTCATTTTGTTACCAATATTTGGTCTGGTTCAAAAAGGTATTAATAATATTTATTATTGAATTCATTGATTTTGAAATTGCAAAGTAGACACATTTTAGCACAAATGAATGCGTGTCAGGAAAGTGCCGACAAAGGGGTAGATCGTTAGATAGTTAGGAGGAGATTGTGGTGGGATTTAAAGCTTAATTACAAAGAAAGACTTTATGTTCGAGTGTTGTAAAACTTTTCAATAAACTCCTCATGTTTTTATCCTACGCTCTGGTAATGACAATTATGTATTCCGAAGCATTCCTGTCATTCTGTACATTATTTTTCTCAAAAAGTCATTCATTAGTTTTTCAATTGTTTTCTACATCAGTGGGACAGATTGTACTGTATAATTGAGACTTTATATACCAATCAATCAATAAACCAGAGTTAAAAATGGATTCCCATTCTCCACCACTACCACTACCATCGCTTAAAAGTACCACTGATCGCACTGATCCGGATACGATCCGCAAACGCATGGTTGTTTACGATTTGATAGAGCAACTGAAGTGGGGTGATTTCATGGATATGCTAACTTCATGGGCGGCCTACATGCACTTCATTAAACTGATTTCTGGTAATATTTTTATTTGCCAACCGGAACTTTTTCTACGTACAGGAATCATCTTTCCGTCAGTTTGCATTGTGTTGACGATCTTACTTACCATTAGGAATATGTGGATGATGTTGACATGTTATAAAATATTGAGGCGACGTCGTCCAAGTGCCTTAATTGTGGATTACATTGACGTGGCTTATGAAGCATTTGTGGATGAGGCTGCACCATCAAATATTATGTTCCGATGTCATATATCAACTTGTGTCTACTATTTCGTTAATTTATTGCTAATAGTGTATTGCATTAGCAACTGTTACCTGATCTTTGTAACGACGCTACATAAAGTATTCTCCCACTTTATAAAGGTGCAATTCTTGTTATATCGCTTATTAGTCGTTTGCGTGGTAACTTTAGCGTTGGTGGCAATCAGTTTACCAACGCGCTTAAAACACATCAGGTATTTATCATTATTGGGTAATATTCTTTTGGCCGTATCGTTGGGCATGTCGCTGAAATATATGATTGCATCGGAGCACAATGTAGAACCTTTCATCGATTATGGTAAAATAGACGAAGTGTGGCCAATATCGTTATACGCCTTGCCATATTTTACGCATGGCGTATCCTTCATCCTTACCCTAAACAGTCAAATGAAAGCGAAACACCGTGTTTTGGGCCCGCCTTATGTCATGCCGATATCAGTTTGCGTTTTGGCGGTGATAGCCACTGTGCAAAGTTACTTCCTTTATGCCATTTACGCTGATGATTGGGCGTTCTTTCCAAGTAATGTCTTAGAGGATGGCACTTATGGTAAAACCGTTGCTGCGTTATTTGGATTAAGTCGCCTGTTAACCGTGCCACTATATCTACATATATTGGCCAATTCGGATGTCAAAAATAAATTACGTTATCAGCGAGAATCCGTCTTTTGGAACATGTTCAGACGTACGAGAATTTTACTTCTGTTTCCCTTGTTCATACTTACACACCAAGTCAGCACGTTCAGTAATTATTTGAGCAGCATTAGTGGTATCATCTTGAACATTATATTGCCGGCGATTATTGAATGGTCTCTGATATGTGAGAAACGTTTCATTGCTTTGAAGTGGCGTTACATTTGTATCTACTTCACCGTGATCTTTGGCCTTATAATGCTCGCTTGCAGTATATATGCCATTTATAGATGGGAGGAACGCGATTACGCTCTATTCCTTACACATCATTCTCATGGTCTGATTAGAGGGAAAACTTATTATGTTCAATTCAATTCCCTACTGGAAGACATTCCGGGTTATTAGCTTCCTAATATCAATGAAATCAATGAAATTTTTGTGTTGTGTGTTGTGTGTGTAATTGTCTGTGTAACTGTATTTAATAAACGTTTCTTGCATTTAAGTTATTTGGAAATAAAAATGGATCCATTTTGTATCTCTTAAAGGGTTTGTGTAAATTTGGCCTTTATGAAGCCTTCAAAGTGTACTATGCCAACCTTTTGGGTGAGGAGAAGGCCTACTTATATCGCACGTGGCTGTATTTGGCTGCTTCGGCATCGGCTGAATTCTTTGCGGATATTGCTTTGGCTCCGTTCGAGGCGGCCAAAGTTAAAATTCAAACAACTCAAGGCTTTGCAAGCACAATGCGTGAAGCTATGCCAAAAATTTTGAATGAAGAAGGTGTTGCTGGCTTCTACAAAGGCTTGGTACCGCTGTGGATGAGACAAATTCCATACACTATGATGAAGTTTGCTTGTTTCGAGAAGACCGTCGAATTATTGTACAAGTAAGTACGAAAGGATTTTCTCTACACCCTCCATCCTCCTCCACATTAGGTGGAACAACCCATTAAGTGTATTTAGCCATGTCTGTGCCTGCGCTGAAAACCTGATAATTGCAAAAATTGACATAACGAACTGAAGCTAGATACAGACATTCTTAGTCCGAGCCCGTGAAGGCCTATACGTAGGTTTAGGAAGCACATTTATATGTATTCCATCCATCAAAATTCTTAAAATAAGCAGGAATTGTACATCAAACATTTGTGATCAAAAACCTTCCAATGCAAAATTCATGCTTCGAGTTGAATTCTAATCTATTTCTCAAAATAAGGCGTGTCCAAGTTTAAAGCGTAAGCCAAATAAAGATTTTCCACTTGTTTGAAACTTCAAATGTTTACAAATATGTACTCGTGATTCTATATGTTTGTATTTTAACTTTTTAATAAAGACACGTTGTCCCCAAACCGCGTGCAGAGTGCTCCAAGGGTGAACAGTTAGTGGTCACATTTGCAGCGGGTTATATTGCTGGTGTTTTCTGTGCCATTGTCTCTCATCCAGCCGATGTCGTTGTATCGAAGTTGAATCAAGCCAAGGGCTCGTCAGCTTTACAGGTAGCCCAATCATTGGGCTTTATGGGCATGTGGAATGGTTTGACGCCTCGTATTATTATGATTGGTACACTCACTGCCTTACAATGGTTCATATATGACGGAGTCAAGGTGGCTTTACGCATACCACGCCCCCCTCCACCAGAAATGCCCGCTTCATTAAAAGCAAAACTGGAAAAAGAAAAGGGCCATTAAATAACATCATTCAACAACAGCCAGCTAAGCTCAGTTACTGAGAGTAACGCTTCCACATGAGCCACTGTGAATGAAAGTGAGGCAAGTCCACTCAATTTCAATTTACCTACTTGTCACCTGTCACATATTTGCAAATTATTTAAAACTTTGATGCTTTTAAAAAAGTAGATCTGCACCACTTTCATGCACAACGGCTCATATCATGTGATCAATTGAAAACAAAACACAACAACAACACTATATAAAAAGCTGAGCATTTCATCGTTTAATCTAACAATTATTTAATTAATTATATTAAAAAGTATTCCTAACGAAAAGGGGAAAACGAAGGCAAGCATTTACCAAACAGAAAAAGAAAAAAATACAATTCCAAGATAAGGATTTCAACAATTATTTCCAGCAACAGACAATAGTTGATTAATCATTCCATAACTTTGCTAATAACGTGAGCATCTCGTTTGCAGTGTAATGTTTTTGTATATGTTTATATTTCTATAATACAGAATAAGTTCCCTTTCTCTTTGTTTTCCCCCACTCCATTAAAAAATGGCTAGTATAATATATTTTAGTTTAAATATATCAATGTAATTAAAAAAAAAAACAAAAACAATTCTTAAATTATATATAAAATGTTGTTGTTCCATCCTCTCACTGCTACAGCCAGTATAAGAAATACAAGCCGGCTAAAAATAAAACAGTTGAAAACTATAAAATCGTTTTATTTTTCTAAACTTTTCTGTAAACGTAAACACCGTAGAAACCCCATGAGAAGGGCCGATGCAAAAGGCACCACCACCTTTTATTGTACCCTGCACAACGTGGATGTGTAGCATTCAAAGCCACATTTTTGTTTGACCCCTGCGGATTATCTGCCTAAAGCGGTTTGCGTATAAAACGCCAGACTCGAAGCGTCTTGAACACTCTACTGATAAATTTGAAATATCCCACAGGTCAATTCAATTCGTTGCGATTCTTTTGAAAAATAAATAGTTCAATCTTTTTATTAAATATATTTTTATATGGCAAAGTTGATTAAAAACAACAACACAAAAGTACAGCTGTCAGTGTAGCGTATAAAAGTTGAATTATTTAACAAAGTTTTATTTAGAAAATCAATAAAAATGTGCAATAAACTAAATATCTATAAATAGGACAAATCTTGAATAAAATTACAATAATTACAGTTAACAATATGAAACTTAAATATCGATAATTTGCTTTAATATGCAATACAAACAAACCAGCAGCTAAACAATATTTTTATCATAATATAACAACAAGTACCAATAAAATGAATTTCCAAAAATGAAACCAATCTAAACGTAATAAATTTCGATCCATTACATTTTACAAAAAATTACCCTCTAATATATATTGTATGGCATCTTAATGAACTAATAGGAAATTGCAGAGAATCTCTTGTACAACAGAATCTTAAGAATAAGAATATTCTAGAAATTTTCCATTTAAAAAACATATTTTTCTTGTCGTAAAACGGTGGCCGGAGCACTTACCAAATGTGTAATATAGTGATTAATGTTCTTTCTTTGTTTCAACAAGTAATTCAGTCTTTAGTTGTGATTTTTAAGGCCGTCCGCCACATTACTAGACTAGTGGACTAGAGAAGGTTGTAAGTTTTTCATTGCCACCTGCAACAATTAGAGGAGAGGCTTTGGGGACTGCACACACTTATTTTTATATACATGTATACTATATCAAGATCTGAATCGGTTTAATGATGTGCGTGCGTTCATGTTTCTGAACTGAAGCAAAATTCTGTTGCCAAACTTTAGCTTTTTAGGCGAAACTTCGGTAGAGACTTAATTAGTTATTGACGTTAGATCTGCACCTTTATAACATGGGAACAAAATCGATTGACAGCCACGCCCACAATTAACAGAAACTGTGCCACATCAATGTAATGAAATTGTAGGGAAATCCGACATGTTCAAACTTATAAGCCACGCTACAGTGGGTGTTATGGTAAGTTTGACATTCTCGATCACTATTAAAATACGAGGCGATTTCCGTGCGCCCATGTGGGTTTCCAGGTGCGTGTGTCTGTGTGTTCGTTGTTAAAGCTCTTACGAATCCTAAAATTGAGATAATTTAGTAAAGACTCCCCATTTAATATGAGCAAAAACGCTTTAGAGACTCGTGACCAAGTTCTACAATTACGCTTAAAGGACGAGGTATGATATAAGCACACGCTTAAAATTTACAACAAAACCTATCAAGGTAGATGATATATGGAATGGCCCATACGCCCCTTATTTTCCATTTACTTGTCTAAACTTAAAATTAGATTTTTCTTCCGCCAAACTTCAAGATCAACTAAATCTTGGTTAGTATTAGTCTTGACATCTAGCAGGTGTACCTGCATTCTGCTGTATGTTAAGGTTCTGTTCCTACAAATCTATTTTCAATATTGGAAACATTAATAACATTTCATCACCTATACTGCTTGAATGTTTTTCTCTTGAAAGTGCCATCTCCTTAAGAAAACTTTACAAGGTCTTGAAAGACAATTTGATTACCAATGAGGGATAACGATAAATGCTAGTGATTTTACCAGTAAGGCTGTATGTCGGGATGCCAGTCATCCTTGGTGTCGTCTAAATTAAGTGCGACTTTAAATTGAGTTTGATAGGAGGACACCATCAAGTTGATTGCCGATTTATTTTTTATTTTTTCATAAGGCTTCGAGTTGTAAAATGGTGACCTTTTGGTGATGGTATAGTTTTTTCCTTGATTATTATCCCAGTAATCGTTACCGCCACTACGAAAACAAATGCAAAACTCCAAACGTTTCGATTGGGGTGGAAGCGTTATTTTGAACGAGAACGTATCAAAAATAACATGAGCAGGCGTCATGTGCGGTCCATAGGCTTTATTGTAGATGCAAAATATATCCTGTTGACTTTTCCAATCGTCCCAGGTGGCACGTACAATCACTTCCTTTTCAAAGGCAATATTTTTCACTTTCACAGTGCCCACCAAAAGCGACTCTTCATCTCTTACTATTACATTTTCTAAGGATACAAAATCGCGTTCTATAGTTTGTCTAAAATAAAAGAAACAAAAAAAAATTAATAATTACTTTACAACAAGCAACATAATTAAGTTTACTCTAGTTACCTGAATGACAAATATTCAGAGGCGGGCTGTTTGAAATCTACAGTCCATTGATCAGCGGGTTGCGGCGTTACCAGGCCTTGTGTTATTTGATCAAAGAAATGTTTATTCCAATTAGGCGGCACATTAGACGGTTCGGACATAACTCGAACTTGTGTCAAAGAAAGACCTTTACCATCGGCAAATATTACTTTTTTACGAGTGCGACTGTAATGGCAGAAAAAGAAAAACGTCACACCTCTTTTCTACAAGTGTACAAGTGTACTGTAAAGGATTCTTTTGTCAAGATTTTCATTATTAGCTTCTTACCCTTCTACGAAGCACACAACTCTTGGGCCAAATCTTGGATGCCCCCCACCTTGACGTTTTAAAAGCAAACTTATACCTTAAACTGCCATACACACTGTCCTACACCCAACCTATTTCAGCATTTGAGTAATGTGAAAAATGCTTAAAAAGTACACGAGAACTTGACCCTTCCTCAGATGATTCTCAATAGTGTCCTTCAACCGATTTTGTATATTTTCAAATACCAACCTAGTTATACGATCAAGAGGCACTGACCGTCATGATCGGGTCGACTCAGCATTGAATGCTGATTGAGAGAACATTGTAGGTTCTTTGAGGTCTCAATCTAGGGGAAAAGTGACTACATCCAAAACCTTAAAATGGTGGGAAGAAACATGTCTCATAATCAATATACAATGCGTTGCATGCAGCACAAGTTACAATTCATGTTATGACCAGTTTCTGAAACATTTATGGCGAAGGTGTACAAATACTGCAGCATGCTTACATATGGTACATACACAAACGCGATATGCAATGCGCTAAATATTTGGACATGTTGTGAAAATGTTGATAAAAAGTTTTTTACAAAAACTTTAAACCGGCAAAATATTACACATACGCCCTAATCTTCTGTACTAATTATCTCTCTAGACATTCGCAACGGGTATCGCTGTGAAGCCGAGAAAGTTTTATTCCTTCATATGAGGGAAAATGTTGTGCTTACTATTGACCAACATTTTAGATCTTAAATTTTTGTGTATTTGTACCCTACACCACCACTTGTGGTAAAGGCCATATTAGGTTGGTGCGCATATTTGTAACTCCAAAGCACTGAAAGTAGTCCGATTTTTTCCTAACACTTTCTGAATCGATTTAAGCATGTTTGTCTGACGGACGGAATCGGATCCATTTTAGAAATCTTTTCATTATAACGTTAATTTTAACAAGTGAAAAAATGATAGACGTAGTTATATAAGCCCGACCCTCAAATGCCCTACACCACTTGATATATTATTCAATTTAATTTTTTTCTTTGAAATATGAAAAGTTTTATTTTTCTATACAAACACCCGCAAAAACTTAATATACCCTTTAGCACAAGTGATGTAGGGTATAAAAATCTTAAACCTTCAAACTAGATCAAAACGTCGTACCCGTATTGTTATTTAGAGTTGCTATAATAAACATTGCGTCAACATTAAACATTCACGTAAAGAGATTCCAAAAAGTGAAATTCTAAAATTATATTTTATACCAAAGGAGAACATTTCATTTATTTCATTAGTTAACATTTTCCCAATTCTGAAAATTCTTATCAGCGCTGTACTAGGTGTTTGTTTGTATTTGTGTTCATTTAAAACAAAATCCAAGTGCGTCAATCTGTCCATCTATCTTTGCCTCACTCCGTTTGTAAAATAATTTAAAGCGTCAAACAAACAATTTGGGTCATCCCTGAAAACACTAGCACCAATAATGACACGTGCCATAAGAAATACATATAAATGTAAAAATTTAAACGTAAGTCGTAATCGAGTAAATATTTTTGATATATTTTTGACCGTAATGGTCTCTATAACCAAAATTTATCATTAGTTGAAGAGAATGTTTGCAACAATCAAAGGGATGTTCCGTAGAAGTTTGTCATTCCCTTTGCCACACCCAAAAAGGGGCGTCAGAGACCCTACGAAGTATATACACCTAATTCTCTTTTTGCACGAATTTTTTTTACACGAATTTGATTTAACACGAGTTAAAACGAAAAAAAATCTCTTTTTACACGAATTGTTTTGTTTTAACACGATTTTCAATTTTCCATTTTTTTTAGGTTTGGAATCAATCTATTTTTTCATTTAGCCAATATCTTTGTTTATACGATTTTTTTTGCTCGAATTTATTGGGAACGTATCTATCGCGTAAAAAGAGAATAAGGTGCATATTTTTGATCTAGACATTCTCTCTCTCTAGGCATTCTCACGGCCATAAATTTTGAAATATTGAGCTGAAATTTTGTACAGATAGTTTAAGCTTCAACACGCCATTTAAAATCAAATCGGTGTAGAGCCGCGACCACAATCATCCAAAATCTATTTATCTGGTACAAAAATTGAGCTGTGAAGTTGAAATCTGGTAGTAGGGTAGTAGGGCCTCTGATGCTTCTTTTTGGGAAGCGTTGGAAGCGTTTTGACAAAGTAAGTATACCCCCGATGATGGCAGAGATGGTAGATTAAAAAACACCTAAGAAGTTTAATTGGTTCAAATGTCTTTCAGTGAAAAACTTTGCAAAAACAACAATGAACTGATTCCACCCAAAATATTGTACGCTTATCACGTGCAAAGAACGTGAACGTATTATGTGCGTGTGTTAATCAAAAATTTAAATTTCTTTCAAAAGTTTCATGTGTTCGTATATACACACTATATATTTTCGTCGATATTATCATACGATTGTAAATATTGGTGACCCTTTGCCATTTTGTTTAATGGGTAGAAAGCAAGAAATTCAACAACAAATCAAGTTAATGTTTCATAAAGCGTATAATTTTTTGATAATAAGACATTCTCACCCAATGATATGTTTGCGAATAATAAACTATACAAAGAAATCGTTCCAAACATACGTCCTTTTCGTAGTATTCTCTCCAAACAGCTCATTAATTGTTTATAACATTATTGCGCACAAGAATGACAAAACTATTTAAAGGACTCTATACCATAGCATTAGATTTGAGAAATCAAAAGAAGAGACGATAAAATTACTGACCACAAAATGACGCAAAGTGGGTTAGATGCTTGTATGGCGCCACCCCAGTATCTATTTTCAAGCTGTAATATACCATTTGAAGGCATGCCAATATAATGCAAATAAGAATTGCATGACCATGCCGTCACTACACTAACCAAGCAATTCAAGCATCCATCCATCCGGAAAAGTAATTGTTGGTCCTTCCCTTTTGAAAGCGATAAATTTTCAAAATCTATTGCTAAGGTATCGAGTCCATTAAATGGAATTTACTAAAGATCAGTACATTCTATTATTACACATACCTCTGTTGATTACATGTTGTAGGCGTGTTAGTGCTTTTATCCAGAACTGACGCAACTGATTTTATTGAGGGTATATGTAGACAGGATTTAGGACGCAAACATGATTTCGGTGATAGAGTGGGTTTAGTGAGCAAAAATTCTCCTTGAAGTGTATCACGTGGCGGACCTGTGGCGGCAGTAAAGTCGAATATTGGTGATTGATTTGCAGCATTTCGGGAACTATTGGCATCTCCAACATTATCAATGACTCCCTTGGAATTGAAACTTATAACTTGGGGACGACAATAACGGGATGCCCGATTATGTTTATCAATGCAACTGCAAGAAAAAGGGTGTGAAATTGTAATGTAATGAAATTGATTGAATGGAAATTACCATTATTTTCAGTGTAAAGTGAAAACAAGTAAAAAATAAGTTTGGCTAAGGGCGTGGAACTTATCTGATAAAAAAAGGTGTTTTGTAAATTATGAGAATGTTTGTATCCGAACTCGATCATTTTTGGCTAATCGGTGGATGTACATGTACATGAAAATAAATAACTTGTATGAAAAAGTTGATTGCGGCCCCTGATGCTACTACATATGCCCACCACTGTTATACCCCATTCAATGAATGTTTTATCAATTAAATACATACATAACTACATTATGTGTGGAAGTGTGTCTGGCTTGTAGCCATATGTTATACATACACGCTTACACGTACTTATTACACATTTATGGCTTTAATCTATATGTTAGATGATGACCTTATAAACATACTACCAGCAGTCATACATCAAGATCAAGGTGTTGTTTAGATTAATAATAAATCAGTAATGCTTCATACATAGATATGAAAAATATTTCATAGCCGGCACAACTAAAGTATTTATAGCATGGAACTAGGTGTTGTAGGGTATTAACATAAATGGTCGGGCTTGACATTTTCACTATTCCGTTTGTAGCACCCTTTGCAGAAGGAAGCGTCGGAGACTCTAAAAAGTATCAGAATCGATCTAGACATGTTCGTCTGTGAATCGGTTATTGGAACTTTCAAAATTTAAATTGCGAACTCCCAAATCGTAAATTTTGCAATATCGAGCAGAAGTTTTGTACAAACACTTCTGGTGTCTGTACGTAGGTTCCTATTTAATTGGATTAAATCGAAAAAGTGCCACGCCCAAATATTTATAATAAAGGCATCCATCGATGCAGTTGGGGTCCTAAGCCAAATTTAGTGACTTTACTTGTTTTCTTGTTTCATTGCACTAGGACTGGAGACTCAAAGTTGATGTAAATCATAAATTACACTTTCTTATTAAGTTTTTGGTACGCCTTATATGAAATCGCTACAAGTGGAGTTAATGAAGTTCTTGCAATCCCAGTGATTTGATTCATTCAAATAAATTTTACTTTCAATTGAATTATCTGACAATAAAATAAACTGCGCTGTTGTTATGCGATAATATGTAGTACATATGTACATAACGCAGTGTTTACGTTATGTACACCTAAAATGAAATTCCACGGATGCAAAAATACTCCGTGTAAGCAGGGACTCAAAGTGGTCTCTGTTGCTTTCTTCTGGTTAATGCTCTCTTTAGTAAATTAACCCCAAAGTGATGGGTATCAAAATGTGAAATAATCGGAAGTACAATATTTGGTACTGAAAGGCAAAATTCTATTGTACACTTGTATTATTAAAGTGTTACGTGTGGAATAGAAAAACTCAATTGTATTGCCCTGTGAGTAGCAGTTGCCGAAAAACAAAAGTTGAGAAACTTAATATTAATTACACCTTCCAGCCTCGCGATGAGGGTATACTAAGTCTGCTATTCCGTTTGCATCTTGATCAGCATCAAAAACTGAGTCGATCAAGATATGTGTGTCCGCCCCTTCGATCATAAATGTTGAGATACTTTTGTACAAATAATTCTAGTTCACTGCTTAAATCGGTAAAAATCAGTTAAAAACCACGCCCATAATCGATAAAAATCTATCTATTGGTCAAAAACATTAAGCTACGATGTCAAAGTTTGGTACACATATTAGAATTTAACTGTCCTATCCTTACCTACCTACCTTTTAACCACAGATACGTTCATAATGGCGCGAAATTCTACTTATTTGTTCACGCATACATTAGAGGGAGCAATCAGTTTCATATCACGCCCACTATGTTCGTTAGTTATTAAGTTATTTGACTTGCTTTACATTAATTTAAAAAAATTCTTAGTTTATTAATTTGACCAGAAAAGTATATGGGCTTCAGGGCGTATGGAGTGGATTCGGCATTGAGGAAATACCAAAAAATTATATAATAATAATAGTTTATAGTCAAGGGATGGGCAGAAATGCCTAACTGCAAAAACAACCCCCATTAATTACTGATTTAGATAATCATTGTTGAAACGGTCAGCTGAATTAGTTATCACACACACACACACAGCCAATTAGTTGTTGTGCGACAAATCGCTGCGGTCATCTGTTACATCTTGTTAAGGCAGTTACACTTATCAAAATGTCTAGCGTCGCGTTCAGTTGCAACTATATTCGCAATCGATATGAAGTGAAATGCATTGCAAAGAGATACGCAGGGTACATGACCGCTTCACTATTTTCTTGTTGAGGTAGAGTTATATTTTATGATGGTTTTGTAAATTTCATATCAAAGACAAAAACAAATAAATATCGATATTTCATATTTATCGATTGTAGTATGTTTACTTACTTAACGGTTTGTGCATTATGGTTCGCATAGTCGTCCGTTAAGTAGTTTATTGGTGGGCTATGACTAAATATTGACGGACTGTGGGAAATCATGGTGAATGTTGAGTTGTATAGTTGTAGCACTCTCGTTTTATGAGTTTTGATCACTTTACTCGTTGTATTGATTACTTAAGTGAATACAATCAACCGCACAATTTGGGTTTTAACGAGATTGAATTTTGAGTTTGATCACAACAGTAATAAATTGTTCACAAATATTTAACTTACTTGTTGTTGTTTTTATTACTATTAAAATCTCAAAGTTGTTCATTTTTTGTTTTCAGTAAATGTAATTCACTTTTTTGGATATCGGGTTAAATATAAATTTTGTATAATTTAAAAAAAAATTCAAATCCATTTGTATTAAAAATCGTGCATATTTTTTGTTACTTGTACATTTTTCATTCGTTAATATATTATATTTTGAATTAATTTTTTCATTTTATTTATTTTCACTTTTTTAATTAATAATTATTCATTTATCGTTGCTTAAAAAATTTGTCTAAAAATTACTTAATTTTAATTTTTTTAAACATTTCTTAATTTTATTTTATTTTTCATTCGTATATAAGTATAATACAATAAAAAAAAAAAAAAATGAAGAAAAATTTATCTGTCGACAATGCTTTAAATTTTGTTCTTTTTTTGGTGGTTGGTTGCTGTTAATTTTTTCGTTTTTTAGCTGCTTTTCTTAAATATCAATGATCACGCGTTTCATGCGTGTGTCGCTCATGTGTGAGGTTTTCATAGATGATTATTGTTGCTATTATATTAACTTAAAGGGTGAACCACATGTGAAATGATTGTTATCTTAGGAGTTTCATGTACCATTTCAGTCTCCTTACACACGCACATTAAACGGTTAATGAGGAGTAGTCGGTGTGAGCTCTACATTTGTCCAAAATATTTAAAAGTCTAAAAACTTTATTTATTTACAAAATCAAGCGTACTTGCGGCTCGTTGCCTACCTTACCGTTAAGGTTGGCTGTTCGACAACGTTTAATAATTGCTAGCGATCTGCAACAGCATGAAGACTTGCCAACAGCGCGCCGTGAATATGAGACGTACAAGCAAAAAACGAACCTCTTTTTGTACTCAACAGTAAATATCAAGTGAGTTGGCTCTTTATATGAATGCATTACACTTGGTAAAGGCCGACCGCGAAATACCTCACATTCTTTAAACTAGTCTTAGCTTTTGGTACTGTCAAGAGGTTCCTTCTTTAAAGCGACCCTTTTCAATATTAAAACAATTAATTTTTCAGCCATCGCACGTACTTTTTTTTAAAAAAGCATTTATTTTCATTTTTCGAATCCTTCGATGAACTGAACAAGAAAAAACTTGCATGCGCATTCTTCAGGATGTTATATAGATAGAGTGCATTGCTAAAAACGGAGGAATTCAATCATTTTTATCAACTCACAAATCCTTGACCAAAATTTTTCGAGTGAAAGTGGCTTCATGTGGGAAGTACTAAACGTGGATGAATTTACAATTTCTTTATATGATGGTATACCAAGTTTGTCATTTCATTTGTTTGTAGAAAGAGAGAAGGAGGCGTCAGATATTCTATAAGGTATATAGATCCTTGATCAGCACCAAAAACTGAGTTGATCTAGACATGTATGTCCATGAGTCCGTTTATTGGTACTCTCATTTTAGTGATATTTGAGATATTGAGCTGAAAATTGAACAGAAGTTTCTTCACGCAAATCGCTATTTAAATTGGACACAATCAGTGAAGAGTCACGCCCACTTTCGACTAGAACCTCTTTATTTGCCACAAAAATTGAGCTTTGAAGTTGAAATTTGGTACACATAAAATGGGCGGAGTCGAATAACAAACAAGCTCACATTTTATACAAATATTTTTTTTGCAAAATCTGAATCCGAATTATAAGTTGATACGTATTACATGCATAAGTAAAGAGCGTATTGAGGTACCTGCCACGCCCACACTATATAGATGTGCAGGGTTTTTAAGATTTGACTTAAGCCAAATTTAGATTTTGTATTTGTTTTATTTTATTTTTGTATAAAGTATGATGAGAAGACGAAAGTTGAAAGTTGTGCTTATCTGATTATTTGTATTACGGCCGCTATCTCCTTTCTATGAAACACCTGATTTAGTTAAATTCCCTCAAGTGGCGTAGGGTATAGAAACAATACATGAGTGTACTCTCATTCGATCCAATAAAAAAATCGCGTAAAGTCTAGAGTTTGTCGTGTCACCGAGAAGTCTCCACCACATACGAGTCATTCATTTAGTCTTATATTGTTTATATATGACAATGAGAGAGTGCAGGGAGTACCAATATTATGTGGTGCAATCATAACCTGACTGTTAGGTGGGCGCGTGTGTGTGCATACTATAATATAGCAACAACAATAGCAACAAATTTTCATAGGCCTCCAAAAAACATAAGATATCACTAAGTTCGAATGCTAAATATGAGCGTGTGTACCAATGCATGTGTTTATTATGAATATTAGAGGTTTTCGTTTGTTTTTAACTTTAATAGAGATCACCGTTATGATTAAAATGTGCCTGAGGAGACAATTGTTTGTTTGTAATGTTTGTTGTTATGTTTATTTATAACCCACCTATAGCTGCATTATTGTTTACACACTATATATATTAATTGATTAAAAACTTGTCCAAGATAGAGACAGAGAGTCAATGCCGGCTTTTAACCGAATTGTTGTTTGTTTATTTTTAATATATATATATATATATATGCGACTTTACATTGTAAGTATCTCTTGTGGGAAAGGAATGCTTATGAAGTATATGGTCATTATGAATGATGTAGAAAAACGTTGCGTGACGCTTTTTGCCTCCTCATCAGTTGAAGTATGCAAAGTGAAGTACCACCTTGTTTGCTTTCTGTCGTTCAGATAGACGGAAAATGACTCTGTCTTTAATCACATACAACTTGGTTTACGCACTCAACTGCAGCTACATCCGCATCTCGTACTGTACGGGTATGTGCGTGTTTCTTTTAAATTTTTGTATTGGTGGTTTTTTTAAGTTTCAGGAGTTATTTAAGTGATATGACAGAATTAAATGTTGCTGTTCTTGTTTAATGAAAGCCGGTTAATATGCATTTTTATGTAGCCATTACTTTTTTACGTGGACACGTCAGCGTGGTCGGAGTTAAGTTGGTGCAAACTCCAATCGGCTCCACTCGAACCGGTCTACACATGTATGGTATACAAAAATTATCATAAATTTCTTATAAAGTTAACAAGTTTTCGCTTCAATTTGATTTGATTTCTTTATACAGCCTAAGGTGAATTGCAGAGGAAAAGCAGTCGTTAGCAATAATTACAGTAATTTCAGATGATCTTGTTCAGCGTACTATAGTTTTAATAATTTCAAATAATACACACTTTGGCAACGCAATACGCACTTTTATATAATGAGCGTGTAAATAAAAAGAACGATAAAAGTTATTAAAAAGTTTCTTCTCATGCTGTACAGTGCGCACCTCACTCTGTATCTTGACAAATTTGTTAAATTTTTATACCCTCCACGTAAGAGGGCGGTATACAAAGTTTGCCATTTCATTTGCAACACCCAGAAGGTGGCTTGAGAAACCCTACAAAGTATATATAATCTTGATCAGATATTGAGCTAAAACTTTGTACAGACACTTTCAGTTTCTGCCCACAGATAGTTATTTAAATTGGGCAAAATCGGTCAAGAGCTAAGCTCACAATCGATAAAAATCTTCTTATCTTCCAAAAGTGAGCTTTAATAATATTTGGAATAAACATCTATCCATTGATGGGCTAAAAAGGTGCGTAAACGGAAACAGACGCGTTCACAATTTACAAAGAACAGTATTCAGCATAAAACCGGACAAGTTGATACGTAATACGTATGCTATTGATGACGCCCTCTAATCATGGACCTGCCACGATCACTACTTGTTTGAAGACGTCGAGAGTATTTAAGAAAATTTATTTAGTGTTCTTACTTGTTTTATCTTATCTTATTGTTTTATCTTAAAATCTTAATTTTGAATTTGAACTTTCTATTTGTAATCTTCAAATGCCCACGTAGGTGATAAGTGTGCACAGTGTATTAGGCACGCATTTGTACATATGTACAGTAAAACAAGTAAAAAAATTAAAATAAATTTGGCTTAGGCCAAATTTTAAATACCGTCCACAACTGCATACAAACAGTAGGCGTGGCGGGTATATGTAAATGGAAGGTGCACGTATTACAATACATATGATCTTGCGGGTTTTACGTTGAATATTTGTAAATTGAGGGCGTTTCTGTTATACGACCATGTACATTTTTGGCAAATCAATGGATGGGTTAATTCTAAAAAGTGTCCCAAATGTCAACTTCATGGCTTCAATTTTTGTGGCAGTTAAATAGATTCTAGTTGAATGTGGGCGTGTCTCTTAACCGATTTTGCCCAATTTAAATAGTGTACAATATTTCTCAAAATGTATGTCCTTGAGAGTGCTAACAACAGAGACACTCCGACATACATGTCTAAATCGATTCTGAATCGATTTTAATGCTGATTAAGAATATATATACTTCGTAGAATTTCTGACGCCTCCTTCTGGGTATTGCAAAAAAAGTAGTAAACTTAGTGTGTTCCAAACCTTATTAGTAGAGTTTAATATGCATCGTGCAAGTAAACTTCAACGGCCGAGAATTTTTATAACCTGCACCATTTGTGCCAGAGGGTGTATTGAATTTGTGCGGATGTTTGTAACGCCTAAGCGGCTAAAGATGATCGATTTAGAATAACTTCTGAATCGATTTAAGCATGTACGTCTGTCCCTCTGTCTGCTGTGTATCTATGTAAATTAGTGCGCAAGATTTTGACCGCCGTTTTTAAGATATTTCGATAAAATTTGGGGCAAGGACGTAACAAAGATGCGCACTGTTAAAAGTGGTTTTGAATTGGATCCTTTGTAAGATCCCTTTCCATAACAATAGTAACGTGAATACGTTAATGATTGGCGCTTACATAATTGTAGCATTATTTAAGGAACTAAGTGGTGTAGGGTGTTAAGGGTGTGTTGTGAACTATAACATTTTCTCTTGTTAAAAATACTTTTCCGCTTAGTACAAAAATAATTCTTATTCATTTCTATCGTTGCGTTTTCTTTTTCGGTTACACAGTGTAGTTCTTCAGCATTTAAAAAAATCTAAAAGTATGCAACTTCCGTAGCTCTTATGTCTGTTGATGAATTTCATTCCTTCACCTTTCATGGTAATTTCTTAATTGTCGTGACATGGTGTTTATGATTCTAATTAAAATTGGGCTTAGGCCAAAACTTTGAAACCTTCCACATCCGTTTATGTACGTAATAGGAAACATATTGCTACTCTATGCTAATTTAACTTAAGAAGAATTTTAAATTGATATTGAATTGAATTCTTTAAATTGATTTGTTGCAAACTGTGCCACCATACACTACCCTCCCCTAAATTAATAAATTGAAATTCTCTTGTCTCAGCCTTAATTGTTATAATGTAAGGTATTCGTGGTTATAAAATCGTACAAATGTTTTAAGTTGAAGGGTCTTCGCATTGTGACTTAAGCCAAATGTAGCTTTAAATCCAAACAATTGATCATAACGTGGTCACGCATATGCGCGTGTATCTTCTTATGAACTCGTTTACGCACATACAGGCGGATGTATCATATATGCACGTGTGTTAAAATCGATATTGTTTGAACAGTTAGTATATAGATAACTGCCGATAATAATAATTTAACTGATTGCTTGAGGTTGGATTGTGCAGTGCGCGGTATATATAAAGAATTTGAAAGGATTTTTGTTCTAGAACACATTATGAACTGCATTGACATTGAAGGCTTCGAAATAAATTTATAACACGCATAGAAAGAGATAAGAATGAAAGGTAAGGTAAACTGCTTAAATCTTATCTATAGAAATAAATAAACATATAATTAAAATCTGAATATAACATTATCAGCAAAAAGGGAAAAGGAAGCGGACACTGCGTGAGATGAGGTAGGTGACCCTCGTTACCCAATAAATAAATCATATTGTGAGTGTTGCAAAGCGGATATTTAATTGAATCTACCATAAATGGTTGTGGTTGTAAGCAAAGAACACAGCAAGACGAACACAAGAACGCCCATATTCGAGTAGTAATTAGATTTTCTTGTAGATTTTTGTTTTTGTTTTTGTTTTTCTTCTTTATCTTTGTATGAAAGCAATCCTGAGTTTATTTTCAAGTATATTTTTCCATTTGCCGAGATTTCTATTTAAAGATATGTGATGGGGTAGGCAGATGAGGCGACGAGGCGATGTGGCGTTGCACATTTCTTGGTCATTAATTGTACCCGTGCGTCCCACAATACTAGTAAGATTGTTCAGCCTTTCATTTCATTTCATTATTTTATAGTTATTAATAAACTCTATTATATGCACGTACATATATACACATATATGTATATGTATATGTATGTGTATATTGAAAGATAGATTAATAAAACAACAGTGGAAAATTTCTTTCGCACACAGAGCTAAGAACATACACAAAAACCTTAACTTTAAGTGCCTTGTTTTCCAAATAAAAAAAAATTCTGAAAAGTTTTGAATTGTAAGCATTGCCATTAGATATATATGTATAACTATTAATACACGTATATTAAGTTTGCTATCCCGATCGCAACAGCTTTTTGTGGAATATACCCACCACTTAAAACTCTAAATCGTGGGTATTATATTATTGTTGCAGAGTATAATAGTTGTGCATTTCAAATACAAGATGGATGTAAAATTGACTCGGTTTACATAGTTGTGGTGTCAAAACAGGCTTTTGTGGTAAGTGAAGCTGTGATTGACATACAAGGCATAACATTTGTACGGCTCGATGGTGTGTGTGGCACGGTGTGGTTTCAACACCCATACGAAAAAGAACCATAAAAGATAACGTACTTACCGCGACATGTAATCTAATGACAAAACCTCACAACTTCAATACTTCACAGCTACGTAAAAACATTGAGTGCTTATAATTTGCATTAAGATGTTTTTTGTTTTTTTTTTATCACATATCTGTATAGACATAACGGAACATATATTTTGAATAATATCCACCCACCATTAACTCTCTCCTTTAATATATCCCATTGATACATGTTATGCATTGCTGGCCTCACATGTGTCATAAGTGTGTGTACTATACATAGTGCATATACGCAATATCATATTTTACCGTTATGCAGTTATGGTTCCTTCAACCAAAAAGAGGAAGAAATTTCATTTTCTGTGCTTTTTTTTCAGTGCCAAGCAGCTGGTTGAAAATTGTATGCGATTCGCTCGATTAGTTGGGTTAAGTGAGGTTGATATTCGTTGCATATGCATGCATATGTTTTGTAAGATAGGCCCAAGTGTGGTACAATATATTACACAACAAACCATAGTGGAGTGTAATATTAGCTACAATCACAGCTTCGAAATTTAAACAATTTTATGAAAATTTTGTTCCAATATATGTAAAGTTTAGGAGTTGCCCAACCGCCTAAAATTCTCTGTAACTCATTCCATCTACCTACATAGAATTATAATAAATGAAATTGAATTAACCTTTAACGCGAATGAGGTTAATTTAATTCCTCTTGTCTTGTGTCTATGTGTTGGTTTGATTATATATGATGGCTTTACTGTTGAAGGGCTTCCTTTATTAAATCGAGAGATTAGGTTCCTTATTTAAAATGTTCATTATTTAAGATTAGGTCTTAGCTAAATATACCTTGAAACTTTTTTTTTTGATATTTCTATATACAGGGTGTCCAATAAATCGGAGTGATTCAGAATCAAAATTTGAATCAAGGTAACCATGTCCGCCCGTCTGTAAATTGGTGCGCAAGTTATAGGTTTTTTACATATTTCGATGAAAATTCGGACAAAGATATGTATTACAGGCACTTGTAGTTTTTGCACGTAGATCATTATTTAAATCGGGCAAAAGATCCACGTCTACAATCAACAAAAATCTATATATCTGCTACAAATAATGGCCTAAGAAGTTGACATTTGGGACACTTTTTATAATGAACCCATCCATTGATTTGTCAAAAATGTGCATGGTCGGATAACAGACACGCTCACAATTTACAAAAAAGCCATATTCACGATAAAGCACGACTTGCAAGCTGATGCGTAATACATACACTATTAGAGGGCGCAATAATTATATATATATGTGGATGTGGAGGGTATTTAAAATTTGACCTAAGTCAAATTTAGTTTTCTTACTTGTTTTTAGTTGTATTTTGAACTTGTAGTCTGAATCCGTTTTTAAACTGTTCCTTCACTTAAACACGAATAGTTTCGGATGAAATTGAAGTCCCTAAATCAACGATATGAGACATTTTAACAAGAAACGAGTTCCACCCTTTCTTTTTCAGATTATAACACGCGACTTCAATTTTACCAATGGTTTGTAAGCGTTTAACATAAAAATGGCTATAATTGGGAAACGTCTTACTTCTGAACCTTCTTTTGGGTTCAGCTGATTTTCGGCCACCCTGTATTTATTTGACTCTGACGCCAGTTTTATCGCTTGAATGAATAATAATATGATTATTTCATTGTAGCGAATAATTGTCTGCAAAATGGATGGACGGGAATTTGAAAGTCAAAGTTTTCAACGTGAATTAGAAAAGTAGCGTGAAAATTTTGCCTATGCCTGATTTAGCATACTGTTAATTATATGTATAATTATAATACACAGCGAAGGTTATTGAGATTATTAAAATATTTCAAATTAATCGAAGCAGACAATCTTTACTAGCAAAGTGCTTGAAGCACATTAGGAAATCTGCAATTAAGCAGCATCATTAATAGTGGAACACTTTAATGTTACATAAATGTTTGAAATTTCTTTAAAATGCTTCATCAATGAAGTTAGAAAAAATTACGAGCATACGAAACATTCTACAAACAGTATTTGCACTTACTGCTTAATGTGGGTAAATGAAGTATATTGCAGAGAAAACAAAGAATTACAATTCCTGATAAGGTAGCCACTGTTTGGATGATGATAATGACGGTTGATCGCTTACGTTCAGGCAACAACCTCGTCATCGTCATCATCATCATCGGCATCTTTAGTATGCATCATTGCGCGTGGCACTGCCTGGAAAGCACAAGAACTTATTATAAATTATCAGTCAAAAGTGTATCAATTTCTCTGCAATTTACTTCGCCTACATCAATTGAGGGGCATTTCTTGCAATGTAAAGAATTCGATACGTTGTGAAATGAAATAAGTGAGAATAATGTTACACGTAGCATTACTAACTGTTATTGCATGTCCAAGTAAGAAAACCAAGCGTTTATAAAAGTACTTGCGCTGTTATTTATAATATTTAATCTTCGTGCAATTGATCATTTCCATTGAATCAATGAGATTGCATTGGTTGCCCTTTGTAACTTATTTAAATAAAGCAATCTTGACACAATTTATATTGTAATTGCAATATCATGAGCCAAGCACAAGGATCCATCGTGGTCATTATCATTCAGCATACAAAAGGATGAATTTCTGCGCAAGCAAATGTGTATGTTTTTTAATCTTTACTTTATATTGTTATGTTTCCTTAGAAATTTTCAATATCCACTAAAGTCGTATAAAGTGGACTTGGCTATTTGACCCCTGCCATTGCATAAGTAGCTATTCAAAGTCTGCGGCGACGTTCATGAGTAGACAAAAAATAATATAATTAAACAAATATATCAATTCAAGGATCATCTCTAGTCGCATTCATTTATTTATTACTTATCCTATCATGTTCCTAAGGCGTAACCATTTTTAAACTATTTGTAAATTTCGCTGTTTTTTAAACTTTTCCTATTGATCAACATTTACATTTTTAAGAGTCACTCTTATGGATCACCACACCCCAATAAATTAAGGACTGTATGCTTAAGTAGAAGATGGTTTCAGAAGTATTAATTAAGCTGAATAATATGATAAATATTGCGTTTGATGGAAAACTTTTGTGAATTGTCATGGGAAAGAACATGAGTTTTGTTTGTCTTACAATTTAAATGAATGGTTAAAAAAGAGAAAATCGAACCGAAGCTGCTACTACAAATGATCAAGGAATTGACAATTTTATATGGGCTTTTGTTTCACAAAAGGGGCTATTTTTATACCCTGTAGAATACAGGGTGGAAGTAGTATTAAATTTCGTAACTTCCAAGTGGTTTTTATTATTATTATTTATTCAACATAACTGAACTTTCATAATAATTCTATGTATTGATTTATCATTATCCGTCTGGCTATCTGAATCAGATCATTCAGAGCCCAATTTAACACAACATATAATATAATGCTAATATATTGGAACGATTATTGTTATAGGGTAACGGTAATTTACCTTCTATTACAACACGTTCAAAATATAAAAATAAACTATTTTAGAGTTGTTTAATCAAAAATAAAAATATATCAAGCAACTCTACAATATTTAAACATCATTGTCAGTTAAATTTTTGATATCAATGCTCCACCACCTTTAGCGAACAGAAGCATAGCTGATGGATATATAATTATTATTCCATATAGCTTTTTTTATACCGGTGTTCAAGATTTCACCATATTTATTTTCTTGCTTGTTATATGTTTCTCTTCGTTTTCCATGTGTTTAGTGTGTTAAGATAATAAAGTCACGAATGCATGATGCGCGATTATTTTGCTATCATCTCTAACTGAATGACTGCTAGCACAAACCAGAGAAGAAGAAGACAACAGCGAATATTAAAATGAAAATAGAAAAGAAAATGGATAAAAATTAAATTTTTGTTTACAAAATTAGAATTTTATTAAAATTGCTCAATTATCTGAGTGTTGTGTACTGCACAAATGATCACGTAGTTTGCAGTCCCTGCTGAAAGAATTAAAATGGTGAGTTCGGTGCCAAAATACAATTAAAACAGCAAACTTATGTCTAGTGAGTCACTTCTGCATAAAACATCATTTAGTAATGACAAAAATTCCATATAATTAAGTTGTGCCATTATTAATTTAATCAAATGCGGGCTTCAGCATTGTGATCCGATACTGACCAAGCAAAGCAAGTTAATCGGGCAAATGTGCTTCGAGTTGATCCAGTATATTTGGTGGAGTGTAAATATTCTTGATCGGTCACAAAGTTTCGTATAAACTTTTTTGCTTTTTTCTAATTCCTATTTGAATTGGACAAACTTACTTATAAATGTTCACAAGGCAGCTTTTTTATATCCTCAGTATCAGAGTGGTGGTATGGTAAGTCATTCTGTTTACAACATTCAACAGTAAACCTCACAGACCCCTTAAAGTGATTCTACATGTGCGCATAATATCTTTAAAGACGGTCGTAAAAAATGAGATGTTAAGCTGAAATTTGGTATAGAGTTTTCTTATACTTTTATTTAAAGAAAATACGTTATTTGGTTATGCAGTAAAAATGCAATGGTGTAAATTGTATAAATTCCAAACGTCATGATTTTTAATAATAACTGTTTGAAATTTTAGAAATTCCGTTTCTGTGGTGATGGCGACTGTCCCGATTGGGTTTTGGGTGAAATTATTTCCACTCTCTCCGTTATGACATCAGAAAATGTTGAAGCTTTGGCAGAAATTGTAGCTAAGAAATTCTGTGGTGAAGAAGAGTTCGATGTAAGTAACTATGTATAAAAAGAATTTTTTAAATGATTGTTTTTTTTTAACAGGAAGTTATCATAAGATCTCTGGTGAGCCCTGCATCTGAAGACGGTAAAAGCGCCATTGCTTGTATACATTTTCTACTAACAAACGCTGTATGTTACAGTGCCGATGCTATGGTGTTTAGTGAAGAAGTACAACAACTGGGCTTACCCAGTAAACATACGGAAGGATTGTGTCGTATCTTAAATAAATATTACACCGGTATACGTCAAATTTTAAAGGATAAAGAATTTACAAGTACTAGGAACATTTTTTATGAGATATATTTTAAAATGTTTTAATCGTTTTCTTTCTTTAGTTAATGAATTAACATCGGTAAAGGTTTTACCATCTTCGAGTAATACCATCAATTGTACAACGTTTGAATTTAAAATTTCTCAGGAATTAGTTGATGGCATACCACAAGACACCACCCACATATTAAATATTGATAATACGCAACTAAAAGTTTTATTAGATGAATTAATGTTAGCTCGTGGTATTATGGAAAAATATAATGCAAATAGCGAAGACGAAGAAGACAAAAAAGAAGGGGGAAATATATAATGTATAAAATTGTGGTTAATTAATTTTTATATTATAAAAGTAAAACCATTTACGCTATAGAACAGCACTAACTACGAGAAACAGTCCGTTCACACAACCATAAATGCAAAGACAGCAAAATTCCTTTCTTTAGAATAATATTGAAGTTGACGCTGGGGAATAATGCTAATCATGAGAAACTGTTCGTTCTCATGGCTGCGATTGCTAACAGCAAACTTTCGTTTAGATATGTCAACAGAACATAGTTCCACAAGTGTTCCACAGATCATATATCATATTTCATTTACGGATGCTTATAAAATAATATAAATAGGCGTAAGTTATTTTTTGCAGTTATTTCATTTTTGTACTCCTAACTAAATAGTTGCTTTTCAGCAAGAGAAATAAAAAATATATTTTTTTCATAAAAATATAAAAAATTAATTTAATTTATACAATGTTGTGTAATATTGTAAAACATTAAGTATATAAATATAGGCACAAATAATACGTATAATTATATATTACATTTTTAATTATATATTACAATTTATTACATATTATATATATAAAAAAATTTTTTAGTCATGCTTTAGTTGACATTATGGCTTACATCAAATAGGGTAATCACGGAATGAATTAAATTTTTTATAGTAACGAGTTCAAAACTCGCAGCTCTCTGGGTTTTTTTAAATTCATACTAATAATTGCTAAAGTTATGACATTGTGCCACCTGGCTATGGGAAGGCATGTTTTAAGGCATGTCATAGAAATTCATAAATCAAAGAGAGATCAAAAATTGAGCTAAAAGTAGCTACTTATGGGTGCTTATTATGATTCAATTACACACAAAAATAGGAGATTACAATTTATGCACTAATTTCTTATATCTCGTATCCTATGTGACATATAAATAAATATAAATAAAAGACCAGTGCACATATATATTATAAACCACAAAAATTCCATCTAAAGAAGAGTAAATGAACCATTTTTACGTAATTTATTTATGGTATATATTAAGCATGTTGTATATGTTATTTTTTTTAACGGCGTAGCAAGAGTTTTGCCCACGCAGCCTATTTTTAAAGCCCGCTTTCATGTAACCTGTAAAAAAATTGTAAAAAATTGAAATGAAAAATTTTAGATTGGACCAAACCTCTATTTATACAGACCCTTTCTTATATTCCCCATTTGTATGCACCACACATCACCTTGAAACTCCAAAACGGTTACATTTTTTCCTACTATGATCGATCACTTATTTTGAAAATGGGTAGCGTTTGCTGATGCTGCTAATTAATAAATTGTAGAAAAAAATGTATTACTAGTGTAGCCGGGGAATTGTAACTACGTAGTGTGGGTAATTAAATGCTTGGGCTTGACTGAATTTTATACCTGCACTTGCTTAATATTATTCTCCTCTTCAGAGGAGCATTACAATCTGACACTTTTGTCTGTGAACATTTCATTAAAATGTGTAACATTTGTTGCGTACATTTCCATCATGAAAAATTTCACTTTTTTGTAATTTTTTGTCCCATTTTTATTTCAATATTGTGCGATTTTGATTTTTTATAGAAAAAAGGGGTAAATATTTTTACGCCTTAATTAGTTATGCTTCTCAATCATCCACAAGATTACTTTAAATGATTTCTTTTCAGTCTTTCTGTATGGATAGGAATAAAATAATTGCACTGTGCATATGTTAAGACTCTAGGGACAGAGACTCCCAAACTTCTGCACAGTTTGGAATCGATATATAAGTTTTTGTAATCAGACAAAGGATTTGTAACACAGTCCGACTTAGTTATGAAAGGTTTGGGGTGTTGGAGGAAAGAACTGTATTTGATTTAGGCCCAATTTGAAAGTCACGCCTCATATACATTCAAAATGTGGACAGGGCAGACACATGAGTAGGTTCTATAAACGGATCAATTTATAGATCAAACCAGGCACCAAATGGAGTTTTTTTTGCGAGGAAGCTCTATTTTGAAAAGCGCCCATCTTTATTGATAATGAAGGATTAATTATACATAAGCACACAAAATTTTATTTTTTTGATAAAAAAGAATTTTATCGATTGTGGATGTGGCTTTTGAGTAAATTTTCCCAATTTAAATAGAAGACTGTGTGTAGTAATCCTCTCAATTTGCCATCAGAGAGATACATGAACAAAAGTGTGCATATAGACTCAGATTTTGAATATGATTACGTTGTGGAGAATCTGAGGCCGATTTGAGGAAGTAACAAACGGAATAACAAACTAAGCATATCTCCCACCTTATGGGGCAAGGTATGATAGGAAATTCATTCCATTAAAAAAGATGGAAAATTGTACAAATTCAACAGAAATTTATCACGCACTTTGTTAATGATATTTAAAAAAAAGCTGTAACAAAACGTGAGCATTTGTTATGATCGCAAATGTTTAATATTAATTGTTTCTGTGTGTGCTCAGTCATCAACTTCATTAAAAGCAAAAACAGCCTCTTTTCTAACTTCATTACTTCCCAAGTATTACGAAAAATCATCACTCATACCTAGCGACTCGCCCCCGACCATTAACTCAAAGAATTTGAAACTATTTAGCAAAATATTTATTTCATTAGAGTTCGTGCAGAGAGCTTGTGGCGTTCCCCCCACTACGCATTTTATCTTATTTATAGCTCATAGTTATACAGATAAATCTAACAAAGCATTTATTATTCATCCCTGTTGCAGCAGGAGGACGATTTGCTGCTATATCATTAACCAAAAACCGGAACGGAAAGTATCACTTTACTTAACAGACGACAAGTGCGCCAGGGCATAATGCGCATATAGTGGGCTGTGGGAGGATAATTGTGTGTGTACAAAAAGGGCAACTACAAGTCAAATATCCGCCACTATGTACACATACCCAAAATATGACACTGTGCTGTCTCACCCAACCTTTATATGGTTTACTAAATGATTATGAGTGCGCTTTATAGCAAAAGGGTGCTTTCGCTATCAAGTGGCTGAGTTCGCTTGACAAGAATTATAATGAATGCTGCCTTTATAACATAATATATAACAAGTGTGGGGTTGAATCACAACAAATAGCTGTAAGTATACTTCAAAAACGTATATAGGGTCGTCATGGACAATTGTGCGGCTTCAACATTTAAGAAAAGCCAGAAAAATGAATTCTGGAATAGCTGGCACTCACATGCAATGAAATCGGAGTTGGAAATAATTGCTCTTTTTGGGTCTGTGCCATGTCGCCGGGTATTGCGTGCATTCCTTTCATTGAATATTTTCGTGAACACCCTATTTAATAATCCGTAATACTCGTATATATTACAATTGTTCATTGTAAGTAAATATTAGATCAGCCATGTAATGTTGTATCCTTGCAAACATTTATTTCTATTTGTTCCAAGTTATTACGTTTTATGTGTGTAGTATTATTATGTATCTCTTTGTCATGTTTTTTCATTATTTACATATGTACCTGTGGACACGCAATCATTCTATGTACATATTTACCTAAGCCAGTATTTTCCCCTGTGTGCTTCATTTATTCTTATTGACTCAGATTATTCATTTAAAAGTGATGCCATTGATCACTAAATGTGTCACATTGGTGTAAATAATATGTGGCATGGATAGCAAAGACCCGCCTGACCTTGGTACCTCAAGTCGAAGTGAACATTTCTAACCTGATTATATATGCCCAGCTAAGATTTTTAGTTTGACGTGTGAAATTGTCAGTCCCCTCCAAATGTGTAACTATTCTTCCAATCTTTCAAGTCCGATCATCTAATACTACACACCACTTAGCTCCTTAAATTACGCTACAATTAGTTTACATAAAGTACTTCGTGAAATATCAATATATGGGAAAGGGTTCTAAAAATTATCCTATCCGGTCCAAAATGGGCACATCCAAATATGAAGCTAATTAACCATTCTTCAGATTGTGATTCTAATCAATCGATCGAAAGGTGGGTGTGACATTTGCTGTTTAGGAGTTACAAACATTTGCACTAACTTAATATATCCTTTGTGGTTTACGTTATAATGAATTGAATTTGACTTAGACCACATCCTGAATTGACGAACTAAACCTCTGTAAGGAGGATTGTGTAAATTTTGAAGAAATTTGTGTAACAGAATTTTTGTTCACTATGCTGGGGTTGAAATCGTCGAACTTGGACTTGTTTATGCGTTAAATATTTCGCAAAGAAAAATACACGCTTTATGCCGTGTATCCGCGCCTGCTATTGTACACCGTAGGATACAGGCTTTACGCCTAAGAGAGTTGGTGGGGAAATCAAGGCACGACTTGCCTCGACACAACCCTGTTTAATGGACTAACTTTGTTTGCAATTACCAGAAGTAAACATCGGACACCCTCCACAAAAGATACATATTCTGGAGCATATTTGTATATCTGTTCGTATATACGTCTTGTACGCAAAGCAGCTAAAATTTAAATTCTGAACATTTTGTGGGATAAATTGATTAACTTTTTTGGGTAAGAAAAACATATCTGCGAAGTTTTATACATGTTTTAGAATCTATTTTACCTATCCCTGTATTGGAAATGAGCGCGATCGAATAACAGAATTCTCGATTTGGAAGCTTTAATAGCCGTTAAAGGACAGCTTACGTGCCACACCTGTGAACGGCACCAAATATCTGTCCCAACGTTGCTCTAGTTAAACATTAAAATAAAACTTATGTGCAATCAATTTTAATTAACAGTAAAATGTACAAGTTCGTGAACCTGTTCAGATTTATTTTTCAAGTTTATGGCACATAACCATTTATACTACCTATCCATATGCCGTTTATTTCTGCTTCCATATTGTTTTTATTTGTTCCAATAAAATGGCCACAAAACCCATTCCCATCACGCCCATATTCAAAATAATAATAATAATACAACAAACAGTTATATTAAGTATAAAAAATGCATTACGGTTTTTTTTGTCGAAAAGTTTTACATACATATCGACGTGTAAAATGTGTGCGGTTGTGTGTTGGTTGAGTTTATTTAAATTTTAACGCATTTGTATCCTTCGGTTATACCTTGCTTTCACATGTTTACATGTGTGCTATGTTCAAATTTTATTTGCTGTTGTTGTTACTGTTGTTTCATCTGTGCAATTGACATTTTTATTTTATAATCATTACATATGACGCCTTTGCATATACTTACCAACAAATACAACAAATACTGATTCCACTTAAGGCATAATAACAAGAATTCGAAATATTGTCTAGAGTGTCGATTTTTATTTGCTTGGTTATCCTTAAAAATGCTATTGGGTTAAATGTCCCCCCTCATCGCTATTTCCACCGCCAGTCCCAACAGAAGCAAATCAGTTACAATCATACGCGAATCCAGAGCATGTGTTTGTGCAACATGTGTAAATGCTGTAAACAATCGGGTTTACGTATATGTGTATGGGGTTATAAAAATTTACGACAATAACTCTATAGGTGGGATTATGAAATCGAAATGAGCGAATGTAATAATATGTAACGCAAATGTATTCCCGGTATTATTATCTGAACAGATGCTTTTCAAGCATATTTCCTTAATTGCTTATCAGATTTGCATAATATGCTGGAGTGACGATCGGAAATGAAATAATAATCTCTAGATTAAGATAATTTTGCAAAAGGCAATCTTTCGAGATTTGAATGCCCTGAAGAATGAACACTTTCAGTGAATTTGGAAACATGGAAAAAATTGGTCATTCTTTCGTGCTGCAATATTTTCTTTTGAAAGTCTCAGTCCAACAAATATCAAAACTAAGGTAACAAAGTCTGCTGACCGACACACAACTGTGGTTCATTTCTTTTTAACTAATGTTAGTGAAGACCAAGTAAGAAAATTAATTTGGCTTAGGCCAAATCTTATATATCATCCACATCTACAACGGTGGGCATGGCAGATATATATATATATATATTCCGTCCTCTATATTATGTTTCAGCTTACAAGACTAGTTTGACGTTGAGTATGGGGGCATGTATGTTATTAGACCATGCCCTTTTTATATATATATGCCTACGCTATTACGTATAAGGGTAGTTCGGTCACTGGGAAAAGGGTATCGAGCAAAAAGTCTGAGTTCCACTGAGAAGTTAAGAAAATATTTACTTTCCTAATTTTATGGTGTTTCTTAGGTCGGACACTACCCACGTACTTTTGTAGCATACCATTTGAAGCTGGGACTTTCGCGGCAACCTTGGTTTTTGGACATGTTTAACATTAGTAGCACATTATCTAAACTGGAATAAAAATTATTGGAACGCAGCACTTTTCACAAATCATTTAAAGCAAACTTTTTAATGATAATCCTCAAATTTATTTATAATTTTTTTGATGACATAAAATACACACCTATGCCGTATAAATGTGATCGTGAACAAATCTTTTTAAATAAGACTTTGTGTGGGTTTACTTTCACATCCGCATACTTTTAAGTTAAAACTAACTAAAGTTTTACAGGTTTGCGAAAATTATGCTTAATTACACCGACAACAAAAAAGCAACCATATGTGCACTCCTTAAGAATGTAATGATAATATGATTAAAACAAGTTATGATTGCAGCAGCTCGACCATTCAACACTCTACATTACTTGCGATTTAAATCACAATTTATGTCAACATATGTTTATGTCTTGAAGCAGAGCTACTACGATTTCTAAAAATTTTTCTGCAATTATAGATGAGCTTGATTTCCCTTCTTTTGGAAAGTACACGCAAACAACTTCATAAATGTTACGTACCCTGTAATATAAGAGGCTCCATAATTAGAGACTTTGCCTTTCTCTCCGCCTCGATTAAACATGCGTACATGTGTTGGTGCCCGCACTTCAAGAAATTACTTTAAATTAAAAACACATTCACACGAATACAATTAGAAAATATGTTTTCGAAAGGTAGGCGTAGCATATGTGTAGGTATGTAAAAGGCAATTAAATTCCTATTCAACAGTCTTTTCTACTACTTTTGTGGTTTTTCGTACATATTTCACGTTGGTGAACAATTATTGGTTTCTGCATACGCTAATAAACACATTTGTAATGGAATCGTGGAAAACGTCTGCGCGTAAGCATAGAGTATATAGTACGATTAAGATTGCGTGCTTGAAAATTTACAGTTTGGCTATAACGTAACCTGGGGAGTTATGTCGCTACCTCTTCACAGGTGCAATACAATCAAATTACAAATGTTTTCACGCGTAAATATATTGTAAAACATTGTTGCAGAAACATACGCACGAACGCATTTATAAACGTGTACACAACCGCCATATCGGTTTAATTTAAGTTGTTTGCCCAAAACCCACATACAACGTTCGTGTATTCGTGAGACTTCTTCATTGTGGGAAGTCTTGTATTTAACGGTAAATTATGTTTAATGCCTTTGTGTATGTGTGCGAGGCACACGCATTCATTATTGCAAAGTTGTCGTTGTTTTGGAAGAATGAACAACAACAATAATAAGAACAGGTGGAAGGATTACAACTACAATTACACACTCAATTAACATTCATACCCATGCCCGCACATATACATACATGTTTTGTTCGATACGTATGTGTATACTATGTTATATACAACTATTTATAGCTAATCACATCATTTACAAATATTAACGTGCACGAAACTTATGCTTGCCTCCCGATTATGGCATAAGTTGTACAATTACACCGTGAAGTGGAGGATTGTGTTGTATTTTACACGTTCATTCATTGTAATTGAATCATATTGTATTTGAGCAATTTGTTTGTGTCGCACACAACATGTGCGTCAACGTGTTTTTGTCAATAGTTTTGTTATAGTTATTATTGTTGTTGTTGTTGTTGTTGTTGTCATTGTCGTATTTAGAACAATAATCATGATATTAAAATAGCGCATTATTTACAATACCAGCACTAGTACAATACAGCAATACGGTTCTATAATGCTATGGCATTTAAGGAGATGGAGTGCATAAATTATTCAACTACAAATCATGAATTGATTGATTTCCACCAAACGGTGAGACAGACTCAATCAATTCAAAACTTGTACATATACATACATTTACTTGTATTCATATATTAAACTAATTTTCTTTGAATGAGTTTTTAATATTTGAAAGAATTTAAGAAAAAGAAGGAGGAAAACCAAATTTGGCTTAGATCAAATAAACCGTTCAGTGTACACATTGATTAACTCCACTTTTTGAAAAATCTTAAATTTAGGTATCAAAGCACTTGGTATAGTCATAACTTTATTATATCATCGAATTTTTCAACTTTTTTTTATGGAGTTAATCGATGTGTGCACTGAAAGGCTCAAATCTTAAATACCCTTCACATCCACAACCGTGAGCTTGGCAAATATATATATGTTGCGCCCTCTAATAGTGTGTGCATTACGTATCAGCTTGTAAGTCAAGTTTTACGTGGGGTATGGTCTGTTATTAGACCATGCCCAATTTTTGACAAACATCGATGGATGAGATAACTATAAATATGCGCACCAAGTTCATAGGTCAGTTCTTGTGGCATATATATAAGTTTTTGACGATTGTGGGCGAGTCTGTTATCCGGCCACGCCAATTTTGGGCGCATCGCTGGATAAGTTAATTGTTAATATGCGTAATTAATCTCAACTTAATAGCTCAATAATTGTGACAGATATATAGATTTTTGTCCATTGTGGGCGTGGCTTTTGAGCAAATTTGTCCATTTGTAATAGCGATCTGCACGCAGAAAGTCGTACATATGTACACATTTTAGCTTAATATCTCAAAATTCACGATAGTGAGAGTGCCAACAACAGTCGGACACACGGACACACACATAAAATATCTAAATCGATTATTTAGGGCATTTAAGATTTGGAATTAATTTAGTTATTTTACTTGTACTCGTACAATTACACATATTAAATGACTATGACAATAGTTGCATCATTCATCTTGCAGTGATATGGTGAAGCGTTTGCTATTATTGTCATTCTCTTGGTAAATCTTACTTGTTTATAATATTACTGGACGCAAAAGTTTATCTAAAATAAAAGCGAATAATTTTCTACTTAAACAGTAATCAATATATACATTCAAATGAAGCACTATATATATGTATATACATATAAATGCAAACATTCATCTCTACACACATAAATACCTGAAGCAAAAAATCATCGTTAGTCTTCTCCTTTTTTTTTATGGAACAACGAATGATATATGGTTTACATTCATATATCATAACTATAAAAAATAGAACGTACTGCATACTTATGTGTATGCAGAGGGTGTGGGTGTGCAGCACAGATATAAATGAATACAAATCTATGAATATGATTTTAAGTACTACACTACCGCGTTTCCATCCATTTGCGGCCCCGTCCAGAATATATTTTCTAGTTTCTAGTGGGTTTCTATTTCTGTTGTGCCAAAAACCCACCAATCGAACCTATTACTCAGGGGATACATGATAAAGCAGTGGCATGATAGAGGAAGTCAAGTGTCTTTCCTGCTGATTTATGACACTATTTGGCTTTGGTGTGCGATTTGCCAAAACATGAATTACAAACAAACGCTAAAATACTAAAATACCGAAAGGAAAAAAGTAACATGAAAGCCGTGTATGTGTGTATACAAAAATGTTCTATACATACAATCATAAATAAAAAAACGATACTCCAAAATATACGCGTGTGTTTTTTGTTATAAAATGCTAATCGTTTTTAGCATGTTAACCTTCCCTCACGCCCTTGCCCTCTGATATATTAGCTAACTCTATATCTCTTACCAAAAGCGCACTTATCAGTTTCCCTTCTCCAAGAGGGGACTGCAAAAAAGTGTACAAAGCTAGAACTATTGTAATAGCTGTGATATATAAAAACGCGTTTACGGTTCATCCATGTATACGAGTTTGTACGTGTTGTATATCTGTACAATATTTCTAAATAGTTCCACCGAAATGCTTACACCCGCCCATACCCATACCCATAACCATTCAGAATTTGCATGGATATTGAAAAGAGGGGGGTTTCACTACACGCGGACACACAATAAAATAAAAATCAACAAAACTTTCGCCATTATTTCAATTTCTGAGTTGCGTTTTTTTCATTGCATTATATTTGGTGGTGTTTGCTTTTATTTTTGTCCGGAATTCATATTTCCTATAGCAAATAATTTTCTTTTATTAAAATAAGTGAAAATGTTATGGTCGGTCAAGCCCGACCAATTTAATTCCACAAATTATGTTTTTAGATGTGTGGCATTACTTACTTCGTGAAATATCATTAAAAAGAAAGGATTTATGAAAATGGTCCGATAGGGTCCAAATTTGGCACCGCTACTGAACTATTATAAATATTAAGAAATGCTAGTTTTTGCCCTATAAAGTCCCAATATAACAGGATCTACATGGAGAGGGGTTACATGTCCTTGCACTAAATTTCATCATCATCATTGGTAGAAATATATCGAAAAAATTCGACATGGTCAAGTTAAACTTTGTAGGTTTTTTTATGGCCGTAGTAGACTTTAGGCGATTATACGTTGCTTAGTAATTAGTGTTGTACGTAACATATTGGAGTTATCACAGGTGCTGCAGGATATAATGAAAAGACTGCAAGTGACTTTGATTAGACGAATTATATGCTTACCTACATACGAGTATATGCCCACCCCTGATCTAATACAATACTCGTCGAATAATCACTACAAATTGCATTCAATCACTCAAATCATTCTTATGATAATAAATAATTTCAAATGGCAGTTAATAAGGCGCGCTATGTGTGACGACGTCATCTGGGAGTCTAATTTGTAAAAAAATTATGCCAACTGCAGGTGTTGCTCCCATTTCTTTGCTTCAGCTCTCACTTAACGTAATAAAACGGATTTTTTGCAACATGTCACGGCCGCGTACAATTCAAAATCAATATTGATGTAACCTTATACAGTATTAAGTACGATATTCAGTGTACAAAATTGCCCAAAATCTCGCTCCATCCGCATCTCCCCCTCTTCGCCTTAACGCAATACAATTTCAATTTGATATTGAATTATATACGAAATCATTACGCACGTACATAATGCGAAATGTACTAAAGGACACAATAATAACAACAACAGCACATCAAATCGAATGCTATAAATGAAGCGATAGTGAACGCGTTGCGCTATGCAAATGCATTTGATGTCTAAATAGAATACATATACTTATGTAAATGAAAAGCAACAACAACAGTTTGTAAACAAAATGCGAAACAGTAAAACAAAATGGCAAATATATTTCAAATTGGCGTAAATATTGCGATTTCATGCTAAATATGTTATATATGTATATGTTCAGAGTGCAATGTGTTGCTTCAATCAACTAAAGAAAAAAGGCTACAAATCAAAGATAATGGTATCGAAAGAATTTCCTCAAAAGCAAGGTAACTTCCTTATTGTGAAAATTTTTAGCCACTGACATAGAGAAACAGCTGCATTAATGAATAAAGGAGTGAATTCGATCGAGTTATAGGGTAACTCATATGTACCGTCTGTCTGTCCAAGTAAATTTGTTCGCATTTTTAGAGATATTTCGATGAAATTTGGTACAAGGACATATATTAGTCCTTATAGGAAATGGACTGAATCGTACTATTTTTAGAACCCCTCCCAATATAAGGTCCCACTATAATGGAAGTTTTTATATGACAAAAAATTGCAATTCTTAATACTTTTTGATAAAAATGGATGAAGAATAGTTAACTGGCTCTAATATTTGGCTGTGCTAAATTTAGACTCGATCGGACCATTTTTAGAACCTCCATGATGTATCACGAATAGACTTATATGGCAATCTTCTTTGTACCATTTCGTGTTGTAGGGTGTACAAAGCATTAATGGCAATTTAAAAAAAGGGGCTAATTAATCCTAAAGTACGCTTACGTACATATTTCCGGAACCATTCCTTATCTTTCAAGATTCAGAATTCAGAAGAATTATAATTGCACATAACTAGGATGCTAACATATTCTCATAACAAGTAAAAGAAGAGAAGGAAAGGGTTCAACATGCGCAATTGGATGAATGATGTGTTGAAGACACGTGACAGTTGTCTCTTGGGGACAATCAGTTCATACTGTGTATGTGTGTGTGTGTGTTTATTACGGAAACCGCACTAATCCAAATGCCAATACATTCTTAACCAACACCCGGTACGAGGTGTTTACCCAACTTATCTAACAACAACAATAACAACAACAACAACCACAATAATTCCCTTGAAACCCTTTGTATGGTGTTGTGTTCGCATTGGGGCGGGGGATGAATAAAAGCCCAACCATATCATATCAGGGCATCTAACTGTTTATGGTTTAATGGTGATTTCATTAAAATACTGTTTTGTTGCCAATGTTGTTGGCACTGTTGTTGCTATAACTGTAATTATACGCATTTTACACGCTGTACACACAATTACCCGATTAAACGGCACTACATTAGAGTAAGCACGTTGTTACATGATTGTATTTATTGTCGTCGATGTAACGTGATACGGATATGATGAGGATCTGTTGCAATGTTTGATAGCCGGTCGCTTCGTATATATGGCTGGTTGGTTGTTTTTAGCTGTTGTTTAGCAATTATACATCTAAACTCTCATCATTTAGTAAGCCAAGTGATTTTCATTGTGTTTATATTTATATTTATTCGTCTGAGTCACGTGTTTGGTCACGTGCCATCCATAAGCGTACAACCCATCATTGTATGCTATTGTATTATGATTTCTAACCAAATTTTTGTAATTGAGCGGAATATAATTTGTACAATATAATAAATAAACAATCACACAATAACAGTTACACCAACAACAATAACAACAATGGCGACGGCAATTCGATGCCGTGGCGTCAATTTTAAAGTCCGTGCAATATGATAACAACAAGTTTTTGTAAATATTTTTATCATTGCCACCACCGTCGTCACCGGCGTTGCATTTCCCAAAGAAGAAAAAAAAATACCTGATGTTAAGATTTATTGAACTATTGTTTTTTTAACCCCTTTGCGATGATGTATAATTTGCAACATATACCCGTATATGTATACAACTACACATGTTCTATTTAGTGAAACAAATTACGTTGAAGCTGTTGAAGTTGAGAGTTGAGAATGTAGCCGGTGGTGGGTGGGCCGCTTATAGCCAGCGGCCGTATTGTGTTGTCGTATTCCCAGCAGGCATTTGAACATCATCACTTGTGTTTAGCAAAGTAATCGTAAGAAAAATTGAAAACACCAACGAAGAGACACACGCACGGGGAAGATTATGAGGGTTTTCTGATTTAATTTAATTTAAGCCACGTTACAGTATTCTTTTGCGTTTGGCTCTTAGGTCCCTGGGGCGACTTTGGCGGGATTTACTATGTGGCTATGATGTAACGCCAACACTTACCACAAGCACACAAACACACAACTACACCGGCTCATGCGGAGACCTGTCAAAGTGACACATCACGTATTTTGCTCATTTGTTTATGGTAATTTTGATTTAGTTTGTTTTGATACCTATTTTCTTGTAACACATATTTTAATACTTATGTAAGTACATGTGTTTATGTAGAAGGGTGGGTGGTAAACCTAGCATGTTTAATATTTAAAGTGTTATATAAAATTATTCAATCACAAAAATATAACATTGAAACAAGGGGAATAAACGTCAACTACAGTACACCTTTCATATCTGAGATATGATTCTTACGCCCGCATTTTCCATGTGGTAAGAGAGCATATTGAGTTTGTGCGGATGTTTAAAACTCCTAAATGGCTCACCCACCTTAAATTTCACCGTTCGGCTCACAATCAACATCTAAATCGAATAGCCATATCCATTTCTCCGTACGTCCGTCCGTGCGGTGTTTGTCCATGTAAATTTGTACGCAATGTTTTCAAGATATTCCGATGAAATTTGGTGCACTATTGGTCTAGATTTGGCTTAGACCAAATTTTAAATACTCTCCACATCTACAGGACGCCTTCTTCTGGGTGTTGCAAACGGAAGAACAAATTTAATATATCTTATGTGAGGTTATAAAAATCATATAAACAGTTGCATTCGATTATATAGCGATGATCATATTGATGATGTCATTTCGCATTTCAGTATAATTAAATTATTGTAATATTTTTTAAGGGATGTTCCTTATCAACCATATCAAATGTTTTTATTAGTGACCTTTCCTTTTCGTTCCTTTCCTTTCACAAAGTTGCCCTAGACATTGCTGGCTCCCCGCTCACTTCCCCATTCTTTTTACTAACCATAGCGAACGTTAATAGATAAATCTTTCCATAGATAACAGCAGCTCTAAGTGGCCATAAATGTGTGTACGATAAAGAGTGCAATGCTTCTTTTTTCATGCGGCATAATTCAACGATGAAAGAGTTGCGATTCAATTTATTGACAATGGTAAAATAAGCAGGGAATGGTTTTATGGTTCGAATTTCTTCTTCATTAACTTCCTGAAATGTTTGCTTTTATGCGTTATGGGTTATAAAATAAGCAAACACATCTAAAGGCTCATATATGGCAAATTTAATGTTGTTGTTTTGAAAATAAGTTTTGTTATAAATAGAAAGGGCTATATTTGGGCGTGGCAATATCAATATATCTTACACGCCCACTTTGATGTATGGTTCGTCTGTTAAGAAAAGAAAAACCTTTAGAACTATACCATACATGTCGTACAATTTTAAGATGGTCTATGGATCGATTTAACTCATTTTCAATATCAAGGTTCTGGTCTACGGTTTAGTATTATTACGAAATTAACTTTCAAGTAGAATTTAAGGACCTCGGAAGAAGCCTGGTCCAATCCAAAGTTAATTTCAAATATAAAGGGTAGTGCCATTCTACAGCTCATCGAAATTTCCGAACATTCGCTTTAATAGTTCAGGCTTATTACAATACAATACAACTAAACTAGTATCTGTATTAACGATTCATTGCCTTATATGTTACTTTGTGATATATCATCATAAGGAAATGGTTCTAAAAATGGACCGATCGAATCCAAATTTGGCACAGCCAAATATTAAGCCCTTTAACTATTTTTTATGCATTTTTTTTAAATTTTTTGCCATATAAAAAATCTCATGACATAATTGAATCGATTTAGATTTTGATTCTGAATCGATCGGTATAATTTAAGGTGGGTTTAACTTAATATACCGTTTGCCACAAGTGGTGTAAAACCAACCCTCATTAGAGAATTTTTGAAAATTTCCCCAACGTGTAGGATGTTTAATATTTTACTTTAAGAAAACTTCAGCTGTTGTCCTCGTGTCGAATAATTTATAGAGAAAAACTAAGAAATTTATGTTGTTTTGTATGTTTGTGCTAAAACGAAAAAAGTTTAGTGGAGCCACACATGAAGAAGAGCCCACATACGTCTTATGTGGTAAGGGTAAGCATTAATATGCAAATTGTAATTAATGAAATTGACGGCCTCCATTATACGTATATCGTCGAACATCGTACTTGGATGTGTAACATTCCTATATGTATGCGTGTGTGCGTTTATGGTAGATGGTGGTTGTGTGTGATATATGTATTTACTTGGTCTAATTGATAAATATGCATCCACACTCTCTCAAATGTAATTTATTTCAGAGACAAGCACAAGATATGTACTTATGCGCACAGTCCGTTGGTATGTGTAGATATGTCAAATTCAAAAGTTTATAACTTTTCTATGGTTGTGGTGTTAAAAGAGTTGCGGTACATGCTGCCAACTAATTCCAATAGCCAACAACAAAAACAACAACAACAACAACAACAACAGAATTAGCCTTTAGTTGTATGCTCGGTTGATTGGATACGGTTTGGTAGGTTGTCTTGTGTGAGTTATTCAAATTTCATCTTGAGTTCTACTTCGTAGCTGGGAAAATAACAAACAGTTCACCAGCATAATAATTTTGCAATTAGAGCAACAGCAACATGACACTCTGTACTCTAGTCTTAAGCTGTACCGATATAGGCACATACGTTTGTGCGTCTGCGTTTATACATATGTAACCGACAAATTTTTATGTGTTCTCGTTGTCACTAATGGATCGAGCTTGCATGTATGCGGCTTTGGTTTCAATTCAACTCTTTTACTTGTGCTACTGTTCCCCAACTTTATCTTTATATTTTCTATACGTTACGGTTGCCCCTTCCCCTCCATCATATTCTGTTATTGGTAGGTACTTACATTCATTTGTGTCTGTTTTGTTGTTAGTTCCTTGTGAGATATAATTAAGATGTTAGGGTATTTGTGTGTACGCTTATTGCGTATGCAATGTATGTGTTTGTGTTTGTGTTTCAGTATGTAAATGTTGTCAGCCACATACACAATTGAAATAACAACAACAATAACAATGTGTTGTTGTCAAAATGTTTTTACCATTAAAAGCTCTATAATTCTTAACAGTCGTCAGCATATGTGACAGCTTGTGGTATGTGTGGTGGCCTGGTCTGGTAAGTGGTTATTAAATATGCTTCCTCTTTGTTATGATTCTCGAATGGGACACATTTTAACAATTGCATTAAGTGTGGTCAGTTACTTGAGATGTAGTCGAGTTTGCCTTGCCAAATCTTCTACACACAGCGCTTATGCACCAAAGCCCTCTAAGGCGTATAAGCCTAAAAAATTGCTGCACTAGCCTCTCGTGTTATTTATCTCTTGTTCTCCATTTCTTGTAAATACCAACAATTGCACTGAAACTACCAACATTTTTGCGTAGTTTGAAAAAGAGTTAGATCGGTCATCACAGAACTCATTTATACATACAGACACGGACTTCGTCATAATTTTTCAAATTTTGATGTTTTTGCAAAAGTGGACTTACGCTACTTTTATATGATTGTGAGTAAATTTACAAAACCATAATTCTACTTAAAATAATAATTGTTGTTAAAAAAAAATCCGTCTTTTTAATCTCATTTAATAGTTAAGAGGTAGTTAAAAAATGCTTAGAATATACAACAAACAGCGTCACAGCATAAACGTAACAACAATAGAAGTTAACCCTTAAACGGTTCGAATCAATTAGTCAACGGTGATCAATCAACGCTAAGAAATTAGAACAGAATAAAAATAAAAATATTTAGGAAAAAAAAAAAACGAATTTTTTGTTCCTCTGTAAACATAATTAAACAAAGCAACAATTTCCTCCGATCCAAGTTAGGGGATGACGTTCCAAAAATCTTATTATAAATATAACCGGATTTTCTATGATTTGTTACGGCAACAGTAGGGAGGGAGAGAGAGAGAGAGAGAGAGAGAGTAACATTAAAATACAAGTTTTCAATGTCATGCCATTACATTTTGTTATACCCTCTGCAAAGATGGAGGGTATACAAAGTTTGTCATTTCATTTGCAACATCCAGAAGGAGGCGTCAAAAACTGAGTCAATCTAGATATGTTTGTCCGTGTGTTCATCTGTCGTTAGCACACTCACGATTAGAAATTTTGAGATATTGAGCTAAAATTTTGTACAGAAATTCTATTTTTGTTATTTAAATTGTGAAATATCACTTAAGAGCCACGCCCACAATCGACAAAAGTCTCTTTATCTGCCATAAAAATTGTGCTATGTTGTAGAACTCTTTTACACATATTTATAATTATCCGTTTATTAATGTAGTGGAAATGGGCGGGGTCGGATAACGGAAACGCCTCCAATTTATAAAAAACCGTACTTACTAAGCGCAGGCCTCAACTAGAAAGTTAATGCGTATTACGCATTATATACACTATTAGAGGCGTAATCATGTACCTGCCACGCCTACTGTTTTTAGATTGGTGTGCAGGGTACTTATGATAAGGCCTAAGCCAAATTGAGTTTTATTACCTACTTAGTGCTTTTTGTTAAATATACATATATATGAGATGGTTATGGTCTGAAAGGAATTAAAAGATCCGTAGATTTTGTTATTGTATAAAGGAACGTTTTTGTTTTGCGATTTATGTTGTTATCATGAACTGTAAACGATGATCTGATGTGTTCTCGTTTTGCTTTTGTCTTGTTACTAATTTCTCACCTCAATGAACTAATATACAATGCATAACAACAACAACAACAACAACAACAACAATAATAAAAACAATAACAACAATCTAGGGTAGTTTTTCATTAATGAGCTGAGAACTTTCTGCTAAGTGATGCCTGCGTACCTCGACACCAAGTGCACATCATCCAGAAAGGTTTTCATCCCCTATTAGTCACCTAACCATGGCTTTATGCACCATTTATGTGTGTTTGTTGTTTTTCTTCCTGACAAATGTGTGTGTTTTGTATAATTGTGATGAATGTGTTTTTAAATACAGCAAATATAATATAATTTTTAATTATACGTACAAATATACTCACACACACATACACAAATGCATTTTCCTATAAATTGTGTGACAATTCGTGTTTACTTACGGAGCATTTTGTGTGTGCTTCATTTATTCATTTTGATACATTTGTTCGGTTTTAATATGTACTGCATTGTATATGGAGTGGCATTGTAGTGTGCTGTGTGCTGTGTGTGTGTGTGTTTGTGTGTGTTTGTGATCGGCTCAATTATTTTGTGTCATTTTATAATTGATTTTCTGATTTTTCCACTGTAGCATATAATTAATATTTTATACATACATACATACATACATACACATGCCGTTGTAAACAATGAATAATAATCTGTAACTTTTTAATTATATTAATATTTTACGGTGTTTATATAGATTTTTAAGTTTTATGTACGCATATTGAGAAAACGGAAAGGATGTTTTTAAATGGACATTTTTTAACAGTTCGTACACAACAAAATCTATACGTAGATACACATGGTGTTTGCGATGGATTGTTTTGAATATCAGTAGGGTTTCAGGTAGATTGGATTGGCGTAAGCCACTTGCGCTATATTGAGTACATATATTTAAGTTTGTGCATATGTTTGTTGAAAATGTTTGAATTAGAAAAATTGCCAAGTAAACGATGATCTGAGGCAGCAAACGAGCAATCGAGAACACAAAAATTGAAAATGTTTGAATTGGAAAATTGTGATTGCAAAGGGTATAAAGCAGACAAAGGCTGCCTTATATTGCATTTTCTTAATCTACAAATAGATGGAGAGTATAGTTTATCAATCCGTAAGCAACTATAAGAAAAGGACGTCCGGCACCCCTTAAAATATCAAATATCAAAATCTGCGTCGATTAACCGATGTCCGCGTGTTTTCGCTGAAGCACACACTTTCATTTTCGAAAAAGTTGATATATTGTGCTGAAACTTGACGCCGACTTTTTCAGTCCATTTCACTAGAATGCAATGATATTAACAACAAAACACCAATAATCATCACATAAAAAACGTAATTAACATCACCGTCTAAAGTCGACTTTTTTCTATTTCAAGCACCTCACCATGTCAATATTTTCATGTTGCCTAGTCAGTCATTCTAGTTGATTTTGGACATAAGTAAGCACTATGTAGTATCTCTCTCTCTATCTCTCTCTCTCTCTCTCTCTCTCTACTTCATATTTGTACTAATTTCTTAATAATTTTACCATTTTTGCTTAATTGATGGTTAACCCAATCGCACTCACTCTTATGTCCAAATGCATGAATATTTACATTTTGGCACTCGACCCAAAATGTCATTTAGTTTTGTTTTCTCGGAATTTCGCCAGTAAAAAACCGTAAAATCTCTCAAAGTTGATAAAGAGCATATAATATTTTTTTGTGGTTTTCTTACTCATTTCCCTTTAAAAAATGTTTCATTTCGTTTCCTGTGTGCATAGTATCCGAAACAATGTTGACATTTGCCAATGTTTCAGTTTGTTTGCTTTCTGTCTATGGTCTCCCCACCAAGAAACCTTAATGTATTTCTTGTGGTTGTAAGCTGTTACTTAAAAATATATAACATATAATCTAATTCTTTTAATGTAATAGGAAGGAGAGTGTGTTGTGGATGTTTAAATGCATAAATATTTAACAAGAGCTAATAATTTAGTGAGAGTTTAGTTGTACGTACTTACAGTTTTATTTAGATTAAATTTTGAATCGTCTATGCGCTTTTCAAGGAGTAATGACGACGATGGTAAACCACACAGCCATTGAGATTTGTTTACTCTAGCGATACGTATTACTTAGTCCGTACAATAATGCACGTTTATCGTTGTTTCACAAACGGAATAATCGATTTAATCTGCAACTACAGCTTCTTGTACCCACGACTACAATATTCTTGTACATATAACTTTATTAACAAAACTGAAAATGAAGCACTTTCCTAAGAATTTATACATATCTACATACAGTTGGAAAACTAAATTTGGTTTGAGCCAAAGCTTAAATATTTATCTAATATATGTATTACGTATCATTGTGCAAGTCACGTTTTACCCTGAGTATGTTTTTTTGTAAATTATATATGTTTACCAAATCCCAACTTCAAAGCTCAATTTTTATCCCAGATAAATAGATTTTTGTCCATTATGGACGTGTCTGTTGACCGATTTTGACTTTTTTAAATGGAAATCTGCATACAAAAACTAGTGTGTTTGTACAAAATTTGAACAACATCTCAAATTTTACGACCGTGAAAGTACCAACAATAGACGAATACACAGCCACACGGTCATACGACTCAGTTTTTGATGACAAACTTGGTGTACTCTCCATCTTATGTGGAAGTTAATGGGCAAATATTCTCTATAAAGCCCAAAGCAAATTTAACCTTTTTTATGTGTTTGCTCCCTTTTTCGTATGATTTGGTATATATGGGAAAAATGAAAATATACTGAACGTCCCCTACTTGCTGTCACCATTAAAGTTTCAGTTGTCTTCTTTTGTAAAAATTGTTGGCATAAGATCAGACAAATTTTAATAATCGAGCTTTAAAGTCATCAATATATGCGCGCGGGACCTTAACACAGTAACGAGGAAAGTACGCCCGAGCTAAGGAAGGTATTTATGAAATTTCATCTAAAATAAGAAAAGAAAGCTGCAACAACAACAACCAGAAAATAAAAAAAGAATTAAAACAAAAAATAATACAAAAAATATTTAAAAAAAGGAATAAAAAAATTAAACTCTTCATCAAAAACAAGATAATTAGTTATAAATTAACAGTAAAATCGTAAAAGCGAATTAGAAGAGTATGCAGGTTATCACGCATATGCTGTATACTTTGCGGGGCCTCTTACGCCTCCTTTGGAATGTTGCAAACGTAATAATGAACTGAGTATACCACCCATGCGATTAAAGGAAATTCATATTAGAAACGATAACGATAATACGTGTGTGCTACTGTACTTACTAAAATGCCTAATATTACATACAATATTATGTAAACGCACGTGTGTGTGTAGAGTGCATCAACTTGAAGAAAATGTTTGTTAATCATTAATAATGAAGCAAATCTTGTTTACAAACCATTTATCGTACAATATACTCTCAAATGAGAAATGAAAAAATGTAGTAAAAGTGGAAGGGAACGTTCGTAGCGTGCAAAGATTAGTACATATTATACAAATGTACATATATGAATAATGTATGTAAATACATGTACGTAAATAATTATGCGCATACAATAATTTGTTGGATTTTATGTGTGTGACGGCATGTTCACATCAACTAATTAATGCGACGCAAAAATAGAAGCACCACTTACACATTAACCCACACACACACACACACACACACACACATACACATTTTATTAAGCATATGCTAAAGTTAACAAGCAAATGTTATTGTACCTACAACAAGAAGTGAAATGTGTTAGTGTAGAAAATATGTGTCGTACATGTGCTGTATTGTATAACATGTAATTAAAATCATTGAATATGGAAACAGATCCTTAATATAAATGAACGGCATGTGTAGAGTAAGTTTGTATGGTATTCATACATACCATACATACGCCCACATGAAAAATTCTGATTAAACTGATTTATGTTTTAATAACATAAAAGCATAAAATCCGTTCTTGCTCCTTCTCACTCACAATTTTGCCAACAACTCGATTAGTTGTCCCCAACTGTTGTACAAGTGTAATCAATACAAGTGCATTGCATCATGCATATACATATACACACACACACACATGCGTATATGGATAATGTGGCCACATTGTATGCTTGTATTAATTACTTGTACTTATGTGCTTACACAAATACATGTAAATGTGTTACTCTGTGGTTGTGTTCGTTTGTGTTGGTCGATTAGCATGGTGTGGTGTGTGTGTGTACATGTAGATTGTTATAAATTGTTTGAAATTATTGCAAAATGCTTTTAACGGTATAATTAGAAATTAGAAATCCACGACTATAATCCACACACCCACATACATGCTCAGTTCCACATAAAAACGAAATTCTTGTATAAACAGGTTGTAATCGTAAACATAACTTGTGCTGCACTACAGAGATATTTATGACATTGTGAGGACACTTCTTTAAATGCTTTGTTTACACCTACGCATACTACGCAACAGCAGGACATATATATTGTTAAAATGTCCCAGGTTCACTTAAAACTTGTAGATTGAATTGTGGAGCCATTGAATAATAGCATTATACTAATGCATATGATGAGCAATTCATATGTATGGTCTTGCGCCAAAAGCGCTAGAGTAGTAGAAAAACTCCGACCTAGACAGAAAATGATTGACACTGACAATATTTAGGTGTAGCCTCAGACGGTTTCTCCTGACGCAATACTTAATGGTAGTTCCAGGTGAATTGCCGTCGGACGTTCGAAGGGCTATTATTGGGTTTAAGTCCCACACTGACTGGACTTTCAAAGCTTTCCCCTTACGCACATAGGCACACTTTTCCATTCTTATCACGAAAATACGATCGTTTTATACATTTGCACAACTAACGGTCATGTTAAATTATACAAGTTTTGAACTTTTCGTAGCCGAATATTTGTGAATTTATTGCCAGGGTTTTCTTTACATATAATTGGTCAAAATTGGACCAAAGATATAACAAAAATCATACTTTTCACTTTGTGGCCTTTCAGATTATCTGATTGACTCTCGCATTGTAATATATTTACCAAGACTCCGCAATGGAGGCATCAGACAAAGTCATGCTGTCCGTTTTCTAAACTAAATTCTGATGATGTGTACATAAGTACATATTTTATTATTTTGCTTAATTCAAGTCCACCTTCTTTTTCCATAAGAACGCTTCTCCTCTTCTTATTGTACCATTAACATTATATGCCATCCGGCCCATTATACGATATGTCAATCCTTTATCAAAAAATATAAAAAAAAAAACCAAACAAAATATTATTTCCGAAAAAAAGGTGCGCAAAGTCATTACGTCCCGTTAATCTCCTGAGTGATATGAAATTACTATACCTTCGGGCAAACACCCTTAATAGTCTATTGTGTCGGGCTGATGATGAAATTAATTTTCCAATTGACTTGACAAAGTCACTCAGTCAGTCGCACACTCTCTCACACAATTGATTTCAGGCCATAAGTACTGACTTATTAAGTCGATCAACAATTAACTGCATTGGGATGAATGTGCGCACTAGACACACACTCGCACATATTGCTTCAGTTATAATACAATGGCAGTTGATTGTTCTTGTGTTTGTATATTATAGCTGATCATTAGCCATTATTAAGGTTGGAATTTGTATTGAAATGGCATGAAGAGGAAACGATTTTTTTTTCTTCAGCAAAACTATTGCAAATGTCATGTTCATTAAAATTATTGTCATGCGTTACGAGCTGTTAGCGAAGTTGTTCTTTTTTCGTTTAATGCCAAGGCGGATAATTCTGTGAAGGGTTAATTGTGCAAATGTCAGAAGAAAGTCTTGTGTGTACGCCGGCATAAGACTTTTAATCCTATACCACGCCTTATTAGTGTGGGAAATACACAGCACATGTGGAAGGGCTACTCGTCTGAAACGATGCACGAGCATGGGCGGATTTAATGGTGTGTTATCGTTATCCTGACTTTTCTCTTATGCACACTTTTCAAAAGCCTTATAAGGCCTTTCTAGGTAAAAGATGCATTTTTGTGTGCGTTAAGAGTCATTTCTTCTCTACTTAAAATGAAAGGTATACTTAGTGTGCTATTCCGTTTGCTACACCAACAGGGGGAAGTCAGGCACTCTATAGACTTTCTTGACATTCTTGAGCAGTTTCGAAATTGCAATCGCTTTACTAATGTTTGTCCACGTGTTAGTACGTTGGCACTCTCACGGCCGCTAAAATTGAGATATTTATATAAAATGTAAGACATTTATAGTATAATAAATGGAACAGCATTGATCAAGAATCACAACCAAATACATAAGTACAATAGCCCGTCTAAAAGTGGTCGCGGTTAGATAACAGAAATGACCACAATTTACAAAAAAATTGATTCAGATTCTGCTCAGTCTAGCTTGGCATGTAAGATAAGATAGAGATAGATGTACGATAGATAACATCAATCTCCTATTAGAGGCGTAATCTTGCCAAGCTTGCCATGCCATGAAGTTTCATATTATCAACAGTGGGTAAGAAATGCGATTCTATTACAAACCTAGGAGATAAAAATTTTAATGAAAAATCGTATAAATTAAAAAAGATTTTTATGTGAATGCATGACATTTAAAAAAAGGAAAACAAATCAAGTGGAAAATATAAAATATATCAATGAAAAGTGTTTTTATGCGCTGTACTACTCTTTGTATAATACATTAACTTGGTGCGAATGTTCGCAACTAGCGCTGAAACCACCTTTGCATCAATTCGCTCCCTGCGGTACCACTGTGAGGTATTTCATCAGGGAGGAATGCCGACTTATTACTAACTGTGACGACACCTATCCAAAAAAACTAATAGGATGGAGGTTTTCGCAAAGCGCTTGGTAACACTCCAGGTCACTAATCTACTACCATGACAACGAGTCCTTCGTAACCCACAGTCCACGACACAATTTTGAATGTCACTTATGCTTAAAGTAAAGTACGTTACCGATTGTATTTCTATATTTGTAGGGTATTAAATGGAGAGCCTTTGTTAAACATGGATTCTTACAAATAAAAATCTTTTCTATAAAAGAACCTTGAAAACAAGGGAAAAATTATCAACAAAATATTGCAATAAAAATTGTAACATCTGCAATTAAATCGAGGGGTGGTGGTGGTGTTTTGTTCAAAAAATCAATTGTTGGTGAAAATTAAATGACAAAAGACCATGAAAGATAGATAGAAAGTTTCAGCTTCTGGATGGATAGTTTCAGCTTCTGGATGGATGTACATGAGTACGCAAAATTGTTCATATATGTAAGTTATGTAAGTTATACGAAAAAATTATCCATTTAATCAATATGTAGTTACAAGATTCTGCATTCTATGTAGCTCTACATAACAAGAAACAACTTGAAAATATCATTTCAATGAAAATATTGTTTTTATACCCTACACATAAGTTGAAGGGTATACTAAATTTGTCATTCCATTTGCAACACTCAAAAGGAGGCATCAGAGAGATGTAAAATGGGCTTAACCCGTTAAGAGCCACACCCATAATTGACAAAAATCTACTTATCTGCTACAAAAATTAGGCTATGAAGTTGAAATTCAGTACTTATATATATAATGGACGCGGTCGAATACCAGTCACGCCCATAATTTACAAAAAACCGTACTCAGCGTAAAACTCGTTGATGCGTAAAACGTTATATATGCACTATTTGAGGGCAAAATCATATATCTGCCACGCCCACATTTTTTAAGTAGATGTGGAGGGCATTTAAGATTTGGACTTTGCCAAATATACTTTTTTTACATATTTTATAGATGATTTAAAGGAAATTAGATAAAAGCCGTTTCGGTTTTGTTTTCAATTTTTTAATTTTGCTAAAAGAAACACTTTTGGTGGAAATGGATAAAGATTACAACTACTCTAACATGGAGTCTACTGTTTTTAGTATCTTGCATGAAAAAGAAAAAAAATAACACACATATGTGTGTGTGTGTGTGCGTGCGTAACCCTTAACATAATTTAGCTCCTTAATCAACTTTACGACTTTTGCTCTTTAATATTATATTTGTTTGGTTGCTTGTACTTTACATTTCATAAAAATCACACATACTCGTACGTCTGCGTATAAATTTATGTGTGCGTATGGTTGTGTGTGTGCGCTTGTTGTTGCCTTTTGTGTTACTGTATTTTATTATTTATGGTGTAATACTTACATTAAAAGTACTATTTGCTACCTCTCCCTTTGTTTATTGCCCTGTGAAGTTTCAGGGCTGCCAACCCATTAAATTAAAAGGCCATAAATTATGTTGGCTTTAATGACGACAATGCCTTTAATTCGGTGATCTCTTTATATTGTCCACACAACATCATCCATACCCCGTCTCGCTATCTCTCACTCCTCATTTCTTGCTGTATAATACTTTTCACATTTGACCATTACTTTTTATTGTATTTCGTTTTTATATGATTGAACTTTATAATTATGATTATTAATTAATAAATTACACTTGTATAAAATCTGTACATGTACTTATAGGTGGACTATAGGTCTAGGTAGGGATAGGTCTATCCCAGGGTGGATCATTGGTAGATCAATATATCCATTACAGACTAAACCACAACAACGCGTGGCCAAGTACAGATGCACCATTTCCAAATTAAATTTGAAAAAACTTTGCAAATGGAAAGAACTCATATGGAATTGAAAACTAGGGTGAAGTTAGCCCAGAAAAAATAGCCCACAGTTTGATTGTCTCTGATACGGTATGTGTCTTGGATATTGTGGGCTAACTTCACAAATTGTGGGCTATCACACTTTTTGGGCTAAAGTGTTGTGGGCCAACTTCACACCGGTAATTGAAAATAACTCGAATCGAAGTGGTAAAAACTCATTTCCAATTTGCAATGTCTTGAATAGGAATTGAAAGCAACTTATTTGGAAAGGATAAGTATTCAAATGGAAATGGAAACAACTGAAATAATTCCTTTACCAATTTGAGTTCTTTCTAATTCCAATTGGAACTGATGCACTATAATCCGTTGTGTAGAAACACTGAAAAATAAAAATGAAATGAAATTTAAGGGATGGTTAATAACAATAAGCATTGTTTCAATAAACATAAACCAAGATAATTAGTAACGGTTATTAAAAATATTTTACACATTGTACGATAATATATGTATATTTATAATATAGGATAATGTATAACATTTAATGTGTAACGTGCCATTCTGATCCAAAGCACATTATGTAGTAGGTTATTCATGCTCAGCAGCATCAATCAAAGGAAAGATGTTAATTGGCCATGTATAAAATATAAATGAATGACACAAACGCACATACGTATGGATTGGAAAATTGAGAAAAAGTGTTACTAAATTGTTTCAATAAGCATGAAGTACAAATTACTGTTCAATAGGTTTCAAAAAAGTAAAAATGTTAGATTCGGTCAAGCTCGACCATTCAATACCATACACCACCCAGCTCATTAAATTATGCTACAATTAATGTGATCGTATCTGTATATAATTTCATGTAAGTTTCTTTGTGAAATATAATTTCATGGAAAGGGGTTCTAAAAATGGTCTGATTGGGTCCAACCAAAATGAAGCTAGTTAGCTATTCATCACTAAATTTTGTCAATTTTTGTTTGAACTTTATAGAGGGAGGGGTTCTAAAAATGGTCCGATACGGTGCATTTATAATGGAATTCCTCTTTGGCCTTGCACTAAATTTCATCGAAGTATCTCAAAAATTGCGACCTGTAGCTTGTGCACATATATACATGGACAGACAGACGGACATGGTTAAATCGAATCAGATTTTGATTCTGAATCGATCGGTATAACTGAAAGTGGGTGTGGCATTACGTGTTTAGGAGTTACAAACTTCCGCACAAGTGGTTATGTGTTTTTTAAATGACCATTAATGGATGTCTTCTAAATATTTGTTTTTATAATTTACTGTTCGGGCAGTTCCATGCTTACAACGCCGTTAGAGAAGTGAGGCCTGAGAGCAAAAAGTTGCTTTATTGGCTGTTTACATATTTATCTTTATTTCAATTGAGTGTTAGATTTTATTACATATTCTTCCAATTTAATGGAACTCATTTCCAATTATTCCTTTCGATTTAATGTATAATCTATAATGTTACATCAAACCTAAAAAAATTAGTGACAAAATTGGGTTATGGCAGAACAAGTACATGTGCATATATGTGTAAGTGATACGTCACCACTTAAGAGCAGATACTTATACACAAAGATCTTAAAAAAGAATTATACTCAGCGGCATGTATATATACATGCATTATCTCGATGATTTTTATGCTATTGTGCCTGCCATATAAGCGTTGTCACCAGCATCCAGCACTAGCACCAATAATAAACGTCAGTTAGGGTAAATAGCGCTAAACGTAACTGACTAAGTGCTTCTTACTGAGCTACAGTGCAGAGAAGAGAGGAGGCGCCATACAGTGTAAATACAAAGTGCAGCACTTGTACGTTTATTATATACAAATAAACGACAGTGTCTGTAGTCTTACACTGCTAGCTGCAAAAATCCTTTCACTGTAATCTGCATGGAGTTGAGAGGAAGTACTCTCCCTCTCTTAGTTGCGCTGCTTAAAAGCTTATAAAATCCAATTACTGTGTATGATATAAAACAACACCAACATAACAAAATGAAAAATATCAAAATAACAAAAATATAGCACTCGCTTAGGGATTACAAGGATGGCTATGTAGCTTAGCAAATATGAACAGCAACAAGAATATGGCAATCAGCTTATTTATGTGAATGAATAAATTTATATACATTCATGTATATGTATGTGTTTGCTACTTTGTAATGCCTTATGCTTTTTCTGTTGTGTTGTAGTTGTTGTTGCTCTATGTTTCATACGCGTATAATAATAAAAATGTTCAAATCATCAAACAATAAACTCAAAATGGACTCCAGCGAGCTTGTTGTCGCCGTATATATGCTCATTTTCATTACGGGTTCTTTTGTAACAACAACAAAAAAATAAAAACAAATCACACACTAAATAACAACAAAAATAGTGTGAGGTGGTTGTGTAGTGCGCAGTATCTATAAAAACATTCAGCAAAAATGTTTCATTTTCAGGTTTCCTGCATATAAGGAGAGACATTTACCAGAGAGAGATTTACACAAGAGAGAGAGAGAGAGAGAAATACCTCCTTTTTTTATGCTTTGAATTAGTAGCAAGGCGTGGTTTATTATTCAAATTTAATTCTCTGTTTCTCTCTGCGTTTGAGTTTAGTTTTGTGGTGAGTATAGCGTACGAGTATGTAAGTTTTCATTTTCATTTTGTGTTTGTGTTTATTTTATTGCCTTTACATTCTTATAAGCGTACGTAAGTGCAAAAGGATTTTTAACTTTTTCAGTGGCTGATACTGAAGGTTCAACATTTGGTGGGGTATTCTCTCGTTTGACTTTATTTTCATGTTTTTGCTTTTATATATAAGCAGAGGGGTATATTAAGTGGGTTATTTTCTTTGCAACACCTAGAAGCAAGCCTCAGGGAAGGTATGTGTATGATCAGCACCAAAATCTAAGACTGTTTGTTGTTAGAATAGTTCTAAATTTGGAGACCCTGAGCGGAAATTAGTTTATATAGATCGCTTGCCATGCCCAAAATCAATCAAAATCTCTCAAAACCACAAAAATGAATCTACGATTTATAAATACGGGTATAATCAGAAAATTTAGGAACTTACCAAACATAGGCGGGGTCAGACATTCCCACAAATTCCAAAAAATCTCTTTGGTTCAGAACTTGATGCGTCAGAGACCCTACAAAGTGTATAAATTCTTCACCATCATCAAAAATTGAGTCAATCTAGATATGTATGTCCGTGTGTCCGCATGTCCGCGGCATTCTCATGGTATTAATTTGGCGATATTGAGATAAAATTTTGTACAGACCCTTTTTAGTTTCTGAACACAGATATTTAAAATGGTTAAAATCGGTCAAGAGCCATGCCCACAATCGACAAAGATCTATTTACCTGCCACAAAAATTGAGCTATTCAATTAAAATTTGGCACCCAACTTTATAATGATCCCATACATAGATGTGCCTAAAATGGGCGTGATCCAATGACAGGAACGCCCACAATCGACAAAAATCTTTATATCTGTTACAAAATATGACCTATGAACTTGAAATTTGGTACGCATTTCTAGAATAATCCCATCAATCGTTGTGTTCGGATAACAGATACGCCCACAATTTATGAAAAATCATACTCAGCGTAAAAATCAACTTCAAAGCTGATACGTCGTACATGCACTATTAGTGGGCGTAATCATGTACCTGCCACACTCATCATTTGTTTATACATAGATAGGGAGGGTCTTTAAGATTTGGCCTAAGCCAAATTTAGTTTTTTTTCTTGTTTATTATCCCATACATAACATCCGCTTCCTCTCTCTTTCCAATCTCTTCGTCTCTTAACAATTATTGTTTTCAACTTTATTAAATGTTTCATAATGAAGTGCATGCTAAGTTCAACGTTTCGCCCCCTTGTCGATTCCAACTGTGCGTACGGCTATGTGTATGAGATAGAGAAAGAAAGAGACAGAGATAGAGTGAATATATTTCATTAATTTGTTTTATTTATATTGAAAGTAACAGAAACAAGTCACAGTTATAAAAGTAAACCAAAATTTTAATTAAAACTAATCTTTAGTCTGTCATCTGTGAATATATATATATATATATATATATGCGTGTGTGTGTGTGTGTCAGTTTCTTATTGTAAAATTTTGTATTTGTGGAGAGAACGGTGTACGACTTATTTCATTGTTTTATATTTGTAACAAAACTTCATGACTATAATTAACGAAATATTGTTTTCGGTTGGACTTTTATTTGAATGATTATGTGAATAAGAATACATTGAATAGTGAAGGCATGAAACAACGGTGACGTGACATGTAAAAAGGGCGATACATATCCCCCCCAAAACGTACCCATCTCAACGTTCACTCTCACAAACGTCTGTTTTATAAATTAAGACTGTGCCAAGTGGTTCATATTAAGAAACTTATGTACAAACTTCGAAATGCACAACTTTTAAGCAAATTTTAAGTTTTCCTTTTAAATAATAAGTTGTATGTTTGGTGGTGTCTTGGATGTATGATTGTAACATTAACTTTAAATTGTCAAGATTGCAAAGCTTCGCTTTATCATATAAGCTCGTGCAAGAGCGAATAAATGAAATAGTTTTTTTTATATCAGAAATGGAATAGATGTTCAGACGTTCATAAAACCCTCATAGAGGAAAGTTAATCTAATGAAAATTCAACAATTACTAACTTCACAAAGCTATAGCAACCACAAATCAGCTTCATATCACTGATCACACAATACGAGCAGTATAGTAATACCGTACCAGTCCAGAGTTCTTAACTAAAATGTCACAAGTATGTATACCGAATGTAGAAAAGTGAAAGAGAGAGAGAGAGAGAGAGAGAGAGAGAGATAACATTTGAATTTGAATGTGTTTGAATAGAATTTGTGTGAAATGGAAATTTATCGTTTAAAAAATGACAGTTTTGTAAAACGGAAACCTATAACATAAGAGAGCGAGAGATAAAAGGAAAATGAATGAGCGAGCATCTAACCACTATACAATCCATATGCACGCGAATATGTGCCTTATACTGCAATAGTAGCTGGGTTTGTGTGATGTGATGGTTACAACTCCATAGATTGGGATTAGATACACAATTGAGCTGAATGGGAATGTAATAAATGAGCACCGACAACAAAAAGGGACACACACACACACACATATACATACTATATGGGCTGTAACTGTATGTAGATTGCAATAAAAGTAAAAATTTAAATACCCGTACATAGGAACAACTTTGGGAATCTCAACTAAAGTAAAAGTAGATAAAGTCAGGCGTTGTGTGCATCGGTTTCATCTTCATATATTTGTATGCGGTTATGTATAAGTGTGTACATGTCTGATAGAAGGTATATTAGGTTGCTCTACTAAATATCCAGTCAAATGACTCTTTGAAGTTAGGATGTGAGCACTTTAGAGACCAGACTATAAACTAAGTACCGACAAATGAATGAGTTTATTGTGCAACGTGGTTTAATTGTGTACGAATAGTACAAAGAGTACGCACACATACACACAAGCAATTAATATTACTGAGACAAGTAAAATTAGAATTCCAATCCGCTGTTTATGTGAAAAGGACTTACTTGAAACAGAATCAATCACGCGTCCATTCATTGATCGATTTAGTTTATACAAATTTTAAATAATCGTAGTCGGTAAAGGAATTGTGACTTTTGATTATGTAGTAGTAGACTAATTCGGTAAACAAGTAAAAAAACTAAATTTACATTTACATACAATGCAAATGGCGAGCAGGACATTTAGTATATGACGCCCTCCAATAGTATACGTGTTACGCATCAGCTTGCATTTATTTTATATTCTTTGCATTTGATTTCAAATTTTACATGTACCCTTTGCATATATATGCAAAAAGTAGGCGTGCCAGGTTATGCTCTTTAACAATGTATGTAATACGTACATGTCGGATTCAACAACAAAGGGTTTTTGGAAGTCGTGTCTGTTATACGGCCGTGCCCTTATTATACCCTATACACTTGAGGCAGAGGGTACTGTAAGTTATGCGGATGTTTATAACTCCTAAACGGCCAATGTTACACCCACCTTCAATTATACCGATCGATCAGAATCAAAATCTGAATCGATTTGACTATGTCCGTCTGTCCATCTGTCCAACTGTTCATATAAATTCGTTTGGAAACTGCCGGTCGTAATTTTTGGAAAAGAAATCGTGTTGAAAATGAACCAGATCGGACCATTTTTAGAACCCCTTTTCACATAAGGACCTATTATGAAGAAAGTCTTTACATGGCAAAAAATCGCCATTCTTAATATTTTTGGACAAAATTTGGTTAAGAATAATTAATTGGCTTGAATTTTAGCTGGACTAAATGTGGACCCGATCGGACCATTTTTAGAACCCTTTTCCATATAATTATATTTCATGAAGTAACTTACGTAGCAGGACCTCACGTATTAGAATACACCTAAAGTAAGTTGTAGCATAACTTAAGGATCTAGATGGTGTGGCATATAGAATGGTCCGCTTTGACCGACTATTATATCAGTACTTGTTGTGAATAGCGATGGAAGAGCTCATTTTATAAATGTGTACACAATTTTTGTCGATTAGGAGCTTGCTTCCCACTGTTTAGCTCGATATTTTAATTTTTGCAACCTTAAGGTCTTACAGACCCGGGCGAACAAGTCAAAATCCCCTCAGATTTATTTTCTTTTGTGTGTTGGAAATGAAATGAGGAACACAGTCCCGTCCCCACCCATTTTTTTTAAGAAATATTAGGAATCATACAATTTTTAAGGTTTATAAAAATTATCTGATTCCGTCCATCTCCAATAAAGATTGCCTTTCAGCAGATTAGGTGGCCGTAGTTTAAATTATAGCGTCGTCTTCTTTCTTCTTTTTTCTTAGTTTATAAATTGACTTTGAGTTGATATTTGTCTTCATTCCGATTTATCTTCTATTGCATTTCATATATAATGCTATTTTTTTTTCTTCTGCACATATTGTGGATGTTGGATTGTATGAGTAAATGTAAAAATGATGCAAACAAATGCAAAATCAATAAATGATAAAAATCGTACAAATAGCTTCAAATAACTAACGTTTGTATACCCACATCTACGTACATACATTGTGTATGTATGCACTGGGTTTAGACGAAATCCAAAATCCGAAATCCAATCGAAATTGCAATAGTTTTTAGTTCAATGCTAGAATTCGAACAAACAAACGAGTACGCTTTACATAATTATTCTTTACCTTCCGCCCTCTATCTATATCTCTTCTCTATTAAATTCCTGAAACTCTTTTTATTATGTTCATTTTATGCTGTATATGTATGCATTAATGCATATGTATGAATTGTGTTTGCATGCATGTTTATAGAAATGTGTGTTAAGCTGCATCATCATCATCATCATTGTTGTTGTTGTTTGCTATTATTATTGTTATTAGTATTACTCTATTTCTCTAAAAACGTGAGCTTCGTTGTTTTCGTACACAATCTTTATTGTTGGGTGCGATGTGTTTTGCTGTTGTGTATGAACATACATACACACGTACGTGTTCGCTGTTTGAGATTTTGGAGATTTAGACGCCATTTTTAAAACATTTCTTTTTTTTGATAAACATCTCATATGTGTTCGTATAAATATAGAGTAGCCACGATTTGATTTTATTTGCAAATATTTATTTCAATAGAAAGGGAACGTGTATGTACGTCCTCATGTACGCATCACATTCGAATGAGGCTGACGATGACATGAGATCCACCGTGTTGTGTAATGTTTGTATGATATTAACATGGTCAAACGTATCAATTCATAACGTAAATACATACCTTCTATAGTCTAATGGACTACATAATATGAAACAACGGAAGGATGGATGGATGGATGTTTGGATAAAGAGAGAGATACGAACGAAAGATTGAAGACATCTCTCTCTCTTTCTCCCTCTCTCTCTCTGTAGGTATGTAATAAGTTGTTGAATATGTATATGTTGCCCGTATGAATGATTAGTTGCATATAATGTGTGTGGATAAATATTGAAGGTTTGGGAGGGAGCGGTTTCCATTTGTGGTAATTGAATTGTTCAATTCTAATACGAATCTCTTGCATACAATATCTGTGTAATCATAGACAAGTAATGTATGTGCTTAGAAATCAATTTCGATTAATATTTAATAAGAATTTTCACTACTCTATGCTTCAGCATGGAAATAATGACGCATAGAGTAACTTTACGATATATACAAACGAATACACAACGTCACTAGTGTCACAGTGTTGTGGGTACAATTATTGACATTATTAAACATTCCAATTAGATTATTGTTATTGTTGTTCTTGTGTAATTTGCCTGAGTATTGTACATGGGGCAATATTCTAAACAATTTTATACTCTCCACAAATGATTGGATCGATTCCGTCTGCAACTGTTAGGATAGGGTTATCAAAACCTAATTCGATTTGACACACCCGTTTATGAGGGTGTGCGTCTGTTTCTGGGGCATGATTTCTATATATTTGTTGGCAATTTCACAAGAGATTTGGTTTTTAACACAGGTTCCAGGTTATTTAAATGGTAGATGTGAAGGGTGTTTAAGATTCAGGCTAAGCAAAATTTAGTTGTCCTACTTGTTATTTCTGATTAAAAAACACTTAAATTCATTTGTTTTAAATGTATTTTTATGTCCTATGTTTTATGGAAAGGTTATTCTGTTAGCAACAGAATAGAAAGGGTTGACAGAAACATGTCAATATTTAGCTGAAATGTTGATCGTAAAAAGTCAAATGCCACGCCCACAATAAATCACAACAACAATTTTGGTGTGAGAAATTTGAAAGCTGAAGTTTTTGTTCATCACCCTTGGTTTGAGTCAAAATGTAGCTTATCTGAAAAGCTGACAGAGCGTTAGCCCCAATTTAGAATCAGGGCTTAGTTTTTACTAAAAATGCGACATAATTCTTTTCCTCGTTTGAACAGCTTGTGGAATGAGTTACTTGAGTTGTCTTGTGTGTGCAAATGCTAGAAAAACATTCAAAATCACAAATTTTTGTGCGTTCGGCGGAGAAGCATCGAAAGCCGAATTCGACTTGGTTTAAACACATTCTAAGCCGTTCCCGTCCCGGGGCACGATTTGTATAAAATGATTGGCGTAAAATGTATGCAAACGCTTTAATGAAACATAATAACTGATAACGACGCAATGGTTGCAGGCAGTTTCAAAAATTTGTTTAGTGAGTGGATTCCTTACATGTAAGTCAAGTGTAAAGTTTGACGCAAGCTTTGAATATCCACCACGGTAGGCCCAACATTCTTTATTATGACCATAAGTGCCATCGGAAATGTTGATTACCATGTATGTGTGTATGTGTGTGATTAAGCAAACACTTAAATGACTCAAATGTTTTAAAGTCTCTCCTCCATTAACGCATTGTTTACCTAAAAAGTTGATAATTGTTCATTTATTTATGCTTATGTTTGCGCAACTCCCTAACCATTAATTTTTCCATTTTCTAACATTAGCACATTGAGGTAATAATTACTATAACTCTCATTGAAACACACACCCACACGTACACCTTTTATGTTTCACTAAATCAATACAAAATAAATTATTGGAGAGTCTATAGAGTTGAAAGGTTTTCGTAGCATGGAGGAATTCACTCAATTCATACAATTCAACTGACGTTATGTTACGCAAGCAATATGTTTAACCGGAATGTACAAAAACAAAACAAAGAAAAAATTAACAAATTTGAAATTAAATAGTTGTAGAAATTAAAGGTAACGTACTGTGCACTGCATGCTGAGATTGTTGGTCACAAAAGATTGCATTTTTACCTTCAGCGTTTTATTTGTGATCAAACATATCCGGTGTGTGACTATGACAGTCAGCAACTCCTGCCAGGATGTATCATATAAACATTGGTCAGATCTCTTTTCTTCCTGCACAAGGCACGTCCTTTTCTTCCTAAAATAATTTCCTTTCGAGAAAGACAGACAGACGGATGCATTCAATAGTGTAAATGATTGTGTGAGTTGGCAAATTGGCTGCCACCTGGTGTTATTGTTTATTACCTCCACACTCTCTTCCCCTGTTTCTCTCTCTCTCTCTCTCTATATCTATTTTTTGTTTAATTTAAATCCTGATTGTTTGTTTTCATTTTCATGTTGTTACGTGTGTCTCCAGGGATTTTTCTGCTTGCATTCCATTAATTTTTGTTTATTGTTCGTGTTTTTAGCACCTTTATCTCTGTGTGCATGTATGTTATGTGTCATTCACTGCGTTTACAAAAGTCAATAATAGTTTGACTTTATCCTCTGGGTCTCTCTTCGGTTTTACGGTTTATGTAGAAATTTTACCTAATTTGAAATGCAAAATAAAAAACAACAATAATGACCAAAAAGAGAGAAAAAAAATACATCACACGCACACTAATTTAATCCCGGATTTTGTAAAAGCCTGTTGTTCATATATTTTCACAAGCAGTCGTGTGCAGCCAGCTGACATTGTAACCATCATACTCGTACTTGTGTGATTAATTGGGAAAAGTTGTTGCTTAGGGGACAAATTATCTGAGGATCATATCATACATTCAAATTATACACTGATTCTCGGCCTGCTCAGCTTGGGTTGGATTGGTTGTTCGTCAGGTGTAATCCGATTAGCATTTTGCTCGAATAAGATTTATTTTAATTTCATGCCCTTTTATCATAAGCTGAGTAATTTTGCATTTATTCATTATTACCTACCCGGGCAATTTATTAAGTATTCAATTGAATGCTTAACCGGGAAAAATCTTATAATTGAACCAGGGCAGTATAATAGAAACAAATATGGACTAAGATTATTTCTACAAAATTTTAGCTTAATATCTAAACCGCGCGCATTTCTACAGCGTACTCAGATTTTGATACTAATTAAATAGTGCATGTATGCACAGTCCAAGAAGATTTCCTTAAATGGTTGTAAATGTAATGACGCATACTCTCTGTATAACGTGGAGGTTATAAACAATTAAATATCTCCTCAAACCTACCTCTAAACTTATGGCTTCTGCTCTACGACTCTTTGAACAGCTGGTAAAGTATACGCTACACTGCGTGGGAACTTCATTTAGCGATTTCTGTGAATTTTCGATTTGGTTTGCTTTAAATGGGAACCTTCCCGCATTAACTAGGAATGTCAATATAACCTTTCAACCCAATTTCTCACTTTGCAAACCTAAGGACATTGCTAAATACTAATCCAGAATATCCTGAATAGACTTTATCAGGCCCTTTTGCATACTTAATGAATCTTCAAAGAGTGCACATATATACAAATACTGACTTTAAACACCTTTACACCAGCGCATTATACTTTGGTTCGTTTGCGTTTCTCCCTAATTTATTATCATTATCATTAATAGTTATAAAGTAAGATTGATGTTAAATACAAGGGCACACATCATTCATTCACTCAGTCATCAGTCATATCAGTCAGTCGGTACGCGCGGTACATCATTAACAACTGCAACACATGTGCAAGCGGTAAATGTCATTTGAGTTGAATGCCTCCGATTTTTTTCATGTTATTTAGAAACACATTCATTCCTCTCTCCTTATAAGTATAGTTTCTATAATTTTATGAATTTGTTTTCCTTTTATACCCTCTATATTAGATGATGGGTATACTAAGTTTGCCATTTCAATTGCAACACCCGAAAAGAGACGTCAGAGAACCCACAAAGTATGTATATATTCTTGATCAGTTTCAAAGTCTAAGTCGATCTAGACCGTGTGTCTGTCTATTAGCGTTCTTTCGGTCGTACACTTTGAGATTTTAATCTGAAATTGCATACAGACCAATAAAGTTTCTGCCCGGAGATCACCATTTATATTGGGCAAAATCGATCAAGAGCCACGCCTACAATCGAAAAAATCAACTTTAAACCTGATACGTAATCCATACACTGTTAGAGAGCTTAATCACATACCTGTCACGCCTACTATTGTAGATGTGGAGGGTATTTAAGTTTTGGCCTAAACCAAATTTAGTTTTCTAACTTGTTTTTTAAATGTTTTATTTGATTGACAGTTTGTCAGAAGTGTTGCATTTGGTTTCATTGCATTAACACTTGTTATCCACAAGATACTGGCATGCTTTTGGATATGAATGAATTTTCTATTCACAGTTGTTGTAACCTACACCATAAATTAGGTATTTTTTTCATTTACTCAGTTAGTGTGTTGTTCTGCTGTCATTGAAATACTTCTCCCATTGACTTGTAGTTTTAATCGGATTTCCCTTTCTCTATTTCTTCCCTGTCCATACAATGGAATAAAAAAATTATTCTCGAAAACAATATATCAGTCACACAGCAATTGTGACCAAAATTGGTGAAAAAGAAGTGAAAATGCCCTATGCAGTCAAGTCAGACAATTTCATATATTTCTGTTACAATTGTACCACAATGTGAACATGACTGAGCATAGCCCATACCTAAGGTGAACGAATGCTGTGTAAAGCAGGGCTCGGACTACGACCAGTTCAAGTTTGGCACACATATGTAATACTACCGAGCAATCATGATTGCATCAAAGACACGCCTACAAGTGTATAAGAGTAATTTAGAAAATCCTACTCTTCAAATATATGTACCTGGCAAGTTCCTTAAATTTAGATTTGTTCGATATAATTTTTTCGCATATTTTTTTAAATATGTTTAAAAACTCAACTTGAGGTTGGGGCTATACTCAAACCTTCGGCTCTGGCTTCAGAGATCCGACAATATTTATATGTTTTGAATCGATTTAGCCATGTCTGTCTGATCGTGAGACAATCTGCAAATACCCATATGATAGTGAAGGTAATAAGAACTGAAACATCGTGCCTTATTCGTAGTTTCAATACGCTCTTTATGCCAACCACCAGGGGTATACTCACTTTGTCCAAACGTTTGTAACGTCCAGAAGGAAGCAGGTATATACATTAGAATCAAATTTTGAATCGATTTAGCCATGTCCGTATGGCCGTGTAAGAGTCTGTCTGTGCTAATCAATCTCACGGTCGTACATTTTAAGGCATCGACTTTAAACTAAACACAATTATTGGTGGTTCTTGCATGATTGCTGGTATTGAAGTTAGGAAAAATTGGTTGAAGAACACGCCTACAATTAAACAAAAACTAAAGAAGAGAGAGTCCCTTACGTCCCTTCAAAAATGTGAAACATCGGACACGTCAATCAATATTCAACAAAAACGAAATAATAGCCTGAGTCATGTATAACCGCATCTACAATTTTAAAGCATTTAATATTCGAATTTAATTTAATAATGAATACCCAGCACGGGTATTCAAGATTTCGTCTAAACAAAAAAAAATTACTTTACTTGCTGGTATTAAAAGTGAGCAAAATCGGCCCGAGAGTACGTCCACATTGTAACGAAAACTACATTTTTTAAAGGTTTTTACCCGTATTACTCTATACAATTTAAAACTCTTATGGCAAAGGCTCTATTAAGTTTGTGCCATCTTCAATTATACCGATTTATTCAGAATCAAAATTTGAGTCGATGTCCGTCTTTCCGTCTGTCTGCCCATGCAAGTTTGTCGCATTTTTTAAGATATTTCGATAAAATTTGGTACAAGGTCAACTGGAACCGCATTGAAAGTGGACCGTATCGGACCATTTTTAGAATCCTACCCTTTATAAAGCCTTATTATCATGGAAGTGGAAAAAATCGCAATTCTTAATATATTTTGACAAAATTTGGTGAACTTAATATTTGGCTGTGCCAAATTTGGACCCGATCGGACCATTTTTAGAAACCTTTCCCATACAATGACATTTTACAAAGTAACTTATTCGGCAGTGCATACAGATACAACTAAATTACCTGTAGTACAATTTAAGGACCTAATGGTCTGGCTTGACCGACTATAACATTTTCACTTGATTTTATCTACACATTTGCAAATCACTCTTAATCGTTTCACACCTCAGGTTGAACATAGTCGTCGTGCGACACTAGAGCTTGTTTATTTGTGCTCTTGGTCATATTCTGCATACATCTCTACCTATTATGTAAATTTTTTCTAATATTTCGATTAATTATGCATCCAAAGCGATGGTTATTCTACTGACAAGCTTACTCGTGATCCGATTGTGAGGTGCAGTTCTTCGCATTCCTCTACATTTTATTATAAATGAAACACAGAAACGCAACTATTTTTCTTATTTGGCAAATTTTAATTTTAATTTTATTCCAGTTTCATTTTTTCACTTTTTCTTCGGTTATGTTTTTATTAGTTTGAAATTTCATTTATAAATTCCATAATTACAACAGTTGTTTTGCTTTCCTATAAGTGTGTTTCGTTCATATTTATATGTGTGTGTATATCTATATTGTATCTATGCTATATGTACATAACTCGGGTTAAATTGTGAGTTTCATGTTTTAGACGCGAATGAAAAAATCTTTACGTTAATGATTTTCTGTTTTTAACACTTGTTTTTAGATAAATTTATACATATATATATGTGTTTGAGAAAGTTCTTTTTATAAAAATCTATTTATTAACTAATTGGGACAGAGACACAAAATAGATTAAGTCAGTCTTTAAAAGATTGAAATTGAAAAATTGATTTGTTTTCAAGCACAAGAGTTCAGTACTTACAGGTACTTGTCTTGTTTTTGTTTATATTGAAATTGTAATTTTCTAAATATACGCTGCACCAGTTGTGGCAATATGTGAATTTTGTTACAATACCATCTATTGGCGCAAAGGTATTCTTTTAAAAATGGGCTGAATAGGATCATTTTTAGAAGTCCTCCCCTCACAAGAGCCTTTTATAAAGGAAGCCTTGTTTTGCCGAAGAATCGCAATTCTTAATAATTGGCTCCTATCTGACCATTTTTAGAACCCCTTTCCATATAACATTATTTCACGAAGTAACTTTTATGACAACGTCTCGCATTTACTGGTACAACGTAAATAAGTAGCAAAATGTATGGAAACTAAGTGGTCTAGCGTAATAAATGGTCGGGCTTGATACTATTTTCACTTTTTTCTTGCATTAAATTTAAGTTAATAAAATATAATTTAGTATAAATTGAGAACTTTTATCTACAACTAGTTTTTATTTGATTAATTTTTAAAACATAAAAAGAAAAATTTTGTAAACCCACCACGCCAAGGTTCAGAATATATTGTACTATATCACTTTGCCAAAGCGTTCGCAAAAAATATCTCCTTTTTAAATCAGTATCAAATATCGAGACGATGTCTGCCTGTCTGTCCGTCTCTGCATGTGGTGTAGAAGCCATTGGTCTGGTCAAAAATATGAAATATCGATTCTAAGCGTGGAGGTGGGTAACAAGATTGGGATAAACGCTTAAGCGATAGGCAACGAAAACTGAAAAGTATCAATTTTTTAAGTAATAGATAGGTTCATGCATAGAAATCTTAGAGGGCTTTGGTGGTGGGTATACAAGATTTGGCCTAAGCTAAATAGGATTCTTTTCACTTGTTTATAAATAAAGTGGTTTCAAAAAACATGATCGCCTTTAGAAGACATTTAGGGGAAACAAGCAAATAAAATACTTTCACGTAACTGCATGCAAACTATAATAAAGTACGGAAGGATCATTGAAAAGTAAATTCGTTTAGTTCTTACAAAAATGTCCCGCACAAGCAGACACATTTGTTGTGTAGTAAAATTAAAGCAATGAGCAGTCATTAATGTCTTTAACAGCATGTACGATACTCTTGGCTAAGGGTGTGAACGTGTGTGTTTATGCTCTTTACGAAAAACTCAGCTAATGTCTATAATTATCATCCAAACGATTGCGTTTCCGTTGCCCCGGATTCTCACCTATATCCAGACTTTCACTATCACTATCCATCGGTTCACTACAATCGCCATCATTATCACCGCCCATATCGTCCTGTTTACGCTTAGCTGTTGCCATTTCAGCAGCATGACGTTTACGCCATTTGGTGCGACGATTTTGAAACCAGACCTTTAATGAAAAATGTTAAAAAGCGAATTAATTGAATTTATTATCGAATAATAATTTGTTTCTATTATTTTAGTTTCTCTAAAATTTTTTAATGAAAAAGTCTTTGTGCCCTTAACTATCCTCTTTTTTTTCTTCAAGTAATGTTGCCTTGAGTTACTTAGGCGAGTGCGATGTAACAACTGTTTTGGGATCATATTTAACCCTTTTTGTTGTTTTGGACATGCGTGCGTTGTAACCGCATTAAGAGTTTGTGGCTTTTTGCAAAGCAAATACGAGGTGATACGTGAACAACAATAACGGCGACGATGTACAGGTTTTGTTTACAGAAAGGAGATGCCAACAGTTTCCACCCCATTGTGAAACCTCATCAACGCTGGTTAACCCTCAATTAAGAGAATATAAACCATGCAGCAGACGATGACGATGGCAATGACGAGGACGACAATGCTACATGTGGGCATGGAAACAATAGAAACACCAACAACAGGACAATTGTAACAGCAGTGCTTGCAGCCATGATATGAAGAAAATTTAAGAGCACGCACGCCCCCATTTTAACCATCACCAACATACATTTTCAACTTACAAGCTTTACAAGGATGCTGCTCATTATAACGATGATGACAAGTATGCTGCAATGCTGTGTGCGTGTGTATGTGCGTGTGGGTGTGAATAACATATGTTGCCACACTCGGAAAAACTCTGCTATGATTTCTTGGTTATGTATGTGAGATGTAGATGTTTGTGCATGTGTGAAGGTCGGTCGTTCCTTCCTTATCAAATTTAAGCACGTTCATTCTTCTCCTTCACTTGTTTGTCAGCATCAAAATTTTCTTATTAAGAACATCATGCGACACGGCACGAGAATAGTTTTCAATTTGTCATAAAGTTAACAACAACAACAAATGGAATTTTTATTAATCATTGACAGACTATCATCACACACTGTTATCACATCAGGAGAAATATGAGCGCAGAAAAAGAATCACGCTAAAGGAGTTGCATTCAATAAGCAATACCTTATACATTAGACATTGGGATGAATGTATAAAATTTATATATATATATTTAAGGTAGAAAAGCTTCCCATTTATAAGGAATCTCTAGCGAACTGGATAAAGTGAAATCCCATATAAGGCATATTTGACTTTAGCATAAACATGTAAAAATAAGTCCTTTTTTAATAGGCTTCCTTGATCCAAATTTAATCAAAATATCTCATCAAACGCGTCCTGAAGTTTATGCATTTACATGGACGTACAACAGACAGATGGACAGACAGACGGACATGGTTAATGTGATTTTAAGCGATCGTTATAATTGAAGGCCTTACTTAATATACCCATTGCCACAAGTGATGCAAGGTATAAAGATAAATTTCACTTAAGTCTTGGATACTCTCCACACTTATACATAAACTGCAGGCACGTTATTGCGACCCCTTTTAACGATTATCTCAAGTTCCGCATAAAAATTATGTTTTAGGAAAATGTGGGTTATTCAACCCCTCCCATTTTCAACACATCGATGACTACTTATAAATTTTAACATTGTAGGCGTGATAACAGCATTCTATTACAATAATAGAATGCTTTGAAATCATATAAAAATTTACAACCACAACTACAATATCAAATATTGTAGAACAAGTATGGCCCGAAGGTTATGTATTCACATTTCCATTCAAAAAATAAGTTGGTGTTAACTTATTTCTTCACTTATTCATTTAATTTTTAATTGCTTTTACGCTATTATAATGTACACATAACGCCCGTCTCTACTATATACGTACATATTAAATGATACAACGAGACGGTGTAGGCAGAGATATTTAAGAACGACTTTCGGTTCATTTCGTTTTATAGAGTTGGAGTGAGTGAGTGAGGTAGACAACAATAACAGTAACAGCAACAGCTTCATCATTTCATATAATACAAACTGTCCAGAGAACACTATATTGCTACTTATGCAGTTGTAGGTTAAATTCATACGAGTATGCGTGTATTTGCGTGTGATTGTAAATCCTTAAAAGTCACAGCTGTTGCTGAAAAATAATGACCATGAAAAGCATCCTTAATGATGCCAACTAATGGTCTTTATAACATAAAGATAATGCCAACAGCCAACACACTTGAAAACTCAACCTCACACCCAACATACACGCATTTACACACATACATTTGTGAAGGGACGAAGAGACAGCAGCAGCAGTAGTGCATCAATGTGGGATTGTTTGCTGGAAATTGTTGTTATTGTTGTTTTAGTAACTATTGCTAAATGGCTACAATTAGATTTTTGTCTAGCTACTCTTTGATACCAATTCGTACTGATTTGTTATGTTATGTTGAAACACACAGATTCCAGTACATCCAATCGTTGAGTATGATGTGGCCAGTACAAGTGGCTGCAGCAGTAGAAGTTAATGGTACTAAAAGCTGTAGATTGTAACAATATAAATTTTCGCCACTTTATTTTTGTGATTATTGTTGTTGGGTGTGTTGGGTGATAAAGATTTTTGCATAGTGTGTACATTAATTTATATGTATATACGTCCTTTATACACACACACACACATCCGCACCATATTATATTTTTATTATACCCTCCACATTAGATGGGGGTATACTAAGTTTGTAAATACGTTTGCAACACCAAGAAGGAGGCGTCAGAGACGCTACAAAATATAAATATATTCTTGATCAGCATCAAAAACTGAGTCGATCTAGACATGTGTGTCCGTGTGTCCGTGTGTGTTGGTATTCTCACGGGCGTAAATTTTGAGATATTAACCCGAACTTTTGTACAGACACTTTTACTTTTTGCACGCAGATCGCTTTTAAAATGGGCAAAGTGGGCCACGCCCACAATCGACAATAATCTATTTATCTGCCACAAAAATTTATCTATGAATCTAAAATTTGGTACACGTATTTATAGTTATTCCATTTACAAATGTACCAAAAATGGGCGTGGTCAGATAACAGACACGCCCACAATTTACAAAAACCATACTCAATGTAAAACTAGACTTGCAAGCTGAAACGTAATACTAGTGGGCGTAATATATATATCTGCCACGCCTACCGTTGTACATGTGGAGGGTACTTAATATTTAACCTAACCAAACTTAGTCCTCTTACTGGTTATTTTAGTAGGTACAATATTTTGGTAGCAATAGTAAGCAAGTCCGCACACATACATACGTATGTATGTATGTTACATATGATATGAAAATAAAATAAATTAAGTAAAACTGTAACAAATGTTTTGTTTTGGCTACAACTGAAACGTTGGAGATAAACAGGCGGACATACAGAATAACAGACAGATGGAAGCCATTCATAATAGTTCCGTGTGTAGTACAAGATTTAATTGGGTTTTTATTACATTTAATGTCATGGTTGTTGCTGTTGTTGTTGTTATAAAATAGAAAAACATTTACCCATTTATACTGCTGTGTCCGTACGTACGCATATGTGTGCACATTTTATGAAATAATTACACAAATGTGCAAATGAAGTTGTAAATTAAATAAAAACAAATACAAATACTTATGCTAATTAGTCGTGTACCCGGGTATGTTGCGTGGACGCAGGTAAGATGGCAATTATGCAAAAATACACAGAAGTAGAGCGCAAAGAATACATTTTCGCTTCAAATAAGTTTACATTTTATTGAAATTTTTCACGTGTTGACATAAACTTTAATAGAATGATTGTTACAAATAATGGGCGGGATCTTAAAGCAGTTGTTGTGAGTTTTTATGTAAAATGTAATTTTCAATGTTTAATGCATTTAAATACATTGGCGGGTCGTTCCCTCAATGATCTCAAGGTTATGTGTACCAATGACACGCACATCGGTTGCACAGATAAAAAATATATATAGATATTCATGTTGCTTTGAATCCCCTTTGTATTAAGAGGGAGTCGTGTAATATACCTTTGTATCCATGGAGAGGCAGAAAGTACGCATGTTTCTTTGTTTGAAAAGGCGCACTTCGATCATTGTTCTTGTAGGTGAAGGTTTCAACATGTGGTTAACAATTAACGGACAATATATTCTTCCGAATGCGCGAATTTCCAAGAAAACTGCCATGTATCTAATCATGGAATTTTTCCACATTTGAAATAAAGTAAAAAAATCCCAATTTATTGAACATTTATGACTTTTTTCTTTATGTACCTGAAGAGTCTTCACTTACTGCACCTGGAAATAATGATAAACTTCTACTTCAACGAACATAAAACGACTCGTTTTAACGTTAGGTGAGTTTAGTTGTTTAATGAAAGCCGTAGTGTAAGCAATTTGTTAAATAGTTTTAATTTAATAAAATTGAAAAAGAATTAAAAGTTCGAAAATTTCTGCGTCAAGTGAAGAGGAAATAATGGAATCCCTACGAAAAAAAGGACCTACAAAAACACGCAAAATAGGTGGTTTGATGGTTTATTTTTTATTGCATTTAATACTTAAAGAATACCCTGCTACGGTATCAAGTGAACCAATTAATGGAGATTGTGCTAAATTACTAAATAATACAAGTAATGAAAGTTGTTCTTGTTACCCGATATTAACGTCCCTGGAAGTGAATTGTCCTGTTGCAAAACCGCAAATTTTAATGCGCATTAAGCCGGGATCCTATGCCCAAATCGAATGTAAGAACTTGAAGCATTACAACCATTTACCATCAATGTTTTTGGGTAATTTCATCACGGTGAACATAAGAGATTGTCCTCTACCGGTTGATTACACTATAGCACGGATATTACAACAAATGGGCGTTAAAAACTTACATACACTAATTGTGGAACTTGATGATTCCGTGAAAAATTTAACTTCTCAACACTTTGCGGATTTAAAACCTTTAAAAAATCTAAATTTAAAAACATCAAATTCAACCTTAATACCGGCAGACTTATTTCATCATGCGGAGTTTCGACAATTGACTAATTTAACTTTGTATGGGCAAGAAGAAGAATTGCCCGAAGGGATGTTTAATAATTTGGAAAATTTGACTTCATTAATTTTGACCAATTTCAAAACATTACCCAACGCAATCTTTCGCAAACTCTATCTACTAACTAAACTAAGGATAATAGGCAATCAGTTATATCGCGCGCGTTTAACCAAAGAATTATTTAAAAATCTATCCAACTTGAATCAATTGGATTTAATAAATACTAAAATAAAAATTGTGGAACCTAGCTCTTTCGAAACTCTCGCAAACCTGGAACATATTAGTTTTATGGGCAATTCATTCAATGAATTACCTGAAAATCTGTTTGAAAAGAATAAAAATTTAACAAAGTTCTCTTTAAGACACTGCTCAAATAATATGAAGTCCTTACCTGAGAATCTACTAGCTAATAAGCCCCAACTAAAAGTGGTTCGGGTGAACTGTAATGTGAAATTAATCGATGGATCTGTGTTTGCTAATTCAGAATCGTTAACTAATATAAATCTGGCTTTCAATAAATTAAAAATATTGCCAGATATTTTATTCAAAACTTTGTACAATTTAATTGACTTGGACTTAAGTCATAACCATTTAATAGAATTGCCGCCTAATATATTCGGAAAAAATATTCGACTAACAAAATTAAATTTGTCGTTTAACAAGTTGGAAAAAATCAACAGGTAAATTTTAAATAAATCTAATCGATTAGTAAGCGATATAAAATTTGCTTTTTTGTGTTTGCAGCATTGTCTTTTCCACCTTGACCAAGCTTGAAATATTGGATATAAGCCACAATCATTTATTTATTATCGAAATGCGGGCGTTTTCCAATAATCACAATTTAAGAGATCTCTACTTAAATAATAACTATTTAACTTTGGAGAATCGTCTCCTAGAAACTTGGCAGTACAATGAGGCCGAAGACACAGCTTCACCTTTTCTGAAACTAAATAAACTACAAATTTTGGATTTAAGTAAAAATTCGATACGGCATATACATAAAGACTGGAAAATTGAAATGCCGGAACTGCAACAATTGAATTTGAGCCACAATAACATCTCAACAGTAGATTTCAACGATTTCTATAGAATTAAAAAATTCGATCTACATATGGATTTAAGAAATAATCACCTAAAACGTTTGACTTTTAATAATATTCAACATATTTCCAGGGTAGAAACAAAAAAAAAACTTTTTATGAATCTTAATGAGAATTCTGTGCCGTGCGATTGCTTTTTGGTCGATTTTATCAAGTTTTTACGCAAAGAATTCTTTAAAAACGTTAACTCTTATATGGAAGTAAATGTAAACGCATTAAAATGCGCAGAGCCAGAAAATTTAAAAGGCCAACTAGTTAAAGATGTGGATCCAAATTTATTATTATGTCCTTTGAAAAGCAAGGATGTTAATAATAGAAGCTGTCCTGCCAAGTGCAAGTGCTGGGTGCGTTCGTATGATTTCACATTGATAGTGAATTGTACTGCGGCTCATTTAACGCAAGTTCCATCATTACCCTCAGCGAAAACGCTCCATCTAAAACAAACCGAATTATATTTGGATAATAATCGCGTAAAAATCTTACCCAAGAATCATATTTCGGGTTATAGTGATGTTACTAAGCTATTACTAAGCGATAATAATTTGACCCGGATTGAATATAATAATTTACCCCATGGTTTAAGATATCTGGATGTTAGACGCAATAATTTAGTTTCTTTAAATATCAGCACTTTGTCAATATGGAACAAAATCAAATCTTTACCCATCTTTGTATATTTATCGGAGAATCCCTGGATATGCGATTGCGACTCTAAACCTTTACTAGAAATGCTGGAAAAAAATTATCGTTTAATTAAAGGTTTGGATAATATCACGTGCCTACATCGAAATGAAATTAAACGCTATTTCAAAGAACTGACTGTCATGGATTTATGTCGCGCTGACTATACGTTTATGATAATAGTAATTATTTTATTAATCGGATGTCTAATAATTTCGGTGATTGGGGCTTTATACTTAAAATATGAACATGAGATCAAAGTATGGATGTACGCACGCAAACTGGGCATGAGTTTCATAAGAGAAGATGATCTTGATAAAGATAAACTGTACGACGCTTTCATATCGTATTCTTGTAAGGATGTCGAATTTGTGGCTAAAGATTTAGTGCCACAATTAGAGCGAGGCTCCCCGCCTTATAAATTGTGCATTAATGAACGTGAATTCGACATTGGCGCTCCTAAAGCTGAAGAAATCGTCAATGCCATAGAAAATTCGAGGCGTACCATTGTAGTATTATCATCGAATTTCATCGAATCGGGGTGGAAACGCTTTGAGTTTGGAGCGGCGCATAAAGAAGCACTTGATAAACATCGCACCTATGTTATAGCCATAATTTATGGTGATTTGGACACCAGAAATTTGGATAAAGAATTGAAAGCCTACTTGAAAACAAGCATCTCGCTGAAGTGGGATCTCGGTTCACGTAAATTTTGGCATAAGTTACGTTACGCCATGCCACATCGGTGCGATACAAATTCTAAAACTTAGCAAAACATTTCATATCATACTAGTAAGTGCGAAATATCATAAAATATTAACATCTTATCCTTGTACACCACAGCAATATACAATTATATGTTATTTAATGCCATACATACCTAGAAGAATTCATGTACAATACACAAAAAAAATAGAACGAAACGAAATGTTTCCAAGATACTTGTACTATAAACTAAGACATTTATTTATTTAAAATAGCCAAATACAATAAAGGAAAGACAATCAAGTGCTTTCGCTATAGACTGATGATAGTCTTAAGTAATTGTGGTTTTAGTATTAGAGTGGAAGATAAATTTACTCTTTGTTACATAATTAGTTGAGAATTTCTCGGAAAGGATATCTTAAGAAAGCTCAAAACATTTAAATATTAAGATAATCTAGACTGCTTACCTATAATAAGATATAAAAAAAATTGAAATACATAAATATGAATAAGTGTGAATACAAATGAAAATATGAAAAAATGTTGTTTAACTTTTAATTTATGGTACACAGCAACTTTATACAATATTGTAATAGTTTCTGTATTTAACGTTATTTTTCAATTTCATTTGCTCCCACAACATATTCAATCAAAGGCATGCAAGAAATATTATTACGCCCCACAGTAAAATAAAACGAATTTTGGCTAAAGTCAAATCTTAAATACCCTACTTTTACAGGGAGTGGACATAATTATATGAACACTTGACACATACACAATATTTATGTATTTATTAATAAGGTATTGGGCCACCATTTGCTTTTAGAACAGCAGCAGAGTAGGTTTGTAGAGTATCTGAATAGTTTTTCGTATATTTTGTGAGCGTGACAAGAACAGACGGACACACCGACCGACTCAGATTGTTTGATTGATGCTGTTTCTACGGTCTTTGACTCCTCCTTTCGGGTGTTGCAAACACAATAGAGTACAAAAATATGTAAAAACTGAATGGAATGATTTTCGGTTTTTGTGAAAAATGTTCTGGTAGGCATGACCAGTCTGCCTCATTTTTGGAAGACTAAGAAATAACGTGTGTCAATTTATACTTAAAAAAAAATCTTTAAAAAATTGACCTTCTTTCAGTTTTTGTTTAACTATGGGCGTATCTTTCAACAGATTTAGTCCAATTTCAATATCAATCAGCTACGAAGCCAAAAACGGTACTAATTGTAGCACTTAAATCTTGATATATAAAAAAACGGACGCCATCGTACACCGGGCACGCCCACAATTCCCAAAAAATTATACTTGAATCACAATTTCACTTGTATGTTAGCGCATACAATACTATTCGAAGACATAATTAGGTACATGTCACGCCGACTATGGAGGAGGTGGTGGAGGGTATTTAAGGTTTGTCTTAAGACCAATTCAGTGTTTTTACTCGTTTCCTTCTCAGTTTATTAGAGACCTTTATTACACTCAGTATATTTTTCTATGTGGTTTATGGTTTTATGAGCCTGCCCGTCCGGGTTGTGTGTCCCATTGTCTTTTTGGGTGCATTTTGGTTAAGAAATTTAAAATCATAAATTAAGTTTATTGCTTCAAAATTTAATGTATTCTGATTAGGTTATACTTTTATGTCTGTTTTGCCACACATTTCACGAACCTTTCCTCCTCAGTTACCTGCAAGCCAACAACTCTTTCCTTGTGCTGGCAATTGAGTGATTTATGGTACAAAGATGAAATATTTTTAATAATTATCTTTTTTTTTGCAAGAATTTCAATACATACACGTCACAAACTTATGTAAGATGTGTGACGATTAATTGTTTAATTTATTAATAAAGGGAATAGAGGAGAATATTTAAGAAAGAATTCATGTCTGTGCGTTTTATTAGGTGTTTGGTTAGGATAAGTTTAATAAGTATAAGGGGAGGGTATGTCATAAATTTTATGATGCTTTTATTATACAGTTATTTAAGTTATGTAAAGTTATGAACTCTGAGATTTTCATTGGTGCTGGTTAATGCTGTTTTCGTGCATATACGTTCACATGATGCGAATGAAGTAAACAACTAGTGAAAAGCAGAAATTTGCTTTTGGTTTGGCCACTTCTTGAATACCCATTAGCGATGCAGTAAAGCCTCACAACGAGTATAAGTGATCATTTCCAACTTTCTACTACTTTCCAACATCCACGGACTGACAGACTTGCCATGCCAACCCAATATTTAATGTTTAGTTGGATCTCTGATACCTGCTTCATGGTGTTTCAAATGCTTTAAGTGTCAATCGAATTTTTTAAACACATTATATAATGGACTCAAGATCATAATAACTGATTCTTAAAATTTAATTAAACGCTTTTTAATGAGAGATAAAAAACTAACATGTTAAAAATTGGCGCAAGGTTGGTTGCTAGCATTTGGTTGGACGCCAGTCCACCATATTATTCATTCATATTAGTAAAGGTCAAATGAGTTATTTGTAAAGTTTTGTAAACTTTTTAAAATCCAGCGCACTTTGATGCTGAACTCGAAAGGCACAATTAATTGATATTTTTTGAGCACTATTGCATTAAGACCATTACCAAGTAGCGCAACGGCACGTATCCCCCAAGAAATGTGACAATAGTCCAGTCCGGTTTATTTTTAATGATTTTTCGTTAATTTTATAAAAGAAAGAGATAGCTACACTTATATGTTTGCCTTTGGACCAACGTGCCAAATCGTTCAGTATCATTGCCACTTATGAATGCCCTTCCGAGGTACTGTAATAAGGTTGAAAATCCTTCTTATACAAACACAGTTTTCTTATTGGTTTTCCAGTACACTACCACCTGAGTGGCACTCTCTGCTGTGGGTATACAAATATATTCTCAAGTACTGTACAGCAAGCACACACATGAAGTCATAAATTTTCTTATACACAACATAGGTCCAGTTATTTGTTATTTACTATACATGTACGCGTTATGTGATGTGAATGATGCATGATGCATGTATGGAAGTAGAAAGTGTGGTGAAATTAAATTTGAGTCCCTGTTGCGGACTGGTCGGTTAGCTGGTTCGTTGGTTCAGTTCAATTCAATTCATATCGTTTGCATTTTTATTTTATTTCTTATTTTGTTGGTCGTGTTTTCTTTTTACATGTCCCGTGTAAGTGGACCTTCCACTATAGTTTTTTCACATTCTCTGATTGTTTTCTCCTCTGACTTGATTTGTTGCTTTTCGTTTACGTGCATAAATAAATTTTATTGTATTGGTAATCGGTTGGGGTCATATATTTCCCATTGATTTGATGGTTGTATATTTTTATACGAAGCGTGTTGGTAGGTGAATGTTTCATTTTTATATTGTTATTTTTATTATACTCTGCACCATTTGTGGCAAAGGGTGTATTAAGTTTGTGCGGATATTTGTAACTTCTAGACGGCAAATGCTGCCCAATGACAGGTTTTGGTTCAGAATCACTTTCTGAATCGATTTAACCGTGTCCGTGTGTCTGTCCATGTAAATATTGCTTAAGTTGCAGGTCACATTTTAAAGATATTCTGATGAACGCATTTTGGCTTATAAAGAAATACTTTTGAAAATGGACAGTTTTGTACCATTTTTAGAACCTCTTCCCACATAAAGTCGTCTTAAAAACGAAGTCAAAATTCACAATTCTTAAAATATTTTGTATAAATTTGGTGGAGAAAAAGTTATTTTCCTAAATAGTTGGGTTTGCTAAATTCGGAGTTCGATTGAATCTTTTTAACAATATCTCACTAAGTGTCTCGCGTTAGTCGATACAATTCATATTGTGTGGGACTAAGTGGTGCAGGGTATTAAATGGTCGGGTATAACCGATTGTAGCATTTTCACTGATTTTTTTCTTTTCATTTCGTCCGGTATCGTAAATTTCCACAGCGGAGCGCATCAAATTGTGCTTGGGCCTCCCAGGTTTTTAATTTGATTGACTTTTTACACGATGGTGTCATAAATTCACAATTTCTTTATTGGTTTTATTGCTGTCAAAGTTACTGTTGTTGTTAAGTTTTCTTGTTATTTATTTAATGTCTGGTTGTATGTATGAGTGGTTGTCTTTAAGGATGCTTCTAGGTGCCGCTTTAACAACGCTCTTTAGTACATAAGGATTGCTTAACGTCACTTGAATTAATTAATACTTGTACAGTAGATTATCATTTAATGGAATAAATTCTTAAAAATGATTTATGTTTGATTTCGTAAATTTTGAAAAAATTTGTAAAAGATTCTGTATGAAGATTTTGGGAATTCTTAAACATACATACGTCATAATTGGGTTTAATTAGATAAACTATATACGTAATTGCGTTTTAAAAAGAGATTTGGTAAAATGTTCGGATTGAAGGTGGGACACTCAAAATGGCGCTATTTATCCATTTGTATCTCCGCAGTCTATGTGATGTACGGTTATCAAATGAAAAGACTGGACAAGTGGAATGCCATAAGTTAACTGAATTCAAAATGGCAGTCGCCCGAAATGTATAATTAATATGTTTGGAAATATAATCATTATGGCTTTAAAATAAGGAAGAAAAGTCAGGCTCAGGTCAAATATTAAGTATCCTCCACATGTAGAACGGTAGGCGTGGCAGATATATATATTACGCCCACTCGTATTACGTGTTAGCTTGCAAGTCTAGTTTTACATTGAGTATGGTTTTTGTAAATTGTGGGCGTGTCTGTTATCTGACCACGCCTATTTTTGATACATTTGTAAATGGAATAACTATAAATATGTGTACCAAACTCTAAGTTCATAGATCAATTTTTGTAGCAGATCAATTGATTATTGTCGATTGTGGGCGTGACTCCTGCCCGATTTTTCTCATTTTAAAAGCGATCTGAGTGCAAAAACGAAAAGTGTCTGTACAAAAGTTCGGCTCAATATCTCAAAATATATGTCCGTGAGAACGCCAATAATAGGCGGACATACGGACACACATGTCTAGATCAATTCAGTTTTTGATGCTGATCAAGAATATATAAACTTTGTAGAGTATCTGACGCCTGATTTTGGGTCTCACAAAAAGGTGCATTTCCGATTTCTTCACCAGTTAAGTGATATGAATTTCAAACGATAGGGTTTAACGAGCAGAATTCTAAATCCCATATAGCGACCGAAGATAATATTTTAATGTTTCGCACAATCTATAGAATTTTTGGGAATTAAATGCAGGGACTCGACGGGTACAATGCAAAAACAGAATTTCCATCAGTTATCAGTAGATCGACGCTCAAGTAACAGCACAATCAAAGTCTTCATTTAACAGTTGGCGTAATCTCTACACTACGGCTCCTTATCATATATTGCATACGGAAAGGTGATCCTGACATAAGTTATATATGTAGTAAATGCGTTACATATCGTGCTTACATTGTATTTAGAATACAAATACAAACTGTGTCTGCCCCTCTTCAACGGATGAATGCAGTGGTACGAATCATTTCTCCTTGTCAAAAATTCAATTAAGATAAAGAAGCTGTAATTGCAAATGTCAAACGCAATGGTTACTAAAAGAGTAATAATGCGTATAATATGGAGTTATGTGCACATGGATACCAACACACCAACGCATAACTTTTAATATAAACATGTTAACTTTAACTGTACATCCGCATATATACGTGTTTGATAGTAGAGTCGAATGCTTGCAATATGTTCCCCGGACTCGCAAAAAAGCGACTGTACAGAAATCACAGCCAACCAACGGACAATCTACAATTTAATGTACAAATATATTATGTTGTTGTTATTGCTGTTGGATAGTAAACTAATTTGCATTTTGTCATCTGTCCATCACACATACAATTATACATAAACGATGTTCATAGTACACACATACATGTTATTATACATGTGTGTGTGTGTGTGTATCTATGTGTGCGTATGCATTTTCATTATTGTTATTGTTGTCAATTTGCATACTATCATATAAAGTGAGCATAAATTTATGCCTTCATTCTCAGACCATCTCTATCTCCTTCTCTCCCTCTCTCTTTCTCTTACATCCCTGCCCGCTATACAGTACCGACGGTCATATTCATAAAATCCATCATTCATCATCGAGCAATGATGTTGACCATAGACACATGCATACATACTCCACATAAGCATGTGTGCACACATACTTATATGCATCAAATTTGCCCGCATCTGTACACAATACTAATTGAATATGTATGAAGAGAGAGTGCCACTGACTACTCTGACATTCATTTAATACAAAACCTACTTTTTGTAGGATATATCCATAGATATGACCAACACTACACACACATCTCTTCTAACTCCACTCTGTACGTGAATGTGTGTAAATAATCTCTGCCCACAATATGTGATGCTGCAAACAGCATAATTTCGCATAACTCGCACTCACGCACAAATGTATTTGTTAGCTAACCAACAGTACAACGTTTGCCCAGCAATTCCGGGTCTCGTTGTTATTCATCATCAAGGGTAAATTTTATCTCTGCTCCAAGTACATTTTGCCTCATTTTTTGGTAATTAATCATGTTTTGAACACATTCTGTGTTCACATTCCCACTTCCTCTCTCTCTGGCTCATTATAAACATAAATGATTATTTGCCATAAGTGAGACTGTATGCGTGTGGGTGAAATTTTACATGTAATGCAATCAAAGTAAAAGTCAACTTTTTTAATTGTTTCCATATTTTTTGTAATCATTACACACTAATACCAAGTCTAGCAAATGTATGGGTGCCTGTGTGCGGCAGACATTTAGTTGTGTTCGCAGACGTCAATTTTGTAATTTTTGAGTCATGTTTACTCATATTAAGCGTTTATTCGTTTATGTTGCATATTTTTGATATAGAAGCTTGTTGTTGTTGTTGCTGTAACTGTTTTTGCATTTTAGTCTATAAAATGTTATAAAAATATCACAGATTTTTGCTTCCCGAATAAGTGACAAATTATCAGACAACAGAATAACGGATTTGTATCGTAATTCGAGTCACCGTTGACAATTCATTTGAAAGAAGACCTGAAGTGATCCTATAAACTGTTAAAGGGACTTCATGCATTTCAGGTTAGGTTTGGTTGTTAAGCATTAAAAGTCAAGAGCAGTAAGGATTTTTAGTTGTTTGTCTGTCCGTTAAATTTATTAATAACTTTTTCATATTTAGTGCATTGTGCAATGAAGGCCAGAGATCATACTTGGCACAGAATCCGACTTGTAAGTTGGTAGATACATACAATAAGATACCTGCCAGTTAATGGATGTATGAGGTTGTTTAAGATCCGGTCTAACACAATTGCACTTTTTTACTTGTTTATTTTAGCTGAAGTACTTCACTTACACTAACATGGTTTTTCAAACACTTTACGATAGTAAAAGCCTTATATTTGGCTTAACTCGAAACTTGCATGGCCTACGAAGTTTTACATTAATTGTGAGTTGGCCTGTATGTGGAACTTTTTCCTGATAAAAGCCGGACGAACGCATAGATTTTGATGCTGATAAGAATTTTGAAACTTTAAACTTTTGCTGCGGCCTTCCGAACGGTAAGAAAAACTTAAAGCTACGTGTAGGGTGTACCAAATTTAAATCCCCTTTCTCATTACAAACGCCTTAAAAAGTTAACCCGCACACTTCACACACAATAATATCAAAGGCATTAAAAGCTTACGACTTTACATTAATGGTGCACGTGTATGTCGCATCCAATTACAAAAGGATTAGTTTTAGTGCAAAGCAAACAAAACACACACAAACTTGAAAATTTAAATTTTAAATATTTCGCTCCCAAACTACAGCACACTTCATTCAAATGATTTGCTCGCCTAAGCTTATGTTCTGTTTAATAACGCCCCCTTGTTCCCGTGATGTTCATCATGATTACAGATAATTACCTTAACTTGTGACTCGGTCATGCCTAAGGCGTATGCAAGTTTGGCACGTTCTGGTCCAGCCAGATATTTGGTTTGTTCGAAGGTCTTCTCCAGCGCGAATATTTGCTGACCACTAAACGTTGGGCGGGTGTGTTTCTTCTTGCCATCCTTGTCGTTCCCCTGATGGTGTTGATGCGATTGTGACAAATTGGCGGACACTGCAAAATATTATAAATTGAAATATGGATGAATGGCTTTGCAAATAAGTTGACCATCACATGATTTAATAAAAGTCCTATTAACCCATATATGGTGTGTACTATGCAAAAAAGCAAAAAAAGGGACTTCAAATTTATTATCTTTGTTTAAATGACTTCATATTTTTATTGTTTTATAAAAGAACAACATTTGGCTAAATTAATATAAATTTTTTTTCGTTTTTGCTGAAAAGGTTCTCAAAATCCAGCAGCTAACAAAACGGTCATTATGGGACCGACCATAAAAAAGGGAACACAACCCAACACAACGAACGAAATTTGTTAACACAGCAAATAAAATAATATCAAGAACAGTAACAATAACAAAAACAACAACTTTGTTATAAAAAAATAACCCACCACCGCCATCTCCTACCCTTCTTCATCATGTTTGTCATTGTATATATTTTTGCCACAGTCATCATTAACCAACAAAATGTTCTAAACAAAAAAAAAAAGAAAGCTCCCTTCCTTCGAAAACTTGCTTAAATGGCTGTAAACACATTTTATGTTGATGCTTCCAAGTATCATTGAAAGCTGTTAACGCCTCGACCAAAAGCCAGAGGAAGACGTACGTACGTACGCGCACATATGTACAATTCATTGTAGGTGGGAGCGAACAACACTCATTAGACTCTACGGAATTTATGGGAAGGAAAGAGAGAGCGTCGGCGGAAACACTCATAAAAATATAGGGTGACACTAATAGATTGCTTTGAATATTATGATACTACACAAAGTGCTACCGAATGCTTGCCGCGGCCTTACATAAACCGAATTAAATACAGGTAACTCTCTTATAACATGATGTAGTAAAGTCGAAGGTCAACTGTGACAACAGCGACAACGGCGCATAATACAATGAAGACTGAAATGGAGTCATTTATGAAGGCCCTCTCATATTCCTCATAGAGTATAAAATCCTTCTTACAACTCATAATTTAGAGGGCTTAGAGGTGGCCTAAGCGATACATAGGTCAGGTTAAAAGAAATACATAAAATTAAGTGTGGCTTGGGCTAAATCCTAACGAACTTTGGGTGTGGCAGGTACCTAATTGCGCCCTTTAATGTATACAATGTATTCAACACGTATCAACTTCCACATCGGATGCTGCTCAAAAAAGATTTTTGTGTAAAATGTGAACGCGCCTTCTGCGCAACCACGCCCATTTCAAATATATATGCCGCAAATTTCAGCTTTGTAGGTAAATTTTTGTGGAGTATGCCAATGACCTTGAACCGATTTATCCTAAAAAGGAACCCGCGTCAAGGAACTGGAAATATCTGTAAAAAATTTCAGCTCATTATTTCAAAATGTATGATAATGAGAGTGCCTAGAGGCGCATGGACGGACGCTGCTGATGAAGAATATTTATACCTTCTAGGGTCTTTGACGCCTCCTTTTGGGAGGCGTCCCATCTTTTGTGGAGGGTATAAAACGATTGAGATAAACTTCATTTATGTCATGACTCCTCGTGCATACGCTTTTAATTAAAGCTGAAAACGTTTCGTTTTGGTTTGCGCTTCAGTTTGTCTTTCAATTGTTTTCTTTGTTTTGTTGCGATAATCTCTTTCTTTTATAATGTTGCAAATTAATTTGCGGTCAATTAGTTTTGGTTTAATTTCATTTTATTATTTTAATTTGTCCCCAAAATATAATTAATTAATTCCCACCGCTGTCCTGTCTCGAGCAACTTGATCCTTTTGTTTGCTGTTCTGCTGTTCTCTGCGTTGTACAATGTTTATGATTAGTGAGCGATTACCAAAATGTGCTTCAAGATTAAGAGTAAACGTGAGAGTGGAGTTGGAGCGTTATGTTAATTTCCGAAACGGACAAAAAACAGGTTTTTCTTCTCCATCACTTTTCTAATAAATCAATTTTATGCTAAACCAAAATTTGGCTCTGTAGGTAGACATTACCTACCCACCTACCCGGCACCCCTTTCTAACGCTTACCATGTCATTTACAATATTTCTATTTTTTGCAGGTTTATTAACCGACAGCTGTGTGACGAATTTCGGTTTTGTTGGCACCACACTTTTCTACCGCATCCATAAACAATTAATAAATGTCACTGTTATAGACCAAATTGAGGGTAATTCCTCACTCGCTTCATTCTTTCGCATTTTTTCACTTGTTGTTTTTTTTTTTTTGCTTTCCTTTTAATTAACAATAATTTCAGATGGAATGCTAAGCGAACTTTATTTTCGTTACTATGCAGCGAATAGCATTAAAGTTCAGTTTAAGGAAACTCAACTTTCGCCTTTCCTTGTAACGGCCCGTTTCCAAATTAATTCTTGGATATGAATAAATTTTTGCCAAAATACTCTCCGGGGTGCGATTAAAATGTGGAAAGAACATATAAAGTTTTTTATGAGGCCTGCATAAACAAAAAGGGTTTCATTTTCGGTTTACCAACATATACAACACAACCCTAACTCCTTTACTTTCACAAGAAAACCTCTCCTCACACATATTTGTGATCACTACCATTATAAGTATTCAGCTAATTGTTAACAATAATTGTGTATAAAATAGTAATAAAAGTGATAATAAAACAATGGTAGTAATAACAACAACAACAACAACAATAATAATAATGGTAACAAGTGTTTGAATTATGAGCCGAAAAGTTCGATTAGAATGAAAGTGTCAGAGTAACGGAAAGAGATGGGGATAGGGTTTGAAAAGAAAGTGTAAATAAATGGAAAATTATTTATGGCATGCACGTACACGCGCATTAAAGCATTAAAGCACCTTTCAAATCAATTATTTCCTAAATGTTTGAAAAATTGAATTAAATTAATTCAATTAAATTTTCGTTGAAATATAAACATCAGCGTAACAAATGATTGCAAAATGAAAATTCTCATCAATTTTTTTGGTTGTGGCTACAAGTGTAACCTAAGCAAGTAAATAAATTGAATTTGACTTGAGTTAATTTTAAAATACCCTGCACATGTACATACAATCGGTGGGCGTGGTAGGTTCTAAAAAAATGGGCATGGTGTACGAAATGTACAAAAAACCATTTTGGACTGAATTCAATGTAATTGGTTCAAGTTGGTAAGTACGCTGCATGCCCACTGTTTACAGTGGAGATGGACGGTATTTAAGTTTGGGCCTAAGCGAAATTAAATATGAATCCTGGTCCATATTTCAAATGGTGTTGGGTGTGTTTTGTTTTTTAACCCGCTGATCCATTCCTCCTTCTCCTGAAAAATCGAATTCTTCTCAAGTTTTTGCACAACTGTATGTATGAGCGTGTTACGACATTAATCAATAGATTAAATAAAATTATATCTTCCAAAATTTCAACTTTGTGGCCATAAGGTATTTCTGCTAAAGGTGGGCGTGGCTGCAAAGAGAAATATTAGTACCGGACAGAGTCTCAGAATTCTTCTCTTGATAGTTGCATACGGATAGTCTAACTCAATATACACCCACTGCAGAAGGTTACATACCTACATACATAAGGAGGGTATAAAAAATCTTTTATGGGGAAAAAAGCCTTAAATCTGCAACCTTGATAAACAGGGATTTGTGCAATTGTCAGGATATATTTTTCAGAATTTTATGGCAATTATGATTAAAGAAAAAGAGCGAGTGTGAGAGAGAATATTCCCCCTTTTTTTTTAGAGACATCACATGGTTTTAGGGTGATTCGAACGATTATATACAACTGCTGCTTCTGTTACTTTATTCCTGTGCACCAAGGCTCGACACTAAGATGCTTTCATTTGTTTCATTATTCACAAAGTCAAATAAACGCTTAATATTTGTCATTATTTATGAGCAGTGTTCGTTTTTTTTTCCTTCTTGTTTAGCACTTGGGTTTATTTTGATGTAGTGGAAGTGGAAGTCTGCTTCTTCCTTGTTCCTTGCCGTTTTTTATACCTACCTATAAGGGAAGTTTATACAAAGTTTATCATTCTGCTTGATACACTTGGAAAAAGCCTCAAAGGTCTCTTAAATTAGAGATCTACCCACATTCGTTTATATGCTCGAGCGTATATTTCAGAAAGGCTTACGGACTGAAAAATTCATATATTCAGCTGAAATTCAACACAAAAAAAAGTTTATGTGCCCAGTTACCTGTTGAACCCTACTGTACTGGATCGAATAATAACCACGCCCACTATTGATAAAAACTCTTTCCGTTAAGGATAACAATTAAAAGCACAAAATTGAAATTTTGGATACAAATTTATATTTACTGTGCAAGTCCACTCCCGTTGAAGTATATGTACTTCCGCGCTGAAGGTGGTGGGTATAAAAAGTGAAAAAAATAAAAAAACAGTAATGCAGACCGAGCTCAGCTGTGTTTTTGTTACAATTTTAATACTGTTAACACGCTCAGGGCTTTATTTATATCAAATACAAATTTTTTATACGCCATGCTTTTGTTCTTCTTCTTGGTGCTTTATTCTTACATAGCACTCCTGCTCTTAGCAAAATATGTCCTTTGGAGTCTGTGTTTGCTGTGTAATGTGTTTGGAGGATTATGAAATTGGCGGGTTCGGGATTACGCCAGGGCTCTGCATCATCATTTTTTATGTACTTTGAAATTTTTATAATATTGTCGGCAATTATTTACCGAGCTGAGCTCATTGTCACCAACGTTAACAGATTCTTTTCCTACACTTTTCAGATTGTCTCTTTTGTTGATTCGTTTTCTGCTTTTATTAAGCCAAGTGTTAATGTAAAAATTGATTCGATAATCTATGATTAAACGTTTAAACAATTCATTGATTAAATGATTCACGCATTTTCTTCTTTCAATGGAATAACATGACTTGACGCATGAATAAAACGAAAAATCGTATACAAGTAAAAATGTTATAGTTGGTTAAACCTGATCATTTAGTACCCTACACCACTTAGCTCCTTAAAAAATGCTACAATTAGTTTAGTTGTGTCAGTAAACGCGAGGTATTGCCCCATAAGCCTCTCCGTGGAATGTCATTATATGAGAAGTAAAAATAGTTCGATCGGGTCCAAATTTGTCAAATCCATATATGAAGCTAATTAACTATTCTTCACAACATTTTTCCAAAATCTTAGAAATTGCGATTTTTTGCCATATAAAGACTTTCATTAAAGTAGAACCTCCTATGGGGAGGGGTTATAAAAATGATCCGATTCGGTTCTTTTTCTATGGCCTAGTACCAAATTTCATCGAAATATCTCAAAAATTGCGACCTGTAGCTTGCGCACAAATATACATGGACAGACAGACATAGTTACATCGATTCAGATTTTGATTCTGAATCGATCTTACTACATGTGGTATAGGGTGTAAAAACCAAGGAAAAAAGAGTAAATTTGACTTAGGCCAAATGTAAAATACCCTCCACACCCACTAGGTCTAATAGAAGGTCTGTATAGGGGGCGTGCCATGCAACTGATAATGCCCTTCATGCCCACAAGCCCCATTTTGCGTCAAGTATAGTTTTTTGTAAAAAATATGTAATATTATTATTTTTTTCCCTTTTATTGAAATTAGATTTAAGCCACACCCTAATTTAAGTGCACCTTAATTTAAGTCATTCAATTGCCTTATGTTAAGACCAGGAGCAAGTTGGTTTCTCTTTTATGTTTAAATGTAACTCTTGTTACCGACTTATGTCAATAGCACGAAGCTTTATAAACACTCCGCCATGAAAAAAACGCAACATAGTTTTAAGTTTCCTTCTCTTATGCTATTAATTTTTTTTTACTTTTGAACTGTTTTATAATAAGAAAGTCTCAATGAACTTAAACTTAACTTAAAGCTATAGTTTTTTGTGATTTGTCGGCCTGTTTGTTATTCGACCATGCCTATTTGTGGCATGATCGATTTTAGTAATTATAAATATGTGTGAATGCCAAATGTCAACGTAATAGCTCAATTTTTGGGACAGATAATTAAATAGATTGATAGAATAATATAATGTGGGCGTGGCTTTTAATCAATTTGCTAATTTTTTTAGTGATACCCAATTAGATGGCCATCAGCGTGCACAAACTATTATTTACGACCCTGAGAGTGTGAACTGCAGACGTACACACGAAAAGGAAAATATTTTTATACGTACTTAATTATATAATACGGCCGGCCTATCATAAAATGTTAATGTTGTCATGTTAACAAGCAAACGAACTCACACACAAACGCCTAAAATTTCTATGTGTAAAATCATTATAAATTTAATTAATGACTGGTCAGACAATCCCTCCTCAAGGAAGATGGCGTGGCTTGTAAGCAAGACTCTGCGTTAAAAAGAGAAAGATAACACTTCATGTCGTGTATGTACGGGCTCCAATTATAATTATTAGATTAGCTGTTAATTAGACTCTGCATCACTTAGTAAAGAATTAACGATTTAACCATTTCCGTCTGTCTGTCCAGGAATTTTTGAGATATTTCGATGAAATTTGGTGCGCGGGCATGTATTGGTCTAATAAAATGCACCGAATTGGACTATTTTTATATCTCACCCCACATAAGGTCCCATTATAAAGGAAGTCTTTATAAAAAGAAAATTCACAATTTTAATTTTTGTTGAAATTTGGTGCAGAGAATAGTTCCCGATCGAACCATTTTTAGAGCCTTTTTTCCAATAATGATAAGCATTTAATGTGAAATATAATCGCACCTTAGCATCGTAGGTATGTTTGATGTTACCAGACGTTTAACAAAGAAGACAAAATATTGAATTATCGAAATTCTCTCCAATGAGATGCACAGAAAGGTTGGTGGGCATGACTAAATCGACTCAATATTCAGAATGTACGTTTGCGTGGCTGGGTTTCCTTACTTCCGATAATTGCAAAGAAACCAAGTGAAAAAAGTTACAAATCTGGAGGTTATTAAAAATAGAAGAAAATCAAAATGGTTGCGAGCAGTATATCATTGCAACTGTACTCATGACTCTCACTAAAGCTTTTACAGAATAAGATGAATGTACAACAAATCTACACATGATACACACATATGGAAATGTACAATATTGTATACAGAACAACAACTACACACATGAACAGTATTAACAGACAAGCCAGCAACAGCAATTGAACACACATTTAAAAGTTTCACTACGTGATAAAGGAAGGTTTTTGTTTTTTTGCAAGTTTAGAAAGCACGCTTCATCTATGCATGCGTGTGTATGTGTGCATGGATGTACATGTGTATCCACATCCTCATCCACTGTGTCCATACATATATAGTCACTTGTGTTCGTTCTCTCGCTCTGTTGCTTGCTTCTAACGAAACACACCAACTAACCGATTTGTATCGTTGTTAACATGACACGACAACAAGCATTCTTATAATCAACAACATTTATAAACAAGACAAATATACACCCACACGTGCACACTCCTCCATGTGTACACATAAACACACCAGAAAGAAAAGACGAACGTCTGTGCCGAATGCTGTGAATACACACTTATTCATAGACACACAGTATTATGAGTGTATGTACTAAGAGCTACAAAAATATAGAGTGGAGGATAGCCAGTGAAGACTGGTTGAGTATATGTTTGTATAGGAACGAAAAGGTTTTTTCCCTCAATGAAATTTGGTGTTGGTGTGCGTTGGTGTGCGTTGGTATGTGCATTACTTTTGGACAACTTTAAAAACCATATTTTACATAATAATGTGGCAACACATTTTTCGTTCTCGTTTTCGTTCCTGTTCTCGTTCTCCTTATTCTTGATGTTGTTGTCATGTTACATGGTTTAGTACTTCAGTGGATGCAAAATATTTACCAGAATAGAAAAAGAACCCCGTACGCCCAACAATGCACAAACAGTCGTGTGAAAGGTGTAGACGGTGTAGACAGTTCTTCCTACATTATATACCTACGGTTTTCCCTATTTATCTGCCTTGTGTTTTGACAAAAATTCATGCATGTGTAACTTAACTTAAGGCTGCACAGACACATATTAGGAAAATTCTACTTTTTAGATTCATTTAAACAGCACTTTATTGTTTAATAATGTTATGTGCATAACGTGATTTTATTGTTTCTGTTTATTCTCCCAAATCGTATAAACTGGGTAACATATATTCACAACAGGGTTGGATTGGAAACACACAATATGTGCCCCACCGTTATGCAATATAATCATTAAGATTGTACAAGAAGTTTTGCTTTCAGAAACTCATTGTGTAGGTTATGACGATAGCTTGCATCACTTGTGGCAAACGGTACACTAAGTTTGTGCGGAAGTCTGTCTATCCGACCATGTAAATTTGTGCACAAGCTATGGTTCGAATTTTTTGGCACATTTCAATGAAATTTGGTACAAGGACATGTCACTGCAGTCGATGGTTTGCATTGTA